>CM060306.1:73933011-73943011 GCA_030674185.1 Monoplex corrugatus | reverse complement strand
AATGAAAGATGAATTTAGAGCAGCATTGCAAAAGATGAAACTTTTTCAGGAAAAAACCCAGGACCAGACAATATTACTACAGAGATGATTGAAGCCTTGGAGGAATTCGGTATTGAAAAAATAACAGTCCTAAATGAAATTATGACACCAGAAAAAAAAACACAAATACATGTCAAAATCAATTTTCATTGCACATTTCCAAAGAAAACAGGGGCTAAAGAATGTAAACTCCATCGTACAATCAGCTTGATGAGTCATGTAACAAACATCCTATTAAGAATAATCATGATGAGGACAAGGAATAGAATCAAAAGAGAAATAGCAGAAGAACAGTGTGGATTTGTGGAAGGGAAAGGAATTATTAATGCCATATACATCCTAAGAACTATCATAGAGAGGTCAATCGAGTTGAATAAGGAATTATATTTATGTTTTGTTGATTATACCAAGGTTTTCGATCGGGTAAGATGTGAAGAATTGATCAACCAGCTAGAAAGACTCAATATTGATGGAAAAGATCTACTAATAATCAGAAATATGTATTGGGAACAAACAGCAGCAATAAGAATAGAAAACGGTATAAGCTCTTTCCAAAATATCAAAAGAGGAGTCAGGCAAGGTTGTGTTCTGTCACCAGATTTGTTTTCACTTTACAGCGAAATCATCATGAGAAACTTAGAAGAAGACCCTGGATCAAAGGTTGGAGGAAAAATGATAAACAACATTCGTTACGCAGATGACACCGTGCTAATTGCAGAAAATAAAAGGACCTGCAAAACTTTGTGAATATACTAGAAGTAGAAAGCAAAAATAAAGGATTGGAGCTAAATAGCAAGAAGACCGAAGTCATGGTAATTTGTAAAAAAAACCCATAAAATCCCCTCATGCAAAATAACAGCAAACGGTACAACTTTCAGACAGGTTAATAAGTTTAAATATCTGGGAACGGTCATCTCACCAGATGGCAGATGCACATCAGAAATAGCCAGAAATAGCAAGAAGACCGAAGTCATGGTAATTCGTAAAAAAAACATAAAATCCCCTCATGCAAAATAACAGCAAACGGTACAACTTTCAGACAGGTTAATAAGTTTAAATATCTGGGAACGGTCATCTCACCAGATGGCAGATGCACATCAGAAATAGCCAGCAGAATCGGCAAAGCCAAAACAGCATTCAAGAAGATGAAAAGCATTCTAACCAACAAATGCCTATCAGTTAACATCAGGAAGAGAGTTCTTGAATGTTACATAGAACCAATAATGTTATACGGTTGTGAGGCGTGGACAGTCAACACGCAAAGCCAGAACAAGATTCAGGCAGCCGAGATGTGAGATTAGTTTCTAAGAAGAATGTTGAGTGTCCCAAGGACAGCAAAGAAAACAAACGAGACAGTCTTGATGGAGGCAGACACAAGAAGATCATTCATGAGGAAGATTAGCAAAAGACAGGCAACATGTATAGGCCATTTTATGAGAAAGGGGGAATTAGAGCACCTGGTCACAACAGGAAAGCTGGAGGGAAATAGAGCACCAGGTTGACCCAGGAAGAAAATATTGGACGGACATGCAGGGTGGCTGAGGACAGAGAGGGTAGAAGATGTGCTTGTGGCGACAAGGGATAGATACATATGGAGGGCCATGATCGCCAACGCCGTGCGGCAGGGCACATGATATATATATATACATACATGTATATACATATATATATATATATATATATATATATATATATATATATGTGGTGTGTGTGTGTGTGTGTGTGTGTGTGTGTGTGTGTGTGTGTATACATATATATATATACATATCTATATGTATATATATATAAAATATGTATATGTCTGTGTTTGTGATTGTGATTGTGTGCGTGTGTGTGCGCGCACGCGTGTGTGCGTTTGTGCATGTGTGTATGCCTGTGTATGTGTGTATAAGTGCATGTAAAAAAAACAGTGCTCAAGCTGCATAGATTTTATTAAGAAAACAATGATTCACACATCTTGATTTTGCTTGGCAACAAATCCACATTTTATGAATTTGTTATTTACTAATCATAATGAAAGTGGAAGATGCCTTTGAAAAACAGTAGTAAAGTATGTTATGCATGTGTTATCGAAATTTCAAAAACGAATTTGGAATAAAGAAATATGTTACAGCAGTTACCGTGTTATAAAATATATATATATATATATATATATATATATATATATATATATATATATATATGGAGACTGCCTCTCTCGCATTGGTCTCTACAGGCACAGGCGACGCTGCTTGGACCAAGCAGACAGCCCATCTAGACATTAGAACGGATGTACTTTGTCCATGGTCAGCCAAGACCGAGGGAGGCTTACTACTATATATATATATATATATATATATATATATTTTATATATATATGTGTGTGTGTGTGTGTGTGTGTGTGTGTGTGTGTGTGTGTGTGTGTGTGTGTGTGTATGTGTGCGTGTGTGTGTGTGTGTGTGTGTGTGTGTGTGTGCATTTGTCACAAGCTTGAGACTGAATTAAACAGAAGTAAAGAAGTAAACAGACAAAGCAGAAAATGTAAGTTTTGAGAGGACAATGTCAAAGGCGATGACTTTATTTTTATTTTCAAATGTTCTAAATTCTGTGATGATCTACTGAGATTCATTAAAACTGTCCGTCAGTTAAATCAGTTTTCTCACCGTGTAACTTTATTTCTAGAAGAAAAAAGATCAGTTAAAAAATAGCAAATTCATAATTTAAAAAAAATTGTTATCTTCTGTACATTTGAATTTAAAACGTACAGTTTAAAAAGTACTTTTTCATGTTAGACTGTTATGGTTTCTTCTTGCTTAATCTTATATGTTAATTCTGTAAGACTTTATTTATATTTGCTGTTATCCTGTATGCTCAAATGTAGGTTAAAAGATCTATTAAAATTTATTATTGGACAATGTGTGTGTGTGTGTGTGTGTGTGTGTGTGTGTGTGTGTGTGTGTGTGTGTGTGTGTGTGTGTGTGTGTATGTGTGTGTATGTGTGTATGTGTGTGTATGTATGTGTTGTTTAATTTAACGTTGTCTGTGTTGACATGACATATGTTGCATTGTGCAGGGGGGGGGTGGGAATGGTAAGTATAGGTGTGGAGAGTGCATTGGGTGAATGTGTGACAGTGTAAGGACTTTGGGAATCTGTAAATATACCAGGGTTCCTTTAAACTTTGATTAGCATTAATATGTGAAAAAAATTAAAACGCGAAAATGTGACTTAGGTCACGATTTCTTGAAGATGTGACTATTTTCTTAACTGAAATTTTAAAGTATAAGATGTCAGAAGTCTACTTCTAAGATTTCTGAATATTTTCTTCTAAATAAGGAAAACAAGAAACTGTTAGCAATTGCATAAAATTAAAGTGATTACAGTGTGAATTGTTCTCTCCAAATCACTTGATATTTTTTTACATATTTGTGTTTCATCGTCTTTCTTTGAATTCTGTCATGCATCTACATCGTCTTGAATGATATATGGTAGTAATCTGCCTCCACTTTTTCTCATTACTTCTTTAATTAAAGTTCTATCTTTTTTGTCCAAATCTTTTTCATTTCGCTGTCATGAATCTGTCTCCTCTTGGCTTGTCTGTCTTCCTGCTTCAAGCTTTCTTTTACGCGATTTTTTACGTTATTCTCTATTAGTTTTTCTGTTTTGTCTGCACCTTGCTTTCTGCTCTTTTCTACTACTTCGTTGCCTACCCGTAGCCCCTCATCTCTCGATCTATACCTTTTCCTAATCGCTGTCTATCCAGATTATTTGCACTCATCTTAACAGCTTGTGGTCTGTATATTAACTGTCAAGGCTGATTAAAAAGTTTTCCGTTGGAGCTCACTTGTTTATAAATAAGACAGTACGGTCTTAAACATGCACACCTTTCTGTATTAGCGACTACTCTCTCGTCTGTCTAGACTTATATTTGTCATGTTGCTTTTTGTATTTTTGCATTTTTTGACATATCGCTGCTCCATCAGTTTTCTGTTCTCTAAGACCTTGCTCCTTTCCGGTAAATTTGGCGGTGTTCTGATATTCTTTTCTTCTGTTCTCTGTTCTCTCTTGCTGTCTCATCGATCTTCTAATCTGTCTTTCTCTTTCCCTTTCTCTGTTTTTCCTTATCATAATTGCTTTCATTTTCCCCATTTGTCTTAGCGTTTCTTTTTGGGGTCTCTCTCTTATTTCTTCCGTATTATCTTACCTGTCTTCTACGTCTGTTCTCATGCTGCCATCAGTCTTTCTTCTGATCTGCTGTTGCTTCTCTTTTGGGTAATCAACTTTCGCCTTAGTTTACTTTCCTTGCTCCAATTTCCGTTTCTCAGTTCTCTGTTGCAATTTTTTTAGCTTCATATTGTTCAGAACAACAAGATTGTTAGTATTGTGTTGTTTTCCGGATTATGTAAAGGGTTAAACTCTAGTCCCAATTTTAAGTACTTTTCGTCTTCAAAACTTGAATCTCTTAGCTATTTTTTGGGTGCAACTGGTGCTCTTTCTGTTTCATGTTGTTTAGATCTTCAATGTCTGTTCATAGATGGAAAGTTGCTTGTTTTTCCAATTCCTCATGACATTCTTTTTTTGTCTTTTCAAACTTTACGGCTTTTCTTTGCTGTTTGATGTTAAAATATAATCAAAAACAACATTTCGCAGTCTCAATTTGTCGATGTTTTGCATGTGACTCCAGCTTTACAACCGTTGTAATGGATCGGTTCAAACCTGCAGCCTAGTGGGAGTTTTAAATAATAGGATTAATAGCAGCACATAGTTGTTTTATACATTCACAACAGAATGGAATTTTTCTACATATAGTTTCCCAGTCTTCCTATGATTCCAGGATGTTCAAACGTTATGTGTTAATTTCGTCGCTCTGGGAAAATATGTCTTTATATTTCCAAAGTGATTTTCATCAGAATCATAGATTCACGGCGTTAAGTACAAAACATAACAATTTCGAAGAGAAATCCTTGGAAGTTCGATTATTTTAAATAGATAAAGAAAAATGGTGCTGTTGCTAGAATTCGAACTGAGAATTTCCATGTCTATTGGGATTTCGTGAAGAAGTACTTGTGTTCCCATCTTGCTTGAATTGTTCTATTGGCTAGATAGGACTTAATATAATTATACATATTGCCAGATAGACCAATAGATTTCAGCTTGTACAATAAACGTTTATGCCAAACTTGATCATAAGCTTTTTTATGTATGTGTATGTGTGTATATGTGTATGTATGTGTGTGTCTGTGTGTGTACATGTACATATATGTGTGCATGTGTGCATGCACGCGCGAGCGTGTGTGTGTGTGTATGTGTATAGTAGTATGTGTGTGTGAATGTGAGCATGAGCGTGAATGTGTGTACATGTGTTAATGCGTCTTTGTGGAATCTGTATATATACCAGCCTGATGTGCTCTCTAAACTTTGATGTCAGCTTTAATTTGTCGAAAAAATTAAAAACTGCGAAAATGTGACTGTAGGTCACGTATTTCTTGAATGTTGTGGACTTTTTCTTTAACTGGATTTGGTGACGTTTATAGTGTGCCAGAAAGTCGTGACTTCTAAGCTATTGAGTAAATCGATTGTTCTTCTAAAATCACAGAAACGCAGAAACTGGTTCAAGGACAATGGATAAGAGATTGCTCAAATCGATTACACCTCTTTGCATCTTTCTCTCTCTCTCTATCTCTCTCTCTTTCTGTGTCTCTGTCTCTCTCTCTTTCTCTCTATCTCTGTCTCTGTCTCTCTTTGTCTTTGTGTCTGTCTGTCTCTCTCTCTCTCTCTCTCTCGCTCTCTCTCTCTCTCTCTCTCTCTCTCTCTCTCTCTCCTTCCTTTCCTCCCTCCCTTTCTCTCTCTCTCTCTCTCTCGTCTCTCTGTCTCTCTGTTCTCTGTCTCTCGTCTCTCTCTCTCTCTCTCTCTCTCCTCTCCTCTCTCTCTCTCTCTCTCTGCGTACTTGCATGTACATGTGTGTGTAAAATCCTGAATGCCTCTTCTTCAAAAGAACTCTTTACAACCATGAATCATCTCCTTGGCACACGAAAAGACTTACCTCTCCCAACAAAACATACAAATGAAGAACTCCCATCTGTATTCTCTAAGTATTTCACCACCAAAATACAAACTCTTCGTGACAGGCTTGACAGGACACCCTGTCAACCATGCCCACCTGACCCTTCCTTCTCTGGCACACCTCTCACTACTTTTACCCCAGTCTCACAAGAAGAAATTTTCAACACAATCAGATCCATGTCGTTCAAAACCTGCGAACTGGATCCTCTTCCAGGTTCTCTCTACTCCGATTGTCCCCCTACTCTCCTCCCATTCATCACTGACATCATCAACACTTCTTTTCAAACTGGAACTGTCCCAGATTCTTTCAAGTCTGCTATTGTTCACCCTCTCCTCAAGAAACACAATTTAGACCCAAATGAACTGAAAAATTACAGGCCTATCTCTAATCTCTCTTTCTTGTCAAAACTCCTTGAAAAGGTCGTCCTCAACCAGCTGAACTCTCACCTGTCTGCCAACAATCTCCTCAATCCTTTCCAGTCAGCCTACCGCCAGTGCCATAGCACTGAAACTGCCCTACTACACATTCTCAACAATCTCCTCCTTGCAACTGATACTGGCAAAGTCTCTCTCCTCACACTCCTTGATCTGTCTGCAGCCTTCGATACCATTGACCATGGTATTCTCCTTTCTAGACTTCATCATACTTTTGGCATCTCTGACATTGCTCTCTCCTTTTTCACTTCGTATTTATCAACAGAAAACAAACTGTTCTCATCAATGGCACTTACTCTCAACCTGCATACCTGACCTGTGGTGTTCCACAAGGATCTGTCCTTGGCCCTGTTCTTTTCACTCTTTATACCTCCCCCCTGTCCACCATCATCAACTCCCACTCTATAAAACATCACTTCTATGCTGATGACACCCAACTTCAAGATAGTGACTCACCTGATAATATACAGCGCCTGTTGACTCGCACCACTGAGTGTTACTCGGACATTAAGAACTGGATGACACACAATAGACTTCAGCTTAATGACGACAAGACAGAAGCTATCCTCATTGGCACCCGTCAGAAACTTTCCCAGCTGCCTCCTCTTTCTCTCCCATTATGTAACACATCAGTCCCAATTTCTGATTCAGCTAAAAACCTTGGTGTCTGCATTGACTCTACCCTGTCCATGAACAACTTTGTTTCTCAAACTGCCAGATCTTGCTACTATCATCTCCATCGTATAAGCCTGATCAGGAAGTATCTCTCTGTCGAAACAACTGCAAAACTCGTTCTCTCCTTCATAATGTCTCGCATTGACTATTGCAATTCACTCCTGTCTGGTCTTCCTGCCTCCACCATTCACATCCTACAGCGCATTCAAAACAATGCTGTACGCCTTGTACTCAAAAAGAAAAAAGCTGACCACATATCTCCTCTCCTGGCACAACTTCACTGGCTCCCTGTATCAAAGCGCATACAGTACAAACTAGACACCATGTGCTACAAAAGCCTCAATAACGCAGCCCCCGATTACCTGTCAAGCCTACTTGAGATCTATGTTCCCTCACGTACCCTCCGCTCTGCCTCCGATCCTCTGACTTTTCGCTTTCCACGCACTAAGCTCAATACCTATGGTCCACGAGCCTTCTCTGTTTCTGGTCCACTCTCCTGGAACAAACTTCCTCTCTCAGTCCGTCAGCAACCTACTTTTGCCTCCTTCAAGTCCGCTCTCAAAACTCACCTTTTCTCCTCTGCATAAAATCCTAACCTCACTCAACCCCCCTCTGCAGCCTGTCTCCGCTCGGAGGGGAATCACTTTGTTTTAATATATAATTGTATATGATGTGCTCTCTGTGGTTTTCCATTGGTTTTATTCTTGCTTTTATTGCTTTTATTCTTTTCTCCCCATCTGTGGCCATGCATGTGTGTGTGTGTGTGTGTGTGTGTGTGTGTGTGTGTGTGTGTGTGTGTGTGTGTGTGTGTGTGTGTGTGTGTGTGTGTGCGTGTGTGTGCGTGCGTGCGTGTGTGCGTGTGTGTCTTTTCGGCGCTTGGATTTGATTTTGTCGAGATTTGCGCTATATAAATATTGTAATTATTATGTATGCATGTGCGTACGTATGTATGTATGTATGTATGTATGTATGTATACGCTTAGATTTATGTATGTATGCATGTATACGCTCAGCTTAGATTTATGTATGTAAGTATGTAAGCATGTATGTATGCATGTATACGCTCATATGTATGTAGGTATGTATGCATGTATACGCTCAGCGCTTAGATTTGATTTTATCAAGATTTTGCGCTATATAAATAAAATATATTATTATTATTATTATGCACGCGCGTGTGAGTGTGTTTTAGATTGTATGTCTTTCTCTCTGTCTGTCTGTCTCTGTCTCTGTCTCTCACTCTCTCTCACTCTCTCTTTCTGTCTCTGTCTCTCTCACTCACTCTGTCTCTGTCTCTCTCTCTCTGTCTCTCTTTCTCTCTCTCAAAACGTTTGTGTATGTGTGAGTGTATGTGTAAGTGCATGTGTGTATATGTATGTGTGTGTGTGCGTGTGTGTGTGTGTGTGTGTGTGTGTGTGTGTGTGTGTGTGTGTGTGTGTGTGTGTGTCTGTGTGTCTGTGTCTGTGTCTGTGTCTGTGTCTGTCTTCCTCTCTTTGTCAGTTTTCTGAAACATCTGTAATCCCAGATATAATCAGCAATGAACTCCCAGCGATTGACAGAAACCATTATACATTTTCCCACCATTTATTCCATATAAATAACCCAAAGATGTAAGCTTAAATTCCCAAGTATATTCCGTAGCGGTGCAGGGCAGAAGGCGGGGGTGGGGGTAGTGAAGAGGTGGGTGGAAAGAAGGGAAGAAGGGAAAGCAGATTATCTAAAAGTAGTCTCCCCTCCCCATCCCTACCCACCCCCATTCCCACTCTCCAAGGAAATAATGGGCAGACGACAGACTACAGGGCGTTCGTTCTCTTGATCTTCACAACACGGAAGATTTCACTCAAATATTATTTCCTTTTTGTTGAAAGATTAGGGTCAATACGGTCTTTTCTTTTCTTTTCTTTTCTTTTCTCTTCTCTCTCTCTCTCTCTCTCTCTCTCTCTCTCTCTCTTCTCTCTCTCTCTCTCTCTCTCTCTCTCTCTCTCTCTCTCTCTCTCTCTCTCTCTCTCTCTCTCCCTCTTCTTGTTCCTTTTCTTTTAATCTGTCGTTTAGATGGTTTCTTTCCTTTTCAAAATGTCTTGCCAGATTGTCATTTTTAATTGTTTCTTTTTTTCTTTTTTTTTGGTTCTGCTTTGTTTTGTTCTTCCCCATTTTCGTTTTGTTGTCACTGTGTCCTTTTGCAGAGTTTATTTTTGTTGGGATTTTTTATTGTTTTTGTTTTGTTTTTGTTGTTGCTGTTGTTTTTTTGTTTGTTTGTTTGTTTGTTTGTTTGTCTGTTTGTTTGTTTGTTTGTTTGTTTTTTGACGGTCTGTCTTTTTCATTTTTTTATCTGTTGTTCCCTTGCCCCCTCTATCCCTTTCACCCTGGCTCTCTATCCCCCTCCATTTCTCTATTTCTCTCTCTCTCACTCTCACTCACACACTCACTCTCTCGTTCACTCTCTCTCTTCTCTCTCTGTTTCTCTGTCTTTGTCTCAGTCTCTCTCTGTCTCTCTTTGTCTTTCTCATTCTCATAACAGACATAGAAGCACAAAACTTGTCATAAAAAATGAATTGCCAATCAAGGGAGACAACCCGTTGAGTCTCCTGCTGAAGGTGAAAAACAACAATCCTGTCTTTTTGAGATTTCAACTTCTTCTATCTTGACTTTTCAAAATTAACAAAAGCTTTGAAGAGTTACATCAGATGTTGTGGAATAGCATTTAGCAAAACAGACTCACAAACGTGATGATGTAGCTTCGAAAACCGTCATTCCAAATAACTGTAGGGTTTTTTTTTATCCCAGGCTGTCTCTTACATGGCGTTAAGTGTA
>CM060306.1:73903011-73928011 GCA_030674185.1 Monoplex corrugatus | reverse complement strand
CAAGGAGAGAAAGAGATATATATATATACAAGGAGAGAAAGAATATATATATTACAAGGAGAGAAAGAGATATATATATATACAAGGAGAGAAAGAGAGATATATATATACAAGGAGAGAAAGAGAGAGATATATATATACAAGGAGAGAAAGAGATATATATATACAAGGAGAGAAAGAGAGATATATATATACAAGGAGAGAAAGAGGGGATATATATACAGGAGAGAAGAGAGATATATATACAAGGAGAGAAAGAGAGATATATATATACAAGGAGAGAAAGAGAGATATATATATACAAGGAGAGAAAGAGATATATATATATACAAGGAGAGAAAGAGAGATACATATATACAAGGAGAGAAAGAGAGATACATATATACAAGGAGAGAAAGAGAGATAATATATACAAGGAGAGAAAGAGAGAGATATATATACAAGGAGAGAAAGAGAGAGATATATATACAAGGAGAGAAAGAGAGAGATATATATACAAGGAGAGAAAGAGAGAGATATATATACAAGGAGAGAAAGAGAGAGAATATATATACAAGGAGAGAAAGAGACAGAAAGAAAGACAGAGAGAGAGAGGGGGGGGAAATGAAATATAGCGAGAAAAAGAGAAACTATGACGGAGAAAAGTTTAAAAAGAGAGGGGAGGATGAAAGATAGAAGACACGGGGACAATGAAAATGACAATGACTCTTCACATTCCACCGTTAGAACCTATTAGCTAAGTCCGTTTGTTTTTCAAACTTGCTGCTAGTAATCTACAGATACACTTAGGGATAAAGATTCTGAAGAAAATATACATCGATGAATCAATACTATGATATAATACCTAAGAAAATAAAGGGAGTAACAGTATTAGCTCTCGTTTGAGAGAGATGGGAGCAGAGACCCAGGGCGTGTGTTTGGAGGTGGGTTTTTTTTTTCTTTTCTTTTAAGAGAGATTCATTGCGTTCAAACAATTCCATATGCACTCCACCAATCTAGCAAACTCACCGATCCTTTGCAATCCCTATGCAATCGTAAGATCTAGAAATGGGGAGAGGAACTGAATATATAAGACATAAGGAAATGAAAGGGTAACGGCGTATTTTTATCTTTCTTTGAGAGAGATGGAAGGAGAGTCGCAGGAAAGAAAATGGTAAATGGAATATTGGTATGTATGTGATTATATAGATACACACACACACACACACACACACACATATATATATATATATTATATATATATATTATATATATATATATATATATATATATTATATTATATTATCTGTGTGTGTGTCTGTGTATGTCTCTGTGTTTGTCTGTGTGTGTGTCTGTGTGTGTGTCTCTGTGTATGTGTGCCTGTGTGTGTCTGTGTGCATATATATACAAATATAGATATAGATATGTAGATAGATATATAGATAGATATATAGATAGGTAAAGCCAAAACAGCATTCAAGAAGATGACAAGCATTCTTACCAACAAATGCCTATCAATTAACGTCAGGAAGAGAGTTCTTCAATGTTATATAGAACCAATACTGTTGTACGGATGTGAGGCGTGGACAGTCAACAAGCAAAGCCAGAACAACATTGAGGCAGCCGAGGTGTGGTTTCTAAGAAGAATGTTGAGAGTTCCATGGACAGCAAAGAAAACAAACGAGACAGTCTTGATGGAGGCAGACACAAGTAGATCACTCATAAGGAAGATTAGGAAAAGACAGGCAACATTTATAGGCCATTTTATGAGGAAGGGGGATTTGGAGCACCTGGTCGCAACGGGAAAGCTGGAGGGAAAGAGAGCACCAGGTAGACCCAGGGAGAAAATGCTGGACGGACTTGCAGAGTGGCTGGGGACGAGGAGGGTGGGGGAGATGCTAGGGGCAACGAGAGATAGACACAGATGGAAGTCCATGATCGCCAACCCATGATGATGATGATGATAGATAGGTAGATAGACAGGTAGATAGATAGATAGATAGATAGATAGATAGATAATAATATAGATAGATAGATAGATAGATAGATAAGATAGAAGATAGATAGATACAGATAGTAGATAGATAGATAGATAGGTAGATAGAATAGATAGATAGATAGATAGATAGACAGACAGACAGACAGACAGATAGATAGATAGATAGATAGATAGATAGATAGATAGATAGAGATAGATAGGTAGGTAGGTAGGTAAACTGATGTATATATGTGTATATATATATAGAGAGAGATATATATATAGATATACGTATCATACATACATACATACATACATACATACATACACACAGGCATACACACAGACATACAGACTATGTGTATGTGTCTGTCTGTGTGTGTCTGTCTCTGTCTGTCTGTCTGTCTGTCTGTCTGTCTGCTTGTCTGTCCGTCTGTGTATTTATCTGTTTGTCTCTGCCTGTCTTTATCTGTGTCTGTCCATGTGTCTGTGTTTGTGTGCTTGCATGTGTGTGTGCGTTGTGTATGATCGACTGAGCATATCTGTGTTTTCGTGAGAGACCGAGCTTACAAGCGATCTGATCACCGCTATCATAAAAGAGCAGCGAAACCAGCAAGAGAACTAAAGAAGCCAGTTGTGGCACTATCATAGAAGAGCAGCGTAACCAGCAACAGAACTAAGGAAGCCAGTTGTGGATAAATGCAGTCAGACAGTCATAAGTACCCAGTCTGACAGACTGACAGATTTAACCCCCCCCCCCCACACACACACACACACACACCTCCAGTGTCAACATGTGTGTTGACATGTTAGTGCCTAAAACTTCGTCGTGTATATACGCACATAGAACATCAAACATACAGGTTAAGGATCCTGAGATACAGAGAGAGAGAAGAGAGAGGCAGAGAGAGAGAGAGAGAGAGAAGAAAGAGAGGGAGAAGGAGAGAGAGAGAAGAAGGAGAGAGAAGAGAGACAGACAGACAAACAAAGAGACAGAGACAGAGAGAGACAGGAGACAGAGAAGAAAGAAACGAAGAAACGGAGGAGAGAGGGAGAGGGGGAGGGAGACAGCAAGACAGAGACAGAGAGGCAGACACAGAGACAGTTAGACAGAAAAGGGAGGGGGGAGGAAGGGGAAGAGAGACAGACAGACCGACACAGAGAGAAGACAGACAGACAGAGACAGAGAGACAGAAAGATGAACAGACAGACAGACAGACAGAGGAGAGAGAGAGAATACGAATACGAATGAAACCGAACAAGGAAGGCTGAGAGAGAGAGAGAGAGAGGAGAGCAGACAGACAGACAGACAGACAGACAGAGAGAGAGAGAGAGAGAGACTTCAGACTTCAGACTTCAGACTTCAGACTATTTTATTACTCAAGGATAGCAGCATTAGGTCCCATCGGACCTGTCTTGCAGCTTGTCCTTGAATATCGTTTACTCTACAACGGAAACAGTATAAACAAAAAACAGAACAGAGAGGAAAAGTTATACAATGAGTTGTGATACAAATAAATGTGGAAGTGTACATATATGGAATAATGCAAGCGCTTAAAAAGTAAAAGGGACAAAGGTAGACATATGAAAAATGCAAGTCGACAACAAGAGACGATAACAACGAAACATAGACAAAGAAGACAGACAGACAGAGAGACAGAAGACAGAGAGAGACAGACAGACAGATAGAAAGATAGAGAGAAAAAGAGAGAGAAAGCAAGAGAGAGAGTAGATGGTGTGGGAGAAAGAGAGAGTACAAAGAGCAAAAGACACAGAGTGGTCCAAGAGAAGAGAGAAAGAGAGAGAAAACAGAGAGAAAAAGAAAACAGGGGAGAATAAAGAGAGATGAGAGAGAAGACAGACGACAGATAGACACACAGAAGACAGACAGACACATAGACAGACAGACAAATAGACAGACAGACGGACAGACTTCAGACTTCAGAATACTTAATTATTCATCCATTGGACCCTATCTTTCAGCTTGTCCCACTTATTCTACACACAGAATGCCAGTTGAAAAAAATAACATAACCAGTAAGGCAAGTTATGAAATGAGTTGTGATAATACTACACCAATGGTTCATGCGCTTTACAAAAGCATGAGAGACTAAGGTAGACATCATCATCATCATCATCATTCTCCTGCCCGTGATGGGCGTAGAGGAGAGATGAGAGACACTCTTGAAGCCAGCCGTCGCCAACCGGTCCTGTCCTCCGCCTGTCGCACCAGCGTGGGGCCATCCAACCTGGTCCATTCTTTGATGTTGTCCATCCAGCATTTGGCTTGTCGTCCCCTTCGTCTGCCGCCTCCCAGTGTACCCTGGAGGACCGTTTTGGGCAGTGAGTTGTGGCGTGTGACATGCCCGAACCACGACAGCTTCCTGTTCTTGACTGTTGCCAGGAGGGGTTCTTGTGGGCCTGCGAGTGTTGTTATTTGGCTCCACACAAAGTCGTTTGTCTTCCGATCTTGCCAAGAGATCCCGAGCAAGCGCCTGAAGCATTTAGTTTCAAACGTCTGGATTCTCTTGGTGGTCTCTGCTGTCATGGTCCAGCTCTCGCATCCATACAGCAGGATGGGGAGCACCAGGGACTTGTACAGCTTCATCTTCGATGGAAAGCCGATCTCTCTGCTCTTCCAGATCTTGTTTAGCTTTACCATTGCTGCTGTTGCGATCGCTAGTCTGGTCTTGATTTCTGTTGTAGAGCGACCGTCTTTGGTGAGAGTGGCGCCAAGGTATTTGAAAGCGTCCACTTCTTCAAGCTGTTGCCCGTTCATGTAGATTTCAGCATGGGTGTTGGTTGTGCTGTTGACCAGGACTTTGCTTTTTTCTGTGCTCACTTCCATTCCGTGTGCACCTGCACTTTCTTCCAGTCTCATGGTCAGGTCTTGTAGTTCTTCGTTGCTGCCTCCCATCAGGTCGATGTCATCTGCGAACCTCAGGTTGTTGATGGTTCTTCCTCCGATGGAGACAGTGGAGTGGAAGTCATGGAGGGCTTCACGCATGATGTTCTCCAGGAAGAGATTGAACAGCACGGGAGAGAGTAGGCAGCCTTGACGGACTCCAACTGTGGTCTTGAAGTAGTCCCTATCTGGTTGTTGAGGAGAACTGCGCTGCTGGCAGTGTTATACAGCGCCTGGATGGTTTGGACGAGACCTTCCTCTATGCCAAACTTTCTTAGCACCTGCCACAAACCCTTATGCCACACCCTGTCGAATGCTTTTTTAAAGTCTATGAAGTTGTGGAACAGGTCTCTCTGATGCTGCAGATGTTTCTCCATCATTATCCGGCAGGTGAAGATCTGTTCTACTGTGCTTCTGCCCGCCCTAAATCCAGCTTGTTCTTCCGCAAGGTGTTCTTCCGCTTCTTTCTTCAGTCGATTCAATATGACTCTGAGCATGATCTTGCTGGTGTGGCTAATGAGACTTATTGTTCTGTAGTTCTGGCATTGGCGCATATTTCCCTTTTTGGGCAGGGGGATGATGAGTGATTGAGTCCATTCTGTGGGCCACTGTTTTGTCTCCCAGATCTTCTGACAAATCGATGTTACACGAGTGACCAAATCATTCCCTCCATGTTTGAGCAGCTCTGCTGGGATATTGTCTGCTCCAGGTGATTTCCCTGCTGTGGCTGCGGATGCTTCTTCCACTTCTTCTCTCATCACTGGTAGCGGTGAGGATTCCCTCAATGGTGTTGAGTCCCCCTGAAACAAACTGTCATCTGGCTGTATTGGGTAGTTGTATAGTTCTTGGCAGTACTGCGTCCATCTGTTCAGAACAGCGGAGCTTTCTGTCAGCAGCTCGCCTGAGATATCCTCGATGACTGACGATCTGTTTTGCTGCGTCTTGGTAAGGTTTTTCAGTGTGGTGAAGGCATGTTTGCTGTTTCCTTTTTTCATGCCTTTCTCGATGTTCTCACACTGGTTGTTGATCCATTGTTCTTTGGCTTCAATCATTTTCTTCTTTACAAGGTTGTTGGTTTTACGATACTGTGCGGCTTCTTCAGGGCTGGAGTTTTTCGTCTTCTTCAGTGATCTTCTGTTGTCGCAGAGGTCAAGGATGTCATTTGAGATCCATGCTTGGTATTTCTTCCTCTGTCGCCCCAGTACCTCCTCTGCTGTTTCGCGGACTGCCTCACCAAAGTTGTTTGTGAGGTCGTTGATGTCGCTGTCCAGGAAGTTGAGTGCCGCGAACCGCCCCCCGAGCTGTGCCTGGAATGCCTCTTCTATCTCTGGATCTTTTAGCTTTTCCAGGTCAAACTTGATGCGTGGCCCACAAGGTAGACATACGGGAATAAATGCATGTCGATCCGTAACAACAGCAACTATAACAACAATAATATAACAATAAGACAACAGAGAGAGTGACAGAGAGACAAAGAGACAGACAGACAGACGAGACAGAAACAGGCAAGAGACAGACAGACAGACAGAGAGAAAGAGAGAGAGAAAGAAAAAGAGAGAGTGTCAGAGGAGAAAGAGAGAGACACAGAGAGCAAGAGAGACACACAGAGAGACAAACAGTGAGAGTGGGGGGTGGGGGGTTAGAGAAAAAGAGAGACAAACCGACACAGAACAAGAAAGAATGAGAAAGAGAATAATGCATGCCCCATCTTTGTCCTTCTAATACAAGATAAGATTTCTTTTAAATTAAAAAAAGAACAAAGATTCTCTCCCATTCAGCAAAAGCTGATGACAGATGTTTTCCATCTGCTGATAATGTAGGCTAAAGTGGGGGAAAACTGATTTTAACAGTAAAACAAAACATAAAATAAACAAAAAAGGCAAACACTCAGACACACTCACACATACTCTTATCTCTCTCAGATACACTCACGCCCATCAGCACTCACACACACACGTATTCTTCCTCACACGCACACACATACACCCACTCAAACTCACTGGCACATACAAAGTAATACACTCATACTGTACACATACACACCCATATACACAGACCTATACACAGACGCAAATGTACACACATTGACGCACACATACACACTGACACACACATGCACACACATTACCCACATGCACACACATACACACACACACACACACACGCTCTCTCTCTCTCTCTCTCTCTCTTTCACACACACGCGCGCGCGCGCACACATACACACATCTACACTCTCTCTCACACACACACACACACACACACACACACACACACACACACACACCACACACACCACACACACACACCACACACACACACACACTCACACTCACATACACACAATCACACACACATACACTCACACACTCATACGCCCGCAAACACACGCATACATACGCACAGAGGGAGAGAGGAGAGAGAGCGAAAGAGAGAGAGACAAACAGACAGACAGACAGAGACAGAGAGAGACAGGCAGACAGACAGAGACAGACAGACAGAGACAGACAGAGAGAGAGACAATCAGACAGACAGATAGACAGACAGACAGACAGAGACTGAGTAATCAGCTGTGATTCTGTCTCATCATGACACAAGGGGGTGAAGACACTGACAAGAAAATGCCCCAAGGCGGAGTGGGTGGGGGGAGGGGGTTGGTGGAGTGGGGGGGGGGGGGGAAGAAGGGGCTTTTGGATGTGACGGGACTTTCGAGGCTAAAGAACAGACAGGACACGGCTATTGATTTACCGGAGTTGTAACTATCTTGACGCAGACGCGACAAACAAGCTGGTTAACCCTCTGACTCCTGTACTCTATCCATCAACTGCAAAACACTGAACCCTTTGATTCCCTCACCCTATCCACCAACTTCCACGGCTATTGATTTACCGGAGTTGTAACTATCTTGACGTGGACGCGACAGACAAGTTGGTTAACCCTCTGACTCCTGTACTCTATCCATCAACTACAAAACACTTAACCCTTTTATTCCCTTACCCTATCCATCAGCTTCCTATAAAAAGCTGGTGGACAGAGTGAGGAAGTCGAAGAGTTATGTTTTTTTGCTTTGCTAGCACGGTTGACGATGTAGGACGCTGGTGAACAGGCTGCAGGAGTCAAAAGGTTAATATAAGACATCTCTCTTCCGACTGAAGGTCGGAGTTCGACTGTGTCTGCTACTGCATAACGGATAAAAGGAGAGGATTTCTGAGATCTTCAAGGTCAACATTTTTTTTTTTTTTTTTTATGTGAAGATGCACTGGTGTCTGAACCCACATTTTGTTTCTTCTTCTCTCCTCCTCTTTCTCCTTCTTCTTCTTCTCTTCTTTTTCTCCTCATCGTTCTCCTCCTCCTCTTTTTTCTCTCCTCCTTCTCCTCCTTCTCCTTTGTCTCCTCCCGTCCTTCTTCTTCCTCTTCTTTTTCTTCTTTTTCTTCTTCTCCATCATCTTCTTTTTCTTCCTCTTCTTCTTCCTCTTTTTCTTCCTCCTCCTCTGTTTCGTTTTCTTTTTTTCTACTTCGTCTTCTTCTTCTTTTCCTCCTCTTCCTCTTCTTCTTCTCTCCATCCTCCTCCGTCTTCTTCTTCTCTTCCTCCTCCTGCTTCTTCTTCTTCTCCTCCTCCTCCTTCTTCTCTCCCTCCTCCTCCGTCTTCTTCTTCTTCTTCTCTTCCTCCTGCTTCTTCTTCTTCTCCTCCTCCTGCTTCTTCTTCTTCTCTTCCTCCTGCTTCTTCTTCTTCTCCTCCTCCTCCTTCTTCTTCTCTCCCTCCTCCTCCATCTTCTTCTTCTTCTCTTCCTCCTGCTTCTTCTTCTTCTTCTCCTCCTCCTCCTCCTTCTTCTCTCCCTCCTCCTTCTTCTTCTTCTTCTTCTCTTCCTCCTGCTTCTTCTTCTTCTTCTCCTCCTTCTTCTTCTCTCCCTCCTCCTCCTCTTCTTCTTCTTCTCTTCCTCCTGCTTCTTCTTCTTCTTCTCCTCCTCCTCCTCCTTCTTCTCTCCCTCCTCCTTCGTCTTCTTCTTCTTCTCTTCCTCCTGCTTCTTCTTCTTCTCCTCCTCCTTCTTCTTCTCTCCCTCCTCCTCCGTCTTCTTCTTCTTCTCTTCCTCCTGCTTTTCTTCTTCTTCTCCTCCTCCTGCTTCTTCTTCTTCTCCTCCTCCGTCTTCTTCTTCTCTCCCTCCTGCTTCTTCTTCTTCTTCTCCTCCTCCTTCTTCTTCTCTCCCTCCTCCTCCGTCTTCTTCTTCTTCTCTTCCTCCTGCTTCTTCTTCTTCTTCTCCTCCTCCTTCTTCTTCTCTCCCTCCTCCTCCGTCTTCTTCTTCTTCTCTTCCTCCTGCTTCTTCTTCTTCTTCTCCTCTCCTCCTCCTCCTTCTTCTCTCTCTCCTCCTTCTCCTTCTTCTTCTTCTTCGCCTTCTTCTTCTCCTCCTTTAATTCGGCGAAGAATCATCGGCAAGCTGAAGCAAAGAACTGTTTACTGGATTCCTCCGTATAAAGTGCAACGAGCATGCTTTTGTCGTGGATTGTTTGCACTATGTCATTGTTATTGCTATTGTTATGATCTGGTATGATCACTCATAAGGAAGATTAGGAAAAGACAAGCAACATTTATAGGCCATTTTATGATGAAAGGGGAATTAGAGCACCTGGTCACAATAGGAATGCTGGAGGGAAAGAGAGCACCAGGTAGACCCAGGGAAAAAGTACTAGACGGACTTGCAGAGTGGCTGAGGACAAAGGGTGGAAGATGTGCTTGCGGCAACAAGGGACAGATGTATATGGAGGACCATGATCGCCAACGCCATGTGGCAGGGCACTTGATGATAATGATGATGATGATGATCCTGTAAATTATGTTAGAATTGGTTTGCTTTTGGAAACATGAAAATACCCAGCATGTACATGTACACCCGCAAAAATGGAGTATGACTGCCTACGTGGCGGATGATAAGAACGACAATACACGTAGAACTCTACCCGTATTGGACAATATGAGGGAGTTGCAGTGCTTGAATGGGAAAGATTTCTGTAATCGAATGGACACTTTCATTTACGCTTAGAAATAAAAAGAAAATAAATAAAACGACGTAAAGCCTTTGTATTAATGTCTTCACACGACCTCTGTATGTGTGTGTGTGTTTTAATCAGGAAGTTGATTCTGATTCAAGATTTTGACGTCATGAATTGATGCAAGAATTTATGAGTCTTCCTTATTTACGTCAAGACTACATTCATCTCAATTTCATGGAGCAACTATTTGAACACTGCAAAACTCTTTCCTCCAAACGTGAGTGCTGAGGGGATCTTGCTTTCCATTGGCTTACTTTTCATATGATTATGTGGTGTGGAAAAGTAGATACTACACTACAATCACTTATAAACCCGGCAAAGCAGAGATCGTGTCATGAAAAGGCAGACAGTATGGAACTATTTTCATGAGGCCGGTTGATTTTGTGATAATGGTGATGACAGTGATGGTGTCAGTTGCTATTGAGTTTTATTCTGGAATGCGACTGTGTGGCATGGATGTGTTCTACGCATTCTTTCATAATTAATGGCCAGGTCTGAGAGATACATAGATATGTTACTTACAGCGTTGGTCAGAGAATCTGAGCGACACTGTCAATCACTCAATGCCACGTCTGTGAAGTGGATGAGAAGCAACTGTGTGTTTCCTGGCTTCCCACTGACCCTAACATTATTAATACGATGAAGTGGGTCATGTCTTTCTCCCTTTGACTCTACTTTCGTTTTTTGCACCATCTTTTTCAAGGATCTCTGTTTCGCTTTATTCTGTTGTTACAGGCCAGACAGTGAACTCAATGTATTTATATATAGGCCCTACAGGTTTTTGTTTGTTTTTTATTCCAATAAGCTTTGTTTGTTTGCTTTCTTGCTTATCGTTTGTCTTCGCCGACAGATTTGGGTGGAGCGCATATGAAATTGTCCGAGTGGCATGAATCCCTCTTTAATTAACTCTAAACAAACTTAGCTGTCTTTTCCGTCGATGCATGTGATTCTGATTTCTGTCTTGCGGGGTTGGGGTCTGATGATGGTGGTCTCTTCTGCTGATCCGAGAGAATGAGAAGGCATACTGATCTTCATGTGGGATACAAGACCTAAGTTGTAGGCACACATTCTTCCACAGTCACCGCATGGAAAGAACTCCTATGGCATTGAGTTCTTTTTCCTCCAGTCTCTCTTTTTCAGATGGATAGCTGCTGTTCTGCGTTTTTACCCTGTGTGCACTGCTGTCGCTAAATTACTGCGTTGTGGGCAATGTTTTCCCAGTTAGCTGGCCTTCAGAACATACCTGTATCACATTCGTGGTCTTCTCCGGGTACAGTATTGTTGGCTTCAGCTCTCCGTACAGAAGCATCTCTGGAATACGATTATCTTTCATATGGGACAAGTCACCTGTACAACCAAGCTGGCGTTTGATGAGTAGCCACTCAGTGCTTGCGGAGTCACAATTCTTTAGAACTTGAAAAATGGACACGCGATCTTGCCAGCCACCTGATGTCGCAGACATCTTCGATGGAACTGTTCCATCTGTATAATGGTCCTCGGTAGGTAGTCAAGGACTCGCAACATTACAGCAGGGTGGTCATGAATACTGCTCTGTACGCAGCAATCTTTGTGGTGAGCCTGATGCTCCACATCGCATCCTTATTGTTACACAATCATACACGCTCATGATACACACGCCTGTTGGCACCAGTGTCTTAGTACGAGCTCTTCCCTGTTCTGGCACAGATAATTTTCCATATAACAGTTCTTGGGATGACCAGTATACTACTCGTATTTCATTTCAGCCAATGTGCAGGGTAACTTTCTCGCCGTCGATGAGATGGTTGAAGATCATCTTGCACATTTCCCCTCATTCCGTGCTTTCTTTAGGTGAGGGGTCAGCTTGTTTCTCAAGTCTCTTACATGTGTTTAAAAGTCCCCACTAACAAGAATATTAGAGCCTTTAAGGCTATGTTTCTCTTTCCAACACGGCTATTCTCTGCTTATATAAAACATAAGGCAGCGATACGGTGGTCCGGCTTAGAGTTCAAATAAAGGACCCTGTTATACTCCACGTTCATTGTAAGTTCTAATTTGTCAGTGATAACGTCTGTCAGTAGGTTGTCACAGTCAACATGTGTTTCGTTGTCTTTCAGGGGCAGGCCGTCAAAGATCAGGTTATTTCACTGTCATTTTTCATCCAGGTCATCCAACTTCCTGATCCGCCTTCGTTGTTTTGGGTATACTAAAAATATCAGTCAGTGTCGTTTCATTAGCTAGCCAGCGGTTACAGTCGTCGCCTCAAGGGTTTTCTGGACGTTTGAAATTATTCCTCGTTCATTTTGCAATGATACTGGTCAGTCGTGCCCGGTGTATGCAGCTGGGCCAAGGGTTAGATCCATGTCTCCATGCTGTAAAAGGAGACTGCCTCAGAAGAAACAAACTTGGTGCGAACCCAGCGTAGCGCTGTGAGTCCTGTTCTGCGGTTTCAAAATGGCGACCCGCATGGCAGAAATTATCCTTAAGAATTATAGTAATAATAATGATAATAATGATAACGATGATGATATGATGGTGATTATAATAATAATAATAATAATGACGGTATGTAGGCTATACGGCGCCAAATCTTGACAATTCAAATCAAAACGCACTCACGCACCATACATACGCATACAATTGACAAAGACAACCTTACAATATTTAGTATTAAAAATATTATATAAAAAAAAGTACACACACTGAGGGAAAGTCTTGGCCCTGTTCATCATAAAACCCTGGTAAACAGAGAGGAAACAGCCACAGCCTTCCAAGAAATCCGGTGTGTGTGTGTGTGTGTGTGTGTGTGTGTGTGTGTGTGTGTGTGTGTGTGTGTGTGTGTGTGTGTGTGTGTGTGTGTGTGTGTGTGTGAGAGAGAGAGAGAGAGAGAGAGAGATTTATCCCAGAGATTTATCCCAGTGAAATCAAATACATTACATAGATATGCATTGTTTTGGTATTCGTCTTTTACATACAGATAAACGTGCAAATAGCTTGTCTTGGGCAGTGGTAGAGCATTCGCCTTCCAGTCTGCCTGCATGAGTTTGCACGGGCGCGAATCGTTCCATAAAACTGTATGTGCGTGTATCCTCCAGTCTACGCAGCTGTGTATGGGTACCTGACTTTCTTCAAAGTTAGGGAAGCTAAAGTAGCGAAGGAGAGAAGATGGGCACAGCCTTCGTAATGCTGTTCCCTGGAAAAGTTGAGATCTCTACCCGCTCACTTCTGTACGGCCTCAGATTATGAGACAGCCTTAACCTGCCTTTTTTTTTTTAACAGATGTACTTGCTAAGTAGAACGACTGTCACTTTGTTGCTGGGATTACATTACTTCGGCCTGCATCAACGACAGTACGAGTCTGGAGTGTATGGCGCGTTTATCATCAAAGGGTTACCGAAGAAAAAATACATCCAGTTAGGTGATATCAACTTTGGCTCCATGTTTCGCATTACTCGTCGAGGCACAGTCAAGTTGTGCACCGACACAACCTACGATTCTCAATTGGTCAAATTCGCAGACGTAAGTATAATGTCGAGTTCCAGATCAAAACTTCAGATGAAATATTAATAGTTAAAATAACGATGCCATAGACATGTTAATATCACATAAAACAGAAACCTTTAAAAAGTTAACCAGTCTGTAGTTAGGACCTGACCAACAGGAAAAGGAGGGGTTGATAGTGTAACAGCCTTTTTGGTGTAATTGTTTGCTTTGTTAGATAAGAATTCTTCTTTTAAAAGGGGAGGCGGGGATATCTACCAGCACAATCTGGTGTAAGTCTAACAAGATTAAACAAGCTTTCGATTTTAATGGAGCTTGTTTATGTAGCGTGTTCGACGATCGTGACTGGGTGCTAAGACTAGGTAAATGTATCGAGGTTTGCGTCTGACATATTGATCATATATTGTCCATTTCTGCGGATATGAAACATGGACACTGCATGCTGACTCACAGAACAGAATTCAGGCCTTTGGCAACAAGTGTCAAATGAAATTTCTTCGTGTATCCTACATCGTAAACATGACCAATGAGTACATACGGAAAAAGATCAAAATGCTTTCAGAGGACCTTGAGGAACCTCTTCTGAGAGCAACACAATGATGCAAGCTTACATGGTTCGGTCACAACAGGCGGCATGTCTCACTAAGACCGTTCTTGCTGGCACCCTGACAGGAAGATGTAGCCGAGGTCGACAAAGGAAGACCAAGAAGATGTCGCCGAGGTCGACAAAGGAAGACCAAGAAGATGTCGCCGAGGTCGACAAAGGAAGACCAAGAAGATGTAGCCGAGGTCGACAAAGGAAGACCAAGAAGATGTAGCCGAGGTAGACAAAGGAAGACATCAGCAGCCAGTATCAAAGGCTGGACCATCTGTTGCTGGATCCTATGAATTCCTTTTCCTCCTCCCCCACGCCCCACCCAACATCCAGGTTGGTCATGAGATTAGACGACAAATAAGAATTGTCCACGTATGGGTTCTGTTGTGCGACTTCAAGACTTCTTTAATTTTAAGGCAGGTCCTTTATTCTTAGTCTCAGGTTACACCTTCCAAATGCACTTGTATAATTATGTTTGAGGGTATCTTTACGTATATGGCTGTTTTCCCCCGACGTGTAGACGGTCGTCCGGGAAAGGTTCCATCCAGTTTTTTTAAGATCATCGCATTCAGGGAGGTTACCTTTGTGCTCACCTTTTTTTTTTCTTGTCCCATTTTCTACGCCATCTTTAATGGCCACAGAAGTTGGCAGGTTTTTGTTGTTGTTGTTGTTGTTGTTTTTTTATTTTTTACATTGCGGTGATAATGATGATGAGGATGATAATCATGATGCTATGAAGTTCCATCTAGGATTTAGACTGCGTGACAAGGCTGTACTCTACGCTTACTGTAATAATATATCCTGGCGTCAATCAGGCCCGAAAAATACACCTGCGGTGCTGGTCAGAAGATTTGGGCAACTCCCTCAATGACGCATCCGTGAAGTGTACGAGACTCGACCTGTGGTCCAGTCTTCCCAATGAGCCCATAGCACGCCCAACTCTGGGTAGGAGCCGGTTAGAGCCGAAAAATTCCACGATGATATAGTTTTGAAGGGATTGAAGGGGATTCGAAACCACAACCTTCCAGTCGCAGTCTGTTGCGTTAACCACCACACCACGCAATTTGGTAGTAGGGCGACCATTCCCAAACTGGTGGCTTACAAGAGGCTGATGGCAGACGATTATCAGAGACTGAGAAATAAGCCAGTCTTTTCTGGACAGGTTAGCAGTTCCAGACCGATCGGCAATGGTTTCAATAAGGATGGGATAGAGTGGCCCTTTGCAAGGCCACACTAAAAAATACCATGTATATCCTACCACGTAGCATGCATCAGGAACAACATCAATGTCTGTACGTGCACACACGCACACAGGCACACACACACGCACGCACGCGCGCGCATGCACTAACACACGCACACAAACACACACACACACAGAGGATTGCGGACACAAACTTCCAGCTTGTCAAATTCTACAGCCCAAATGACAGGGCCCTTTCCATCGACACCATATAGACACAGACCAACTTCCTGGCAGCTGATGTACTTTTCGTCTAACTGCAGAGGGCAGGCAGATCAAGCAGCATGTTCTTACCTCTACAACTGCAGGGCAAGGTCTCTTTGAACCATGGTCACAGCAACAACAAAAAAAGAAAAAAGTCATGTTGCAATATGGTATTCTACAAGGTAAAGTCTTCTGCCCTACTCTCTTCCTTCTCTTCATCAACGACTTCAAAACTGAACAGCCTAGTAGCATCAAAGCTACTCTGTGCGCGGACGACATGGTGATCTAGTGCAAGGAGGAAAATGCAATAAGCAGTAGATCGGCTGAATGTATAAACAGAAAAATTATGCATCTCTAGTAACAAGGGAAAATCCACTTCAACACTATGTACCTTGTTGACCGAACACAGGGCTGGCATCATTAAGTTTAAAGACACCCCTCCTTGGTAAAGTGAAACTGTAGGCTGTCTTGGAGTCAATTTCAAAATCGGCAGACCTACAAGCCACATACTGCAAGAACAGAAATTGAGGCCAGAAGCAAACTATCGATCCCCAGGAATTTGGCGACACTACATGGGATGCAAACGAAACGATAGTGAAAACGGCATACCAAGGAACAGTCAGGTCCCACTCCATTGCGTGATCAAGTTAGCCAAGATCATCAAGCAGGTTATCGGCAAAGTACAAAACCAGGCCCTCAGACTCATCGCTGGTGCAGTGAGATCTACACCTATCAAAAAATTGGAGACACCTAAAAGAAATGGAGCCTCTCAACCATGCTGGCTGAGACGTTCAAGCGTTTGACAGACTACTCCGTGAAGCAGAAGTTGGGTGATTTCACCAGAAACAAGAAGCTTTGTTCATGAGAGCAAGAGGCTATTTCAAGATGCACGTCCTGCCAAAAAAAAAGCTATTTTCACCGTCTTCTGTGCAACTGCCAAAACAGTGGACACCCAACAGCTAGGTATTGAAACTCGCCTTTAAGTCCCCCACGTCCACTCGATGCACATGCAGGATGCCGGGCTGTCACGTCGGTCATAATAGAAGAGCGTTACCCACAAGAGGTATGATACATGTATACTCTGATGGGTCAGCTTCGAATGCCGTAACCAACTGAGGAGTCGATATCCTTAACTAAAAGGGGTTCAAACCGCAGCTGCAAGTGTTCCTGCGGACAAACACTGCACCAACTACCGTGACAGAAACAGTCACTCAAATAAGTAGCTTCCATGATTCAGATTACAAATGACACATTCTATCGAGTGATCTTTCAGACACCTTTTCTGCTCTCTGCGCCCTGGAAAATGACAAGCTTTCACCACCTAATCAAGGCCTTCTCACGGATCAAAAAATAAGAAAAGTGGTCCTCCAGTGGTGTCAAGCTCGCTAAGGCTTGAACTGGAGGGGAAAGACAGAAACAGACCTATCAACTCTAACACACCCCTTTTTCTACTAAATAAAGAAAAATCCTTGAACAAAGTACAGTTACGCAAATTTTATTACAGACAAACCACACAACATGACGCATCATTTACACAAATCACAAACATGGATCTAGCATTGCTCAAAGTGGCACCAACAATACCAACGTAGCATACCCAAAATCACCTAGAACATCAAAACGCACACACATATCAAAGATAAATGTCAGCAATGAATAAATGCGCTCAACCACTAAATCTCTTAGAAACATAGCAAACTCACATTCACAGCAAAGTTTGAGTCCACACGAAGATATTTGGTCCTTAGAGTGTTCCTATGCTATGGTTACTATTCGAAGAGTCACTGAAGCACACGTGGAATCCTGCGAAGCGCGGTGCCAACTAAACGAACCGAGTAGAACGGCTAGGCCGTAGGCTCGTGGCGTGGTGGTACCGCCGATCTTGCCGGAAGACACAGCCGTAGAAGCCCCTCCGGCCGCACCTGCCTCGGACGCTCGTAACCCTGCCAGAGCTCCGACTCTAGGCCACAATGGACAGCAACGATGACTGGTTCAGGACACGGTGATCTTCCCCCTTCATGCTGGCGAAACTCCGACTACGACCTCCCTTTCTGACCCGTAGATAGACAAGACATCAACAGCAGCAATGAGAGTAAATGCCTATTCACTGCTGGATACATTTTGACAAAGACACCTATACCCTACATTCTCACACGACCATGTTTCGAAATTCAAAGGGTCTGACAAATGCTCTCGCCGCACATCAATTCATAGCAGAAAAAACAACAGGCCCCCACACTTATACAACTACACAGACCAACAACGTAATGACTGACCCTTAAACTCTCCACATACCGTCTGTAGCGGAAGAAATTACAGGCGTCGAGTCGCTCCCGGTTTCACGCCGAGGATACATAGACCTCCACAAGACTACACAGACCAACAACACACCGATGCCTCTACCTACTTCTGGGACATGAATCCAACTGCAAGTGGTGACTCTGACCAAAAACTGGCCCTGCCTTCCCAATCCGCAAACTGACTTTCGCAGGAGAAGTCCCTACACCAACTAACATTTCAGACCAAGAACTGACCCTACACGCCCATTCTGCGAACCGTCTGTCGCCAGAGAAGGCCCCACATCAACTAACATTCTGACCAGGAACTGGCCCTACTCGCCCATTCTGCGAATCGTCCGTCGCCAGAGAAGGCCCCACACCAACTAACATTTCAACCAGGAACTGGCCCTACTCGCCCATTCTGCGAACCGTCTGTCGCCAGAGAAGGCCCCACACCAACTCAACTAACATAAAACTCAACAAAACTTCACATCTTCACAAACAAACTATTCTGACCAGAGACTGGCCAGACCCGCCCCCCTAGCTGCAACCGTCTGTGCAGAAGGGAGGCTCGACACCAACTGACTATTCTTTTGCTCTACCCCCAACACAAGTTCCCAGAATACTGTTCACAGAACTCACACCGAGAAACACAAAATTCCACATACACACAAGACCCACGTAAAACATATCTTAAGCCACAGCACAAGCTAACGGAGCTGTTCACAATCCCCATGCCAAAATACACACACACAAACCCCGACAGACCTCAGCTGGACAAGTGAGTTTTTGGCCCAGTTGGCCAAGATCCCACACACACACTGACCCAACCAAAACTGTCTCCAAACGAGAAAAAAAAGAAAAAATAAATAGATGAACAAAACTGCCGTGACAAGTGGATCCCCGCTTCCTGTGGAGTACCAGAACACGAGGCGGCAGATAAGCCAAACAAAAAGAGAGACCCAGGAATCCCAGTCAGACAACAGCGTCACTACAGTGAGAAGAGGAACATCATCAGATCACTTAATAAGCCACAGACAGAAAGGGGCAACTATCACCTTCTGTCACAAAGCAGCAAATTGACCTGATGAGTGTCACAAGTAAAGATGTAGCTGACTTGTAGTGCCTTGCAGTTTATGCATGTTCGTGAAGATTTTGCAGTTGATCATTCTTCTCAGAGACAGAATACTCCAGTCCAGGTTAAACGAAAATGATCCTTTATTTGAAGAATGTGGAAAAAATAACAGGAACTGAGTAAATACTTGACACATCCGATGCACCACTCCTAATTTGCAGAGTTCTTCTTCTTCAGCCCTCGAATCTACATGAGGCTACTCCACGAATCTACAACAGCTTCTCTGTCTCTGACAGCTGGCCTACAACCCACAGTCACGCTTTATTTATAACACCATGGAAAGTTCCACAATATTCTCGGCTTTTCCCTAGATTTTCAGCCAATCACAGCCGCATTCTCAAGCCTTCCCTTTCAAGAATATTCTGTTGTTCTAGCTAGCCAACCATTGTACAGATTAAATTTGTTTACGATTTCCGGAACATTCTAGAAAGATCTAAGGTATTCTACGTTTTTCTTGTTATTTCTAGATTGTTCCAAAGCATTCTACATATTTCCATACAACGAAATCGAACTTAAACATATATCTTCAGTGTTAGCATAAACCTAAACAAATATTCTTGATTCTTTATCGAGTAGATCGCAAACCAATCTTCAAGAACGAACAGCGGAGAGTAGCTGAATCGACAGACACATTTTGGCGTTAGACTTCTCGTATCGGCATTCACACTTTCAAAACAATTAAGTTTCTGTTTTCTCTCTCTTTTTTTTTTAATGTAACCATGAGGTTCTGCATTGGCCACAACAGCTCGACGCCCATGTGAATGGCAAGTTCAAATTGATGCCATTACCAACCTGCCCTGCGTTCAAGAGGACCGAACTGCTGAACACCTATTGCAACGTTATCGCCTCTGTCAAATGAATCGAATGGAGACATGGACGACTACAACTCTTCTGGTGACCCAGCTTCATGGCAGCCTGTAAGAAGTGGTAAACAATGGCTTTATACATCGCCAAATGTGCCCTGACAACGAGCGAAAGAAGAAGAAAGATAGACACGTATACTCTTTTTCGGGTTTTGTGCATGCCAGGTATTTTCACGTTGCCTTAAACCACCGATTACTGACTGACTTACAGAGTCCTTTAACGTGCGTAGTCGATGTTTTGCCTACGTATGCGCACGAAAGGAGTTCAGGAACTAATTAGTGACCTTCTATGTTGACCTGGGAGATGGGGCTGGTCAATGAGTCACATATTGTGTGGTGTGACGAAATATGCCGCAAGGACACACCTGTTGCAGATATTGAGGTACGCAGTGAAGCATGCCCAAAAAGACATTCCACTACCAAACAACCTGACACTGGGATTTATTGTGCTGGATGAATGTGGCAGAAAGACAGTGGCATCTGCACAGGCTCTATCCTTTCTGCCTCAAACAACATGTCCAGGTAAGCAGGTTCTCCGTGTCTTATCTCTGGGCTGCAGCAGCTAGCAGGTCAGGCTTGCTGAGATTTGTCTCTTCTTTGACGTCTGCAACTTGACCTTGCTCAAGTTCTGTTTGATCGGCAAAACTCTTATGGGGTTTGGTTCTTTGTAGTTAAGCATTTTTAAGATCCAAAACAAGTTTGACTGCCCGCGCCCAAGCAAACACAAACCAGAAGAACAAGAAAACCAATGTAAGCGCTTACATTGGTTTTCTTGTTCTTCTGGTTTGTGTAAGCATTTTTAGTTTACTACATTTTTGTGCGGACAGCATTTTTAGTTTACTATATTTTTGGTGTGGAAAGTACTGAATGTGATAACAATTGTAATGCACATGCGCATCCAATACAGAAATCATGATTCATGTTGGGGGAAAACATCGGACCATATTAATGGCCAAATGTGGCCAAACCATGGACATGGTTGACCCAAGAAGTTTATACAGAATAGCTAGTTGTGTTGTGATTCAGACCTTTCATTAATTATTTATTTACTTTATACATGTTCCTTTTTTGTTGTTGTTGTTGAAGATAAGATATGCAGATACACATGTCATTTATATGTCACCAAGATTATTCCAATGACAGGCTGATACAATACCAGTATAAAATATACACTAGGTAAAACATAGGCTAGGTAGAGCCTCAGGACCTGGCCAGCTCATGGGTTTATGTGCAGGCTTAAGGCATGTGCCGTGATCACCATACACATGGCACCTGTGACGTTAGTGCATATGGAATTCTTTCCGAGTGCGGAGACGTCTTGAGAAACAGAAACAAGAAGGAGAAGAACAAAACATGTGGCCAAAAACTGGGCAATAACTGTTGAAGTTGGAGCCAACACTTTCCATTCAATCCATAGTGTTGATTATATCCAGTTTCCCTGGTGAGGTGATAAGTATAACGGACCACCAACTGGAAGGTTGTGGGTTCGAATCCCTTCAATCCTGTAAAAAATCTTTGTGGGATTTTTCAGTTCAGATCGGCTCCAGCCCAAAGTTGAGTACGTTATGGGTCCATTAAGAAGAATGGGACCACACAGTCGAGACTCATCCACTTTGCGGACGGGTCATTGAGGGTTTTTGCTTACATTTCCTGACTGTTCGTCAAGTAAGCAGACCCAAGACATGCGGTGTTGTCGCAGGTGTGTGTATTTCTTGGGCCTGGTTTAAACCAGGACATATGAAAGTAAGCGTAGAGTTTAGCCCTGTCGCACAGTCTCAGTCCAGAATGGTACTCTATAGCATCATAATCATCATCCCCATCGCCATGTACCATCGCAGTATTGCGGAAAATTGTCCCAGACTTACTAGCGCAGAAAAGGCAACAAGAAAAAAGGCTGTTTGTAAAAATCATTGTAAAAATCAAGCCGACTGGAGAAACTATATTAGAATGGAGAAATTGATAGTTAACCTCTCTTCAAGCTGTAACATCACCATTAATAACAAGAAGGATGAGGCTAATTGCTGCTGCTGCTGCTGCTGTAGATGATGTTTGATGATGATGATGTGATGATAAATGATGATGATGATGATGATGGACGACGACGAAGATGACGACGATGATGATGATGATGTAACTTTTCTACGAAATGCTTCATAAAGTCCTATTTATTTTATGGGTGCCATCAAAATTAGACAATATTAGACAAATAGATCAACCAACATATACGAATGTTATTCCTGTTGGTTTTTTTTTCTTTTTTTAATTTGTTTTGTTTTGTTTTTTGTTGGTTGTTTTTTTTTGTAGGGGGGGGGGGTGTCATCCCCGTTTATACAAAATAGGGACATAACTTCATATCGACTGGACAGACATGTGTTATGTGTCTGTTTGTCTCCCTGCATGTCCATTCAAAATGTGTGAACAAGATTTTCTCGGCCCTTTATAGGTGAATCCACCCGACTGTAGTGAAAACATAGACTGTTGAGAACTCACGAAAGGTTAACGTCATACGCACCAAGCAATGTGCCTAAAACTCAGAGCTTTTTTAGAAAGGTGTGTGAACAGTACAATATTTGGGACTTCAGACAGTATTTGAAATTTCTTTTCACTGTTGTGACAGTTTACTGTATACCATTGTCCTCGATGCATGATGTTTTATTTCAAACGAGGTTTCTTCAAGGTCACAGTTACCTTGAAAAGTACAGACTTTTACTTCAGAGTTTTCTGTAATGCTTTTTGTGTCTAAACAAAACGTTAGAATGCCTTGATCTTTGTTTGTTTGTTTGTTTGTTTGTTCAGTTAAGGGAAACAGTCAACAGTCAGACATTGCTCAGGAGCACTACGACGTTGTGACGGTGATAGCGGCATCAACCAGTGAACAGTCCATTGCCGTGGCCAACGTGCTGGGACCGGCCCGAGTGCCTCAAATCGTGTCTTCGCCTCCACTGACCAGCTCAGCAATAAACGCCTGTACCCTTACTTCATGAGACTTCTGCCTGCGGACAGGTGTTTTTTTTTTTTTTTTTTTTTTTTTATTTTCTTGCTTTCTTGTCGACCTTCCTTTTTCCCTTATTTCTTTTCGTTCTTTGTTTTCGTCCTTTCTTTTTGTTTCTTTTTTTTTTTTTTTTTTGTCTTTTTGTCTGTTTTTCATTTCGTTCTTTCTTTTTGCCCTTTCTTTTCGTTCTTTCTTTTTGCCCTTTCTTTTCGTTCTTTCTTTTTGCCCTTTCTTTTCGTTCTTTCTTTTTGCCCTTTCTTTTCGTTCTTTCTTTTTGCCCTTTCTTTTCGTTCTTTCTTTTTGCCCTTTCTTTTCGTTCTTTCTTTTTGCCCTTTCTTTTCGTTCTTTCTTTTTGCCCTTTCTTTTTCTTTCTTTTCTTTTTGCCCTTTCTTTTCGTTCTTTCTTTTTGCCCTTTCTTTTCGTTCTTTCTTTTTGCCCTTTCTTTTCGTTCTTTCTTTTTGCCCTTTCATTTCGTTCTTTCTTTTTGCCCTTTCTTTTCGTTCTTTCTTTTTGCCCTTTCATTTCGTTCTTTCTTTTTGCCCTTTCTTTCGTTTTCTTTCTTTTTGCCCTTTCTTTTCGTTCTTTCTTTTTGCCCTTTCTTTTCGTTCTTTCTTTTTGCCCTTTCTTTTCGTTCTTTCTTTTTGCCCTTTCATTTCGTTCTTTCTTTTTGCCCTTTCATTTCGTTCTTTCTTTTTGCCCTTTCTTTTCGTTCTTTCTTTTTGCCCTTTCTTTTCGTTCTTTCTTTTTGCCCTTTCTTTCGTTCTTTCTTTTTGCCCTTTCTTTTTCTTTCTTTTTCTTTTTGCCCTTTCTTTTCGTTCTTTCTTTTTGCCCTTTCTTTTCGTTCTTTCTTTTTGCCCTTTCTTTCGTTCTTTCTTTTTGCCCTTTCTTTTCGTTCTTTCTTTTTGCCCTTTCTTTCGTTCTTTCTTTTTGCCCTTTCTTTTCGTTCTTTCTTTTTTGCCCTTTCTTTTCGTTCTTTCTTTTTGCCCTTTCTTTTCGTTCTTTCTTTTTGCCCTTTCTTTTCGTTCTTTCTTTTTGCCCTTTCTTTTCGTTCTTTCTTTTTGCCCTTTCTTTTCGCTTCTTTTCTTTCATTTCTTTTTTTTTTTTTTTTTTTTTTTTTTTTGTCGGTTTTTCTTTTTGTTCTCTCCTTTCGTCCTTTTTGTTTGTTTGTTTGTCATTCTTTCGTTTCGTTCTTTCCTTTCTTCCTTTGTGTGTGTGTGTGTGGTGTGTGTTCTGATTTTGTTTGTTTTTTTCTGTTTTTCTTCTCGTGCTCCTTTCTAACTTATTCTTTTTTCGTCCTTCTTTCTTTCCGTTTTTCTTTCTTTTCGTTTTCTTCTTCTTCTTTATTTACCTTCTTTTTTTCATCCCTCTATCTTTTCGATTTTCCTTCTTTCCGTCCTCTTTAGTTTTCGATCTTCTTGCTGTTGTTGTTCTTTCTAGTCATCCTTTTGGTTGTTGTTGTTTTGTTGTTGTTTTTTGGGGGGGGTTGTTTTGTTTTGTTTTTTGCTTCTTTCTGTTTCTTCTGTCTTTTCGTCCTTTTGTCTTTTCCTGCTATCATTTCGTGATTTTTTTTTTTTTTGGTATTGTTTTTGGTTTTGGTTTTGGTTTATTTGTTTTTTTTGTTTGTTTGTTTGTTTTTTTCGTGCTTTTTTCTCGTCTTTCTTTTCGTTCTAACGTTGTTGTTTGTTTGTTTTTTCGTTCCTGTTAATCTTCGTCCTTCTTTCTTTTTGTTTCTTCTGTTTTTCGTCTTTCTATTCGTCCTTGTTTCTTTTTGTCTTCGTTCCTTTGACTCCTTTTTTCTTTCGGTCTTTCTGTTCGTCCTTCTTTTCTTCTTCTTTTTTTTTTTTCTTACTCTCCTCGCCTCTTTCCTTTTTTCATTCTTTTCCTTCTTCTTTGTTTCCGTCTTTCGTTCTTTTCGTTCTTTATTTTCGCCCTTCTATCTTAACCTTCTTACTTTCGTTCTTTGTTTTCGTCGTTTTTTTGTTTTGGTTTTTTTTTTTTTTTTTTTTTTCTATTCTTTCTTTCTTATCGTTCTTTCTGTTCGTTTTTCCTGTTTTTCGCCGTTTTTTGTTTCCTTCTTTCTTTTCATCCGTCTTTCCCGTGTTAGTGGGGTTTTGAGGTTTTTGGGGTGTTTTGTTTTGTTTAGTTTGTTTTTCGTTTTGTTCTGCTTTGTTTTTGTTTTTGTTTTTCTTCAGTTTTTGCTTTTGTTTGTTTGTTTGTTTTTGTTTTAAGGGTTGAAGGATAAATGTTTCTTCAGAAAAGAACAACATGATATTATAGTGCAGTAGCATTATTTTCATAGAGAAA
>CM060306.1:73895511-73898011 GCA_030674185.1 Monoplex corrugatus | reverse complement strand
TTTGAAGATTATGAAGTTTACTTCTGTTTCTCTTTGACCAGATTCAGTTGCAACACTTTTCAAATGCTCGTGCCATCGCCTTTATGGCTCTGGTTCTCTACTTCCCAGAAATCGAGAGCAGTTTCATGAGGTTATAAGCAGATGTGTCAGCCACTTCCTTGCTACAACCTCCAGGTGAGGACTTTGATCTGGAAGCCGTATTCCTCAAGCTGTTGACTAGACTGGCAAACTTTTCAATTTCTTCCTCCATTCAACTTATTTACTACACAGTGCGTTCGATCAGAATCATTTGTTTTGATGGATGGGAATGGAGCACTATATCCGGTCTCATGTCATTCTTGCTGATGATTTCTGGGAGTTCTTCCATTCTTAAAAATCTGCTGTGCACACATTATCAACCGCTCCATTCCATTCAGTACACCCGGCTTACATGCCCTAAGCGTCACAGTTTCTCCAGGCCACAGTTTGCTGCCTTCCCGCCCTGAAGAACATTGTCAGACTTCTGGTGGTGTCGCTTTTCCCCTGGCACTTTTAATCGCTTGTGCTTGATGGCGCCTCCATGTGTATCTTCTTTTGATAAGCCTTACATTGCATGAGCTCAGGACATTTTCCACTGCTTGTTTGTCCTGGCAGAGTGGGCACGTAGTTTGTTTGTTTGTCCTGGCAGAGTGGGCACGTAGTTTGTCCTGGCAGAGTGGACACGCAGTTTGTTTGTTTGTCCTGGCAGAGTGGGCACGTAGTTTGTCCTGGCAGAGTGGGCACGTAGTTTGTTTGTTTGTCCTGGCAGAGTGGGCACGTAGTTTGTTTGTCCTGGCAGAGTGGGCACGTAGTTTGTTTGTTTGTCCTGGCAGAGTGGGCACGTAGTTTGTTTGTTTGTCCTGGCAGAGTGGGCACGTAGTTTGTTTGTTTGTCCTGGCAGAGTGGGCACGTATGTTTGTTTGTCCTGGCAGAGTGGGCACGTAGTTTTGTTTGTTTGTCCTGGCAGAGTGGGCACGTAGTTTGTTGTTTGTTTGTCCTGGCAGAGTGGGCACGTAGTTTGTTTGTTTGTCCTGGCAGAGTGGGCACGTAGTTTGTTTGTTTGTCCTGGCAGAGTGGGCACGTAGTTTGTTTGTTTGTCCTGGCAGAGTGGGCACGTAGTTTGTTTGTTTGTCCTGGCAGAGTGGGCACGTAGTTTGTTTGTTTGTCCTGGCAGAGTGGGCAGAGTTTGTTTGTTTTGTCCTGGCAGAGTGGGCACGTAGTTTGTTTGTTTGTCCTGGCAGAGTGGGCACGTAGTTTGTTTGTTTGTCCTGGCAGAGTGGGCACGTAGTTTGTTTGTTTGTCCTGGCAGAGTGGGCACGTAGTTTGTTTGTTTGTCCTGGCAGAGTGGGCACGTAGTTTGTTTGTTTGTCCTGGCAGAGTGGGCACGTAGTTTGTTTGTTTGTCCTGGCAGAGTGGGCACGCAGTTTGTTTGTTTGTTGAGAGTGGCCTTGGTCTGGCAGAGTGGGCACGTAGTTTGTCCTGGCAGGTTAGGCACGCAGTTTGTTTGTCCTGGCAGAGTAGGCACGCAGTTTGTTTGTTTGTCCTGGAAGAGTGGGCACAAGGGTCATGTAATCTTCCCCATTTCACTAGATTTGCATACTAGAGGTAGGAATTTATGTACAGATTGGAGGATGAAGCTGATCCCAGGAGGAGCAATATGACACATGTCATACGAACGTACACTTCTTTGGAGTGCACTTCCTCATGTTGTCCACTGGCCCTGCTGGTCTTGCTGGACTGCCTTCTGGATTTTTTTTTTTTTGCATCTTCTTCCTTCTTAATTTCTTGTATTATCATGTCGGTCTCTCTGTGTTTTCCCCTTTGCCTTTGACTACAATTCCATTTCTATTATCCTAGTCCCTGCCTGTTGGTCTGAGTGTATGTGCTATTATTTCTCTGATCTTTGGGCTTTATTCGTCACGTCCAGTGCCTCCCCGACTTTCTGCAGTTCTCTAGCTTAGGCAGGATTGAACTCACAATCTTACTTCCCAAGTCCTCATGTGCGGAAGTGATCAAAACTGATGGTGCTGTGACTGGTTTATCTTTAAGATATTTCCGATCGATTGTTGTTTTTATGTAGAGTGAGTTTTTGGATTGCTCAGCGTAACTGTTGGCGATCTTGAATGCTCTTTTTTTGTGGTTGTTGTTGTTGTTGTTGTTGTTGTTGTTGTTTTTTGGGGGGGGTTGTTTGTTTGTTTGCTTTTGGTTGTTTTTGTTTTTTTTTGTAAATTGACACACAAGTGGTAAATGTCTGGTTGTGCTATTCTCTTGTTTTTGTCAGCTAGTGTGAAGAAGATATGAACAGAAAGTATTTGGCACCAGCCCGTCAACCATTTTATATACAAAACTAAGGGATTCGAGAGGTCATCAGTCTTGTAATGTTGTTATTTTGGAAATCTTGATGCACTCGGATTATGCTGGTGCGGTCTCTGGGGTTGTAATTGTCAGTTATGAATCGAACTGATTAGCTGTGGCGTTTTTT
>CM060306.1:73848011-73890511 GCA_030674185.1 Monoplex corrugatus | reverse complement strand
GTTTGTTTTGTTTGGTTGGTTTTTGTGTTTTTGTTTATTCTTACCATCGCAATGGAAACAGCCCTACTTTCCCTTTCTTGGAGCTGTAAAGACGTATCCCCATTTACTGTTCTTGACGATACAGTCCCTGATAGTCATTTTGTTTATGGATAGATGTCAGAGTTGTCAACAGCTGCCGTTTTTGCCGTGCAGTACTATACCTATACATGTTAGACATTTACATCGCTCAGACGCTTTCTACTCCCAATATTTCAGTAAGTTTTTGTTTTGTTTTTTCCCCTGGCCCAAATTTTGCGCTGCTTGAGTGAGGTTGATTCCACGCCGCTCACTCGGTTCATCCACCAGCTCACTGGGAAAGACTACCAACCCGCCAGGTACAGGAGGCGGATGTTGGATAGCTTTCAGATATGGAGGTTAGCTGCGAAATAAGCCAGTCTTGCCCGGACGAGTGAGCAGAACCGGAACGGATTGGCGATGGGATTCCATCAGGACACGGTTGGGTGGCTTCTGGCAGGCCTGAGCCTTCAGGCGGATAAAGGCCGCTTAAAGCACTAGCCCCATGTACTTCGCAAGGTAAGTCTTATGGCCATGAGCTAAATACTGGTATCCCTGCAGAAAACCTATAGGGCTGAAGTTAGAGACACCAGGCCTGCAAACCAAGAGATTCCATATGATGCCTCTTGGTTCGTCTTCAGTCGTTCGTTTCGTCATCTTTCATATGGTCATGTTAAAGAACACTGCTGACATTACACATCCTTGTTTTATTCCTGTTTTCACTTCAAAATTGTGTTCACTATTTTCTGCTGATACGAGCAACAACAAAAAAGAAAACCTTTTGATGAGAAGGACAATCTGCTGTGGATTCCATATGCAGGGAGTAGACGCCGTAGAAAGTCCTTATGTATGCTGCCAAAAGCCTTCTCAAAGTCTACAAAGCTGATGCAGAGTTGTCTCTGCCATTCTGTGTATTGTTCGATGGTATTTTACAGGGTGGATATTTGGCCAGTATATTCTCTTCCTTTCCAGAAACCCGCCTGCTCTTTCCTTTGTTGGTTATCAACTGGATCTGAGAATAGTTGAATGTTGAATTGTGCGAGGCTTGTACTTGGAATTGACAAAAGGGTGATTCCGCGCAAGATACTGTTACTGATGACACTTGAAACCACGGTACATGCAATATAGTGGTAATGTATACATGATCACCTAAATCAAACGAAATAGCACTGGCCATTGGCACCAATCTACCCAAACGATCCTCCATGGCAACCAACAGGAACTGGTTAAAACGGTTAAATTCATTGCCAGATGTGGCCTGACCATGTGGACGGCAAACGAAAGAGCAAAACATCTGGCCACTCAAACTCAATACCAAACCCAAATTCAATCAGCCAAAGTTTCATAGCTAGAAAGCCATAGAAGCCAGCAACGTCGAACCACCATGTGAAGCATTCAACAAGTCTAATGTTTATCAGGAATTCTAACGGTTTCTTGTGAAAATATTAACACCAAAAAATGTTGATCATTCTAAAAGTGACCAAGAGGGCCCAGCATTATTTGTTGTTGTTGTTGTTGTTGTTGTTGTTGCTTGCTGCTGCTGCTGCTGCTGCTGCTGCTGCTGCTGCTGCTGCTGCTGCTGTTTTTACATCAACAAGATTTTATTTCACAAAAAGAAGAAGACAAAAAATATTTCATTTGTAATTCAAGAATGACTTACCAGCTGCAAACTACATAATGACTTAACACCATGATAAAAGTTATGATTTTGATTTTCTTTAGGTGATACCGCTCTTCTAAAACAAACTTCTCCAATGCACTCTCTCATGGATCTGCGTTATGTGGTTTTGCAAGATGCTCTGATGACTGTGAAACATAACATACTGGTAAAAAATCAAAAGACATTTTCCATATCTAAAGTGTAAATAAATTCTTTTGTCGATTTTCTCCTTTCTGAATCGTGTACCCTCTTGGACTTTATGCTGCGAGGCACTGCACAGATCCATCTGCATGGCTTTTCAACGAGGAAAATGCTTCAGATTAATTCAGTTCAATTCAGAATTTGTTTGTTTGTTTGTTTCTTTGGGATTTTTTTAGAATCATCACACCCAGGGAGGTTGCCTTTGCGCTCAGTTTTTTTTTTTTACGTCCCATTTTTTGCGGCACCTTCATGGCCACTTTTTTTACAATGCGATGATGATGATGTCGATGAGGATGATAAACATGATGCTATGGAGTTCCATCTAGGGTTAAGACTGCGTGACAGGGCTGTACTCTACACTTACTATCATAATATATCCTGGCGTCAACCAGGCCCGAGAGATAGAGACACCTGCGGTGCTGCTCTGAAGATTTGAGCAACACCCTCAATGACGCATCCATGAAGCGGATGAGACTCGACTGTGTGGTTCCGGTCTTCCCAATGAGCCCATAGCCAGCCCAGCTCTGGGTAGGAGCCGGTTAGAGCCGAAAAATCCCACAATGATTTTTGAAGGCACTGATGGGGATTCGAACTCACAACTTTCCAGTCAGTTGTCCGTTGCGTTAACCGCTACACCACGGTGACTGGTTGTTTGTTTGTTTGTTTGTTTGTTTGTTTGTTTATTTGTTTGTTTGTTTGTTTGTTTGTTTGTTTATTTGTTTGTTTGTTTGTTTTGCCGTCTCATGTAAAGCTGTTAGCCACGAATTTGTAATGTTAGAAGGAGCAGCGTTGTATAAACAATGTTAACGGGATCCCATTTGAAGTGGGTGAAACAGTGAATGATCCTCAGTGAATTTCATCATATACATGTGAACGTGTCTTTCAAGTGTCTGAGAGACCTTAACTGACACTGGTCTGCAACTGTGTAGGGAGTTTTGTCTCAAGTCTTTGGTAAAGAGATTTTTTTTTTATTATTCTGTTGAAAAGACCTTTTGATCAACACATAAACTGAATATAGATGTTAATGTTTCAATGATGTTAGGCATGGAAAAGTTTTAAGATATCACTATACCTTTGAACAAGGCCAAGTGACTTTTTATTGTCTAATTTGGAGATGCATTTTCCAACCTCAGCAACTGTGATAAAAGGAATAGAGATTGAATCATTTGTTTGTCTTTCTATTGACATATTACGATGAGTCGCTCACTGCACATGCAATATGGCTTGTTTGTTTCAGGTAACGTTTTGTATTCAGTAACAGATAAGAAGTAATCGATAACCCTATGACTCCCGCACCCTTCCCACCAGCACCCTGCATTTTCAACCATGTTAGCAAAGCAAAGAGTTAAGCCGTTGACTCCCTCACTCTATCCACCGGCCTAACTCTCTCACCCTGTCCACCTGCAGGAAGCTGGTGGATAGAGTGAGGGTGTCAAAGGGGTGTTTCTGCAGTTGGTTAAAGTGTGGGAGTCAAAAGGTTAAAGGTCATAGCTCTCAGTCGTTGTGGAATGTTAGTGCATATGGCTGATAAGCTTTTAGGTGAATACATACAGAGTTAGCAAAATTATTTCTGTTTACACATTTAATCAGTTTGCTGAAATAAGCTTTCTTTGCGTTTCTTTCTATGTTGTTTACTTTATTTCTACCCTTTTTGTATTCTGCATATGTTTTTCATTTGATTTCTAGCCAATTTTTTTTTAATCCTGCATGAATTTTGCTAGCTTATGATGTGTATCTTTGAGACATGGCTTCCATTATACTCTTGGTCAGCCAGGGTGATTATTTGGGGTATTTTACCTGTTCGTGCCGTTTATGGGGGGGGGGGGGGGAGGCGGGACGTGTTTGTTAAGAACATGATAGAATATCTGGTTTCAGATTGCAAAGGTTTCACTGGGATTTGTGTAGTTGAAGATGGAGTGAAACGGAGCTTGAGGCAGATTAAAAAGGAATGCTTTTTGGTCGAAATTTTTGAAGGATCAGAATTAAATCTGTATGTGTCCATTTGATTTCATTTATTGGGGCGGGGCGGGGGGGATTGTGTGTGTGTGTGTGGTGAAAGAGAGAAAGCGAGAGGGATGACAGCTTGGGTTAAGGTTGTGTATGATGGGCTGAGCGTATCCTAGCTCTTCATCTTCATTGTGTGTGTGTTTGTGTGTGTGTGTGTTGTGTGTGTGTGTGTGTGTGTGTGTGTGTGTGTGTGTGTGTGTGTGTGTGGTGTGCGTGTGTGTGTGTGTGTGTGTGTGGAGAGAGAGTATATGTGTGTGTGCTCGTGTATGTGTGTGTGCGCGCGCGTGCGTGCGCGCGCGCGTGTGTGTGTGTGTGTGTGTTGAAGACTGGTATTCATTTATATCATTTTGTTCCCTTTTACTCCCTGTGACCAATGCTTCCTTTTACTTTTTTCATTTTACATTTTGTTAATGTCTTTTGTCATTTGTCTTTAGCATAATCGTGTTTTATCACAGAAGAGTTTGAAAAGTATTCTTTAGATTATGGACTGTCTGTGCTAAGTAAGTTACATCATCATTGCTGTTTTGTCTGATTATATGTTTTGTACAGTGTTTTCTTATTCGTATTTTACTGTACCTTTCTATAGTGTTGCTACAATAAAATTACCAGAGTGGTACAGAATAAAGTCATAAGATTTAAAACTACATTCAGAGTGAGTCTTACCAGTGCCTCTCCGTTCGTTTTGTTTATGAACTGAATCCCGTTGTGTCCACGTTTTTGTGAAACTTTTGTTTGTTTGTTTATTTGTAAGAGTTCGCGCGCGCGCGCGCGCGGGTGGTGTGTGTGTTTGTGTGTGTGTGTGTGTGTGTGTGTGTGTGTGTGTGTGTACATGCAAACGTATGTGCACGCACGCATGTGCGTTTTTGTGTGTGTGTGTACATGCATACATACGTGACCGTGTGTTTGTGCGTGCGTATGTGTGTGCGTGCGTGTGTGCGCGCGCACGCGTGCATGTGTGTGTGTGCATGTGCTCAGAAACTGAGACTGGAGTTCATCTATTGAAATAAGAGGAGAAACTGTCCCAGATTCTATACTCCTCCATGCCCTGCACTCATGGTTAACTCAGCCCCAGTGTGTTTGGAGGAGCGTGTTGGAGAACTGCAATAAGCAGTCGTGGGGCACAATAACCCAGGGCCAGTGCAGAACATCGATTACCCACAAATAAAGATTGTTATTGTTATTGCTGTTTAAATCCCAGCCGATTTTGCGTAGAACCATATCAGGGCTATAACCATTTCAAAACATACACCACACTTTAACAGTTTGGAAAAGAAGGGAAAAGAAAAGTCAGTACACATGTCAGTGCATACGCGCATATAATCTAGGGACACGCCCCTGGCATTGACCACTTCTCCAATTTATCGCACAGACGGTTTAAAAAAGAACATGTCTGGATACAAATTTATACTTAACTAAGGACACTAAAACATACATGAAAGCAAGGCCTAAATTACCTGAAATTACTTCCGCAAATCTCATTTCCCTAAAGCCAAAACTGCACTTTATACATGTACCCACATCAATCCAAAGAGAAAGTATGTAAGATTTTATCGAACACATACAGGTGAATGGACCAGCAAGGCAGAAAGCGATAGGAAGAAATGACAGAAAACAAAAGAAGAAGGCAGAAACAAAGAGAGTGACAGAAAAGAGGAAATTTCTTGCACGGAATTTCCAGAAGGTGGGAATACCGTTTGTATTGAAAGAGACCCCGGCATCCCCACGGGGGAATAAATGTGACCCGCTCTGACTAGAGGTACAATAAGTCGGGTGAGGCCTTCTGCTGCTGTGGGCTGAAAACTCTGAACAGGGATAAGTCGATTTTGAGTTTTCTGAATTTTTATGCTTTACAACCACTTTTACACCATGTCTTAACACAGTAAAGTCAAATTCAATCGATAAGTATCATTTTTTGTGTGTGTGTTTTAATGTTTTCTTCTTTTTTCAAAATATTCACAAGTTTCGTAACATTTTGGTGAAAGTACGCTTTTCTTAAAGTTATTTTTCTTTTAGTTGTTTTGGATGGATGGACTATTAAGTAAACAAGGGAAGTATGGAATTTCAGCTGATTTGGTTGATATTTAATGCTTGTTGCTAAGGAGTTTCTGACAATACCTCTTCAATTCAGGCCTATTCTCCTCAACAGTTTTTCTCAAAATGGCTGACTTGACCCCTCTCATCTTTGAAACTCCATAACTATTTTGTTTTTGTTGCCTGAAATTCAACTTTAGTACCATTTGAAAGCTGAGATTGTAAACTTTATAGTGATACCAAAACATAATAATGCCCAAACTGAGACTTATTGTGCCTTTTGTGAGAATGGGTCACAAACATAGATAAACCGACTGTAAATACAATATCTTAAAAAGACAAATAACAGGAGAAATGCCACCTCCAGGCCATGTCTTTTTTCTTTTGCCCTGTACAGCGGCCAGCCTTGTGACACAGTCAAACAAATTTGATCATGTTATTGTTATTTTGGCAGATGTGCACTGGTTCCTCAGTTTTATCCTAACTCAGGCATTGTACAAATCATCAACTGCTCTCTTTTGCCTGTCAGTCTGTCACAAGAAACATTCCTCCTTCTCTGTCGGAGCTTGTTCACCAACGCCGCGTGCTCAGATCGTGATGTTTCTCATTGATCAGTTTAGAGTTTGAAATTCGTTCACGAAGAGTTCATACGCTCGGAAAATTTCATATGCGCTCCACCCAAATCTGCCAGCGATTATCTGGCAGACTCCTTACGCCTAGCCAGCGGAAATCCCCTCAGGCGACAGCAGAGGGGCATCCAGGAGTCATGACCTGGATGTGGCCCGGCCCCCTTAGAGTGTCAGGAGTTAAGGCCGAAACACTTGCTAGACGGGGGGGGAATTCTCCTCTGAGGACCTTCTGCTGCTCGGCTCTCCCCAGAGTTTCTTGCTACTGGCAGACTCGTTACGTTTAGCCTGCGCAAATCCTGGCAAGGTGTTGATAAGGGGAGGGAGGGATAATAGGGCCTTTTGAAATACTAAGCTGACACCACCATGCTGATTGGAGCATTAATTTAAGACAGCAGTCCACAGGTAAATTTTCATATGTCGGTCAATGATATACAAAGAAGAGAAAATCAAACTCTTGACACAGAAATTGGATATCATTTACCAAGCAACAATCTTTGACTGACCGGTAATGTTTTGTGCCATAAAAGTGTTAATCCCACGTAAAAATAGGACTTGATGCGGAGGTCAACACAGGCCATGAGTTTGCTGAGAGGACGCTTTGTGCATCTCTGGCCAGGCTATATCATTACAATGTAAGACAGCAATATCTTAAGGCAGTTGTTCTTTGCAGAGCTGGCATAAAGAAACAGGATCATCTGTGGTATAAGGGACTGAAGGGGTAGGGACCTTGATTTTTTTTTAGCTGGCCAGTATTACGAGAGTGCTGCTGATCTTTTCTCTTTCTCGTTGCTTAACCTTCTCAAACCCTGAAGAAAGTCAGGAACTCATTCACAACTGGGTAGACTAAGTAGTCCGCTCGCAATCTCCTCTTTTTTTTCTTTTTTTTTTTTTTTTTTAATGTTTGTTGTTCATCCCGGATCGGTGTCGTGTAGTCCGCTTGTACCTCTACGACAAGCCATGCCAAGCAAGGGAGTCTAGCGCGTAAGTGTGAAAAATACAAGCAAAACAGGGGTTACTTCCCGTATTACAACAGCCAAGGAGGGGACATTGAGCACGATGGTAACAGGAAATGTGTGTCTGCTGTGTCTGTGTCGCTGTGTCTGTCTGTCTGTCTCTCTCTCTCTCTCTCTCTCTCTCTCTCTCTCTCTCTCTCTCTCTCTCTCTCTCTCTCTGTGTCCCCTCTGTGTGTGTGTGTGTGTGTGTGTGTGTGTGGTGGTCATTGGTTTAATGTTTATTCACTTAAGTGATTTTAGACAAATAAACAAAAAAAAAAAAAAAAAAAAAAGTAAATAAATAAATAAAAAATAAAAATGATAATAACAATGATAATAATGATAAATAAATAAATAAGTAAATAAACAATTGAATAAATGAAAAATTAAGTATGTAAAAAAAGCGATGTGGGGAAGGGGAATAGAAACCGGAAGAGCAAATGCAAATGTTTATGTGTAGTTAGTCATGGTTAAAAAAATAAATGAAATTTAAGTTCAAATTCATATCACTTACAGCCCACTCGAGTAGCAAAAAAAAAAACATATTCGGGCTTAAACCAAGTGAAAAACAAGTATGAAGCAAGGACAAGGCAAATGTCAGAGGGGGAGCGTAAACATAACAAATGAAGTAGCATACTACAACAAATATTTACAATAAACTAGCTAACTGTAACCATGAACAAGAAGATGAACAAATTACAAATATTGAACTATTGGACTTTTTGACAGGCTAACAAAAAATTCGTATGTTAATAATGATGATTCAAATATGTCGGAAATTGTGTGAGTAGAAAGTACCGGAATGAGTCGCTTTATAGTAATGCAAGAAAGTAAATGACTGGTCGTTATTTTCTGTCCACAAAGACAGACAATATTTCTGGTGTACTTTGTTTTTAATGCATCGAGTTTCCACCTATACATAAGGGACTGCATAGTTCTATTTATGGTAAACTGTTTACTTATTTTGCTGATTATAATATTCATGCTATTTGTATTGTACTTTTTCTGATTATCTTGAAACAGTTTCCAAACATAGGCATCCACTAAGTTATAAGATTCATTCAAGGAGAGAGAAAGCTTTATGTTGTTTGATTCTGGTGAACCCTTAGCTCCTCGTTTGGCGGCCCTGTCAACCACATCGTTATGATGAAACGAACAATGAGATGGTATCCAGCAGAAAGTAAGATCAGTGCCTCTTAAGGATAAGAAATGAATTAAATGGCTAATTTCTATTACCATTTCAGATCTAGTGTCTAACTTCATTAGTTCAAGAGCCTGAAGCACTGATTTCGAATCAACGCAGAAAAGGATTTGTGATATATTCCGAGGATAGCTTACTAAGTAATTCAAAGCCATCAGTATTGCAAAGAGTTCAGCTGTAAATATTGATTTGTTGGGTCCAATATGGAAAGATTTCTCTATTTTAAGAGCTGGTATTAAAAACGCAGAACCTGCTTTTTTCTCAATTAATGATCCATCTGTGTAGATTTTTAAATGATTGGGATAAAAGTGTTCAATGTGACATTTAACTCGACTCGCTAATAAGTTGATATTATCTTCTTTCTTTAAATCAGTGTGGTGTATGTCAAAGTTTGCTCTTAAGAGTTCCCAACTGGGTACTGGTGAAAACGAAGGTCTTATAGATATAGGATCCGCTTCTAGATCAATTCCAGAGCCATTCATGATGTCGTGTGTATACGTTGCAAGTGTGGCCTGTGAAGATATTGATCTAGCTCGTTTCGGAAAATCAATGTCTGATCTTAAAGTTATATCGGGTCTCAAAACATTTTCAACGGTGGTATTCCTTAGCAGAAATTTGGTAGAGACGAGTTTCCTTTGTTCATCAAGCGGCAACATATTAATCTCACCGTATGTTCGGAGATTGGAAGCATGCATCGGAAGACCAAGGGCAAGTTTAAAACTTTTGCATTCTGTACTTTGTAGTTTTTGCAGTAAGTGTCTCGGTGCGCTAAAGAATATTTCCTGGGCATATGTTAGTTTAGATCTAATGAGAGATTTACATAAATGTACAAGTGTTGATGGATCATGTCCCCATGGTTGCTTGCACACTATTTTCAAAAATTTAGACTCTTTTGGGCTTTTGTGAGTAAGTAGTCGATATGCAGATTCCATGACAATTTTGCTGTAAAGAAAACACCCAAGAATTTAATAGATTGGTTATACTGAAGAACGGAATCTCCTAGTTTAAAGGTGGGCATTTTGTCCGGGTTAGACCCACTATTAAATAAAATTATCTTTGTCTTCTCCGTAGATAGATGGAGCCCATTTTCTGCCATGTATTGTGCTGTTTTGTCAAGTTCTAATTGATAAAGTTTGCGTGCATAGTTGATACTGCGAGAAGGAGTGTTTTTCTTCATGTTTACCGGCATCCACATGCATAGATCATCAGCATACTGGACTAAAGTGACAACTTTAGATATTCTACTTGGTAAGTCATTCATTAGTATCACAAAGAGGAGGGGTGCTAAAACTGATCCCTGTGGGATATCCATCTGAAGGGTTCGTTTTGTTGAATACACGTTTCCAATTCTGGTTTGAATTACTCGGTTTTCCAACAGACACTTCACGTAGTTATAAACGCGACCTGTTAGCCCTATGCTTTTTAATTTAAATAGTAATCGGGAGTGCCACACTTGGTCGTATGCTTTGGTTATATCAAAAAATGTGGCCAATATACATTTACGTCTTGCAAATTGTCCCTTTATGTCAGTGGTTAGTTTAGTTAAGAGTTCCACTGTTGACCTGCCTTTTCGAAAACCAGCCTGATTGACAGGTATAATGGTATTTTTTTCACAATAGTGTAGTAACCGCTGTACAATAATTTTCTCCATTAGTTTACATACGTGAGAAGTTAGTGCAATTGGCCTATAGTTTTTCAGATCAGTGTTACATTTACCCGGTTTTGGGATAGGAACCACTATTGTTTGTTTCCAATAGTCGGGTATTTTGCTACTATTCCAACATTTTTTAAAGATAATATGAAGCAAGATTACAAAATTTTCGGGTAAATTTTTCAACATCTGATTAGAAATGGCATCTAATCCTACTGACGCTTTTTTATTTGAGATAGACTTGATGGCATCTTTTAATTCTTGAAGTGTAATTGATGCGTTCATGTAGTGTGTATTATCTGGGGGAGGGTCCTTATAAACTTCTGTCTTTTCTTCTCGTTCCCTATGATTTTGACTGGAAACAGGAAGGCCGCCAGTATGGCATACTTCAGCAAACAAATCTGCAAAAGCTTCTGCCTTTTCCAACGAGCTTGGGAAAGGATTATTGGCTAGTTTTATCGGAAATGATGGCAAACTGATCCCATTTTTCATTACTTTTAGTTTCTCCCAAATTTTATGCATGTCTTTGTGATTATTTATTTCAGACTTACAAAATGTCGTCCAATACAGTTCTTTGGCTTGTTCTATGATTCTGTTACAGTTTATGTTGGCACTTTTCATCGCTCTATGATTTTCAGGTGTCCGATTGTTTATGTATGTTTTAAATTTTTTTCTCTTTTCGTTAACTGCTTTTTCACAATCCTTATTCCACCAAGCATTTCCGCGATGTTTTCCTGTGTTTGATGCCTTTAATTTTGGGATTGAAATGTTGGCAGCACTTAAAAGTGAGTCACAGAAAAATGTATACAGGTTGTCTATGTTGGCAGTATCAGATAGATCTATTTTTGTATTATGAAGGATTTCTTTAAATTTGGTCCAGTCCGCTTCTTTATAATTAAATCGTGGTAGACTTTCATTTAATATTTTGCTATCTTGTAAGATATTTTCTGTTTCAGGACTATGGTTTAGGCTGAGAATTATGGGGATATGATCTGATCCTAAAGAGTCTACAGCTGTTTTCCATGTGGCGTTTACTGCTAGTGATGGTGACACTAAAGTTAGATCTATCGCTGTGGGTCGATGGGATGGTATGTCAGGGATACGGGTAACACGTCCATCATTAAGTAGACATAAATTTGAGTCGACAAGGTTATCGATGAACCTGTTGCTGGTTACATGGGTACAGTCCCTCTCCCAAAACGGAGCATGCGCGTTGAAGTCACCCCCAATGATCCATTTATCGTGGTGATCTTCAAAATGTCTCAGCCATTCTGTGTTCTCAGAATCTGGGCCTCTTGGTAAATAAATAGAGGCCATATTTAGGACTAATGATGAAGAAAATTTTATAGTAACAGCACATGACGAAATAGAAGCATTAGATCTTGGTACTGGAGACGTTGTTTCATAATAGTTTAGTCCTTCACGAATATATATTGCAGTAAAAATTCGGCCACCATCATTTATAGAGCTGTAGATGGGTGGATAATAAAACCCTGATAATTTGGGCAACGCCTTCTTGTCTGTATTTAGCGACTGCAGAAGTAAGACCTGGAAATTTGTAGAAGAGAGATAGTTATTGAGGTAAGGAACATTTTAACAATGGAACGAGTGTTCCACTGAAGTATGTCTACTTTAAGGTTTGTACACTTATTTATCATGATCGATCAAACCGGCAGAGAGCAGTGCAGTTAGTATGGATGGATTTAACAGATAATGGTAAGTTTGCAAGTTTCTTAGTATAACTAAGTATTCACAAGATGTCGAAAATCGGTGAAAAAATGAATAATTAATTAAATAACAAATAAATGATAAATAATTATATAATCAAAAAGAAAGAAATAGGTAAACACCAGAATTTGGAAAGAAAATTAACAATAAACTTAGAAGTAGACGCACAAATCTCTAGCAGTTGATCAACAGTGTCTTAAATCATATAGTTCAATAGTACATATAACAACAGTAGGCCCAAAAAAATCAACAACTATGTGAGAAAGGAAATGGCAAACGTTACTCAAATCAGGAACAGCTTTGTATAAATAGTATCTGCTGTCTTCTTACACAGCTGGTGCTGTCACAAGAAACGATAGACACGAGATGGTTACCACACATGATTTCTTAGTGTATTAAAATAATTTTGATGGTGAAAGTCCTCATGATCCCACCAGGCCGATATGAGTGAAAGGTCATTGACGGCGCTGTAGGATAATAACGGTCAAAACTGGTGGTGGGATATTCTGTGTAGTGAAGAGGACGGTGTCGGTGTCGGCGAGGTTTTGGCCTTTTCCAGAATAGATCTCTAATGTGGTTTCCAATGTTTTTGGCTAAGATGGTAGAGCCACGAGAGCTGGGATGAATAGCATCTCTGAAAAGATCTTTGCGTTCGGTATTGAGGTTGTCGTTTCCGATGAACGATAGATTGCTATGTCCATGTAGCGCAGAGGTGACGAGGGCGTTAAAAAGATCCCTTTTTATCCGAAGGGCCTTGTCTTTCATGGGTGAAACCTTGCTGATGACTATTTTGCAGTTTGGGTGCATGGTTATAGCATCTTCCACAATCTTTACGAAATTGTCACTTGCTGTTTTTGGATCTGTCGTTTTCAGATCGTTGACGCCACTGTGCAGTAGAATGCAGTCCACTGGATTGGAAGTCAACTGTTCCTCAGTTAGGCATTTCTTTATGTCACTAATTTTGTGTGACATCCTCGCTTTTGCGATGAAGCCATACGATGATCCTAGTCTTTTATTATCTACACCGTTCAGAGTCGAGTCGTGCAGAAGAAAGACACGTGGTAGGTCTGGTGACGAGATTTCTCTTTTTTTGGTGTCTCTTTTTGAGCTGACGTCAAATCCAGGTTTTGACGTCGGTGAATTATTGCCCTTGTTGTTATTTTTCTTAATTTTATTTTCGTCTGCTGCCGTTTTTGACGTTATTTGCAGCTTGCGTACGGTGGACGTTTGTTTTGCAGTTACGCCTAAATTTTTGTGAACGGCTTCAGCGTAGGTCTTGATCTGCGGAGACGGAGTTGGCCGTGAATGTGACGAGACAGTCTGAGTGCCAACGGACACACAGACCGCCTTGGTATTGTTCGGCATCCCCGCCTCACAGCTCATTGCTCGGATATGGTTGTTGAGGAGCATTTCCAACCTTTCAATTTTTTCGGATAGTGACATTATTGTAGTTTTTAAGTCACTCACATGTGGTAAATCGCCAGACTCTGCCACAGCGACGGCGGTGTTAATGGTCGTCACAGAGGATGGAAGTCTGTCACACGCTGTGGGGCCTGGCTTCAGTGAGATTTCTGTTTCTATTCCGCTACCTTCATCAGTCACTCCTGTTGATAACTCAGGACGATCACAGTTGTTACGGGACTGTTGAAGTTGACGTCTTGTTCTTGTCATTATGTGTTCGTTTCCAGCGGCAGCACTCAGAGCACAAAATTAGATTTGTGTTGAGTTCGCCATTTTGATGACGTGTGTGTGTGTGTGTGTGTGTGTGTTGCGTGTGTCCATATGTCCGTGTGTATGTATGTGTGTCTGCGTGTGCCGTATCTTGTGTCTGTCAGTGTCGCATTGCTTTGATTACTGAATAATCATTGTGTTTGTGACTGTCGAACATATTCGCTGTTGCTCAATCGTTGGTCCCAGCGACCCGGTTTCAAGTTTCATCTAGGTGCAACCGATAAAGCATAGCAAGAATATTCGAAGGTTATCGGCCAGAATGGCGTTTCACAAAAGGACTAAAGAGGCCAGATACACCATTTTGAGGAAAAAAATCTGGAAGTATCATTTTATAATTGAGTTTACAAAGAGAGAGAGAGACAGAGAGAGACACAGAGAGAGACACAGAGAAAGACACAGAGAGAGACAGAGAGAGCTACAGACAGACAGAGAGAAGAACAGAGATAGAGAGACGAAAAGAGTCTCCCTAAATTGTTTAAAAGAGACTGGAATCTTTTGTGGGTGGCCCCAGTGCAACTAAAGATCGCTTGCTCCTATGGATTTCCCGTCACTAAGATTTGGGTTCAATAAACTCAATAAACTTTGACTTCTGCACCCTGTCCATCAGCATGCTGCATTGCTAACCATGCTGGCAAAATAAAAACTCAACCCTTTGACTCCCTCACCCTATCCACCAGCTTCCTGCCTGCAGGCAGGAAGCTGGTGGATAGGGTGAGGGAGTCAAAGGGTTAAATTTTTGCAGTTGGTCGATAGGGGTGGGAATCAAAGCGCTATTAATGATGTGCTGAAAAGCCGGAAGGAGTGGCTTTTTTTGTTTGTTTGTTTGTTTGTTTGTTGGTTGGTTTTTTTTTTAGTTTCAGTTTTCTTAAGATAGTGTCTCATCATTGAGAATGCAGTATATAATCCACATAAAGGGTTCCTAGTGCGCGAACACTGCAAACGTGTTGTGATGGAAAGAGAAACACAAACTAATCGTGGCACATGTCACAAGCCCGTGTGTAAAGCCTACGCGCTGGCAAGGTCGTGAAGTTTTATCTGATATATGGGATTATAATCTATTGTTTATTCATGCATCAGTCAATTATTGACTCAGATTTAGACTATACTGTAGTGATACGTATATCTACAACTGTAATGCCCCTTAAGCCTTACAAATATTAAAGTGAATGCTTCCAACGTGGCATGCCATGGGATCAATGCCTTTAAATTGGAAGAGAAGATGAATCAGAAAAGAGACAGAGAGTTAGAGACAGACAGAGACAGAGGGGAAACAGAAAGACAGAGGGAGATTGAAAAAGAGGACATTTTAGGCGAAAATGATTTACTGGAGAAGAACAGCAATTTGAGATTTTTCTTCATTCTATCTTTGGGCTTTGGTTAATTTCAATTTCAGTTTCAGTTTCTCAAGATGACGTCTCCGCGCTCGGAATGAATTCCATATGCACTAACGTCACAGGTGCCATATGATGGAGAAGATCCAGAACGACCACGACACTAGCCTTAAGCCTGCACAGAAACCCACGAGCTGGCCAGGTCCTGAGGTCCCATCTGGATAGCACCATAACCATGGGTTCGTAGGGGAGTGAGGTGGCAGAGACTTCAATTTTGCCCGGGGCCAGCATTACAAAGGCGGCGCCCATCCCCTCTCCCTATGTTCAAATTCATATTCATATTCACGTTTGTTTGTTTGTTTGTTTGTTTGTTTGTTTGTTTGTTGTTTGTTTGTTTGTTTATCAAGGCGTCAGAAAGGCAAGAAGGCCAATTGGTCTTCAAGGGGTGGGACCTGGGAAATCAACCTATCTCCCCAATATTTTATACCAAGGCAGCCGGGCAATGCCCTGCTCTACACGATTTTCAACTGCCGTGGGATCTTAAACGGGCGAAGCCAGAAGGCACACGGGTCCGACTTGTTTTTTCATCCCCTTCCGAAGGACTAGACGTTCAGTTCGATTTTCCGGTCAATCTGAGGAGAAAAGTCGAGGCCAGACTTTGGTTAAAAACTCCGGAAATCTTTGCGTGACTTGTTCGGAAGAAACCCTGAAGAAGTCAACCAGGATTTTTTCTTTCTATTTTTTATTTTTACTTATTTCTTTTTTTTTTTTTTTTTTTTTTTTAAAGTTTCTCGGATGCGTAAATGCACGTTGTTTTGCCTACAGTACGCACGTCATGTGTTGCTGCACAGTCTGCGTATTCCGTGTTCGGTTGGCGTGCATGCTGGGTGTTTTCATGTTTCCATAAACCACCGCACACTGATATGACTTACAGGATCATAAACGTGCATATTTGACACTCTGTGTGCGTTTACACACAAAGGGAAGGGGAGGGGATAGGCACCTGAGAGATCACGAAAATTGCCCATCCTTTTCCCACTAGGAGGGATGTGCCCGGGCAAGATCGAACAGATGTGATGTGTGAGTGATGTGTGAGTAGATGTCGCGCCAGCAGGCAGCAAAAGTGTGTGTGGTATTTTACAGTGATTTTATCGTGGTTCTATTTGTTTTTGTACATTGAATTTTATATCAGTTTATTCCTCTTGGGTCCCGACAAATGGTGATGTAAATTTTTTTTTTTTAAATTTTGAATATTTTACCGGATAATCTGATTTTAGAGTTTCGTATGCCTACTTTTCGTCATTTTAATTCTGCCGTTTAGGTCGGACATTTAACCTGTGAACTGTGTTAACATTTTAGCCTACTGTGTTCGCCCAACGCTACAGCTCCCAAACCTTCGTTGTTCTCTGCAAACATCATCCTCTCTTGACTGGCTCTCAATTATGGATCCGGCCGTCCTTAAACAAATTGGACTGACACTTTTTAAACACAGCAAATGCTACCTCGGTGGAGGCGTCTACCAGCGCATACGTACATTGGGGCTGTGTAGCAAGCCCCGCACTGCGCGATCCTGTCGTGGTAGACGTCTCCACCGACTTTGGCACAACCTGCCTCCTGCTGTGCCAGCCCGACGCCACTTTTCTTTTTCTGCTTCCTCGTCTCCTCCGCTGCCCCTGCCTTCGACCTCGCTGCTGCGGGCTTTGTCTCCTCCTCTGCCATCTTCGCCTTCGCCTTCTGTCCTGGTGGTGCCGCCTTCGCCTTCTGTCCTGCCGATGCTGCCTTCGTCTTCTGTCCCGCCGGCGCTGCCCTCGTCTTCTGTCCCGCCGGTGCTACCTTTGTCTTCTTCTTCTGTTCCATCGTTGCTGCCTTCGTCTTCTGCCCCGCTGGTGTCGCCTTCGTCTTTTGTCCCGTCGGTGCCGCCTTCTTCGCCACCTCGGCCGCCGCCATATGATAAACTTAAACTATGCCTTTTTAACGCTCAATCAATATGCAAAGATGGCAAAGCCGAGGTCATTGCCGATTTTATCGCTGATGAGCACGTTGACATTGCTTTTATTACAGAGACATGGCTTAACCCCCTTGGTCATGAACCTATACATGCTAACCTCACTCCGAGTGGTTACAGGCTTGCTTCTTTCCATCGCTCATCTCGAGGTGGCGGTATCGCCATCCTCTACAACGACTCACTCCATTCCCGCCTATCTTTCTCGCAGTCTCTGCCTTTCTCCCATCCTTCTTTCGAGCACGTTGAAGTATCCTTCCAATCCACCCCTCACCCCATCACCTTCTCCTGTGTCTATCGACCTCCACCTAGCTCTGCCAACAAACTCACCACATCCACGTTTCTCTCTGACTTTGACCAACTGCTTGACCACTACTGCCTCTTACCTGGAAATCTCATCATTCTAGGTGACATCAATGTCCACTATGACAACACTCACCGTTATGACACAAGACATATCATCAACTCTCTGTCCAATCACAATATGACTCAACACATTTCTGAACCAACCCATCAAAAAGGTCACATTCTTGACTGGATCATTTCTCGTGATCACCACAATTCAGCTACTAACAACTGCTTAGTTCTTTCTACCCGTCTAACTTCAGCCCTTCCATCTGACCACTCTGCAATTCTCTGTTCTCTTGACATTTCTCCTCCTTCCCGTACCACGCGCACAGTGACTCGACGCAATCTCAAATCTATCGACCTCTCCACATTTTCATCTGATGCCTCCCGTCTCCTTTCTGAAAAGTCACATAACCTTGCCGATGAATTCTATACTACTCTCCACCATCTTCTGGACACTCATGCTCCAGCCACAACCCGTCTTTTACCTGACCGCCCCCCTACCCCCTGGCTCACTCATGAGATTGCCTGTGCAAAACGTGCCCGCCGCAGAGCAGAGCGCCGCTGGCGCAAATCCAAACTCACTGTACACAGGCAACTTTTCCAAGCCTCTAAAACAAAAGTATCCACCCTCATTCCATCTGCAAAAACAAGCTATTTCCAAACCAAAATCCTGAATGCCTCTTCTTCAAAAGAACTCTTTACAACCATGAATCATCTCCTTGGCACACGAAAAGACTTACCTCTCCCAACAAAACATACAAATGAAGAACTCCCATCTGTATTCTCTAAGTATTTCACCACCAAAATACAAACTCTTCGTGACAGGCTTGACAGGACACCCTGTCAACCATGCCCACCTGACCCTTCCTTCTCTGGCACACCTCTCACTACTTTTACCCCAGTCTCACAAGAAGAAATTTTCAACACAATCAGATCCATGTCGTTCAAAACCTGCGAACTGGATCCTCTTCCAGGTTCTCTCTACTCTGATTGTCTCCCTACTCTCCTCCCATTCATCACTGACATCATCAACACTTCTTTTCAAACTGGAACTGTCCCAGATTCTTTCAAGTCTGCTATTGTTCACCCTCTCCTCAAGAAACACAATTTAGACCCAAATGAACTGAAAAATTACAGGCCTATCTCTAATCTCTCTTTCTTGTCAAAACTCCTTGAAAAAATCGTCCTCAACCAGCTGAACTCTCACCTGTCTGCCAACAATCTCCTCAATCCTTTCCAGTCAGCCTACCGCCAGTGCCATAGCACTGAAACTGCCCTACTACACATTCTCAACAATCTCCTCCTTGCAACTGATACTGGCAAAGTCTCTCTCCTCACACTCCTTGATCTGTCTGCAGCTTTCGATACCATTGACCATGGTATTCTCCTTTCTAGACTTCATCATACTTTTGGCATCACTGACATTGCTCTCTCCTTTTTCACTTCGTATTTATCAAACAGAAAACAAACTGTTCTCATCAATGGCACTTACTCTCAACCTGCATACCTGACCTGTGGTGTTCCACAAGGATCTGTCCTTGGCCCTGTTCTTTTCACTCTTTATACCTCCCCCCTGTCCACCATCATCAACTCCCACTCTATAAAACACCACTTCTATGCTGATGACACCCAACTTCAAGATAGTGACTCACCTGATAATATACAGCGCCTGTTGACTCGCACCACTGAGTGTTACTCGGACATTAAGAACTGGATGACACACAATAGACTTCAGCTTAATGACGACAAGACAGAAGCTATCCTCATTGGCACCCGTCAGAAACTTTCCCAGCTGCCTCCTCTTTCTCTCCCATTATGTAACACATCAGTCCCAATTTCTGATTCAGCTAAAAACCTTGGTGTCTGCATTGACTCTACCCTGTCCATGAACAACTTTGTTTCTCAAACTGCCAGATCTTGCTACTATCATCTCCATCGTATAAGCCTGATCAGGAAGTATCTCTCTGTCGAAACAACTGCAAAACTCGTTCTCTCCTTCATAATGTCTCGCATTGACTATTGCAATTCACTCCTGTCTGGTCTTCCTGCCTCCACCATTCACATCCTACAGCGCATTCAAAACAATGCGTACGCCTTGTACTCAAAAAGAAAAAAGCTGACCACATATCTCCTCTCCTGGCACAACTTCACTGGCTCCCTGTATCAAAGCGCATACAGTACAAACTAGACACCATGTGCTACAAAAGCCTCAATAACGCAGCCCCCGATTACCTGTCAAGCCTACTTGAGATCTATGTTCCCTCACGTACCCTCCGCTCTGCCTCCGATCCTCTGACTTTTCGCTTTCCACGCACTAAGCTCAATACCTATGGTCCACGAGCCTTCTCTGTTTCTGGTCCACTCTCCTGGAACAAACTTCCTCTCTCAGTCCGTCAGCAACCTACTTTTGCCTCCTTCAAGTCCGCTGTCAAAACTCACCTTTTCTCCTCTGCATAAAATCCTAACCTCACTCAACCCCCCTCTGCAGCCTGTCTCCGCTCGGAGGGGAATCACTTTGTTTTAATATATAATTGTATATGATGTGCTCTCTGTGGTTTTCCATTGGTTTTATTCTTGCTTTTATTGCTTTTATTCTTTTCTCCCCATTTGTGGCCATGCATGTGTGTGTGTGTGTGTGTGTGTGTGTGTGTGTGTGTGTGTGTGTGTGTGTGTGTGTGTGTGTGTGTGCGTGCGTGCGTGCGTGTGTGCGTGTGTGTCCTTTTCGGCGCTTGGATTTGATTTTGTCGAGATTTGCGCTATATAAATATTGTAATTATTATGTATGCATGTGCGTACGTATGTATGTATGTATGTATGTATGTATGTATACGCTTAGATTTATGTATGTATGTATGCATGTATACGCTCAGCTTAGATTTATGTATGTAAGTATGTAAGCATGTATGTATGCATGTATACGCTCATATGTATGTAGGTATGTATGCATGTATACGCTCAGCGCTTAGATTTGATTTTGTCAAGATTTTGCGCTATATAAATAAAATATATTATTATTATTATAACACTTGCTAACTTCTACAGAGCCTCGGTAACATGAAACAAATCAACCCTGACAAAGTTCAAACACAGTGCATAGTCTTCACGCAACAACTTGGAACATGCAATCTGTTAAATGGAGCTGAAAGTTTAATATCCTCCGCGTGCGGGGAATAGGCATTGATTTTGTAAAATGTGAAGAAATGGGAGAATGGGAAGAGTAGTAACCGTTTTAAGGCGCTCGTTGTCACAGACCTCTGGAATTCATTCAAGCTGCAAAAGAGAGATTCATCACACTCGGACATTTCCATATGCACTCAACCCAAGCAAGCCCATAGCAGTTATCTGGCAAATTCCATGGGCCTGCATAAAACCCTACGGGCTTCCAAGCTCTTGAAATGGGAACCAAAAGAAAACGGTACACGTGTAGTTCTGACACTATTAGAATGATTGGACTATTATCATGTGACCCGGTACAAACACACATGAGAAATGCATGTCACAAGGATTTTGCGTTGGTTTCTTTTGAAATGAGCTCAAGATATTTCTGTTCATCTTTTTTGTTAGTTCAGTTCTTTTTCACCGATCGTTCAGCGACCAATGCAGCTGGGTGTGTGTGCAGGCCAGTTTTTATTCCTTATTGTAGAGAGATCACTTGTAGCTGATATAGCTTACGTGTACAACCCCTATTCCACAAATAGGGGTTTATTTTCTGTCCCATTCATGCCTCTTACAATAAAACAGGGAACGAACCCAACAGGACTGACTTAAATTCCGTAAGAGTGTGGTCCGGCCAACAAGTGGCGCCCAATAAGGGACTCCCTGCTGTGGAATAGACATCAAGATTTCCAAGTGTTATCCCCATCCTTCCTACCTTCCATTTCCTTTTGACACCCCCCCCCCCCCCCCTACCCACCTGCCAGCAAGTTTTGCATCCAAAGAGGATCGCCATGGCTGAAGAAATTCTGGTGTCTAGGGATGAAAAGAGGCTCCTGGAGGCCTTCAGGACTTTGGGCGTGAAGCCGAAGGCGGATACCAAGGAAGACCTGGAAGACTGGATGCAGGCTTACGTAGCCTCCAATTCAACTGGAGCAGCGTCCCAGGATGTGAAGCAGGAAAGCAAAGTCGATGGAGCAGCACTCCCCAAAGTGTGGCAACATCAACCGCGCATCTCACCATTCAGCGGCAGTTGTGGCAAAGACCCGGAGGCAACATATGACCTCTGGAAGTATGAAGTTTCCTGTCTCCAGGCCGAGTCATCCTACAGTGACTCTGTCATCCTAGAGTCCATCAGGAGGTCTCTGCGGGGTGAGGCCACGAGGGTGGCGATGCGGTTGGGGCCAAAGGTCACGCTCCCGCAACTTCTCAGCAAATTTGAGAGTGTGTATGAGACAGTGCAGCTTCAACAGACAGTTCTAGCATAATTCTACAGCGCTCTCCAGCGTGAAGAAGAAGACACAACACAGTGGAGCTGTCGGCTGGAAGATCTGCTGGCCAGGGCTATAGAGGTTGGCCAGGTCGACTCCGCACAGGCCAACGAGATGTTACGCTGCATGCTATGGACAGGTCTGAGGCCAGACCTCAAGGATCGTACAGCCCACAAGTTTGACACGGTCAAAGATGTTGATGAACTGCGCAAAGCCATCCGTCAAGTAGAGCAAGACGTTCGACCCATTCGGAAGGCAACAGTCAAGACGGCCCAAGCTTATCCACCAGACAATATTGCAGCTCAGCTGAAGAAGATGTCTGCAGAGATCAACTCTTTGAAACAGGAACTACGACAGAAATCTGCAGCCACATCATGTCAAGATCTCAAGAGTAACAGGGGTGTACTGCCTCCTGCAACTCCTCAGTGGAGAGGAGTTAAGCCTCAGGGTGGTGGGAGCAGACGTCATCGTCCTGGCTGGACAGAGGAAGGACCAATCTGCTACCGCTGCGGGGAGAAGGGGCATGTGCAGGTTGGGTGTCGTGTACGCTTGGATCATCGCCGCCGTTTAAACTTCCGCCAGTCTGCAGGCGAGGGCAGCCTGTAGACGTTGAGCTTGCAAGCCCATCTTCAAATAGCACCCTGGTCGGCAGCAGTACCCACGTCACCATCACCGTGGAGAGGACAGGGACAACTGCTCTTTTGGACACTGGAGCCACTGTGTCTACGGTGTCAGCAAGCTTTCACAAAGACAAGCTGTCCCATCTGCCATCAATCCTCTGAACGACTTACTGCGCATAGAGTGTGCGGACGGTGAACTTCTGCCATACTCAGGGTACATTGAAGCATCTGTGAGCGTTACTGGAGCTGGACTGGATGGTGAGGCTATGCTGCCTTGTCTCTTCCTGGTGGTTCCAGACAACAAGTATGGCAGCAAGGTTCCTGTGCTGTTGGGTACAAATGTGCTAGAGCACGTCATGGAGAGGACGCAGAGGAAGCATGGCAACCGTTTCCTGCAGGTGGCCAGACTCCATACTCCCTTGTACCTGTCGTTCAAGTGTATGTCCCTGAGGGAGAGAGAGTTCTGCAGAAGCAAGAACAGACTGGCCGTTGTCAAAAATGGGGAGAGCTGCAGTATCCTCATTGAACCTAACAGCACCCACGTTCTGCAAGGTGTCGTAGACCAAGCATTGGACTACAAGCCAACCTGCGCTTTATTGCAGCAAGTAAGAGAAGACGCTGATCTGGCTTTGCTAGACATCGCTCCAACAATAGTCAACTACCAGGGCAAGAAGACAGGGCTAATAGCTGTTCATATCTCAAATGTCACAACCCAGACTGTGGTAGTACCTCCTCATGCCGTGCTTTGTGAACTTCAACCAGTGAGCAGAGCAAGCAGTGACGATATTGTTGGCAAGTGGCGACCAGCACCTTCCCACATGGACAAAGTGACAATTTCACCTGAAGGGTTAACCTGTGAGCAGCTCAGGCAACTTCAGAGCTTGCTGAAAGCCCACCCAGACTGTTTTGTGCAACATGATGCTGATGTTGGGCATACGACAAGAATGCCCCACCATATCCACCTCACCAATGAGACGCCTTTCAAGGAACGCCATCGCTTCATTCCACCAGGGATGTACGAGGAAGTAAAGACCCATCTACAACAGCTTTTGGACAGCGGTGTTATTCGGCCATCTCACTCTCCCTGGTCGTCAAACGTCATGCTTGTCAAAAAGAAAGATGGATCTTTGAGACTGTGTGTCGACTTCCGTCAGCTGAATGCACGTACTGTGAAAGACTCCTATGCCCTTCCCCGCATTGAAGACTTGCTGAACAGCCTTGCTGGAGCGAAGTACTTCTCAGTGGTGGACATGAAAAGTGGGTACCATCAAATTGACATTGCAGAAGAGCATCGTGAGAGAACTGCCTTCACTGTAGCCCCATTTGGATTCTTCGAGTTCACCAGACTGGCCATGGGACTTGTCAATGCACCTGCCACCTATCAGCGACTTATGGAGGACTGTCTAGGTGACCTGCACCTCAATATCTGCTTGGTATTCTTGGACGATGTGATTGTCTTCTCAAAGACCTTTCAAGAACACATGGAGCATCTTGAGAGAGTCCTCCTGCGCCTGAAGGACTGTGGACTGAAGCTGAACCCAAAGAAATGTTCCTTCTGTCAAGAAAAGGTCCGCTATGTTGGGCACATCGTGTCTGCCAAAGGCATTGAGGCAGATCCAAAGAAGTGCAGCCAAGTTGTCAACTGGCCAATTCCCAGGACTCCGGAGGAAGTTCGCAAATTTCCCGGATTTTCTGGGTACTACAGGCGCTGTGTGAAAGACTACAGCAAGATCGCAAAACCCCTCACAGAACTCATGCCCAACCCAAAAGCGAAGAAAGAAAAGAAAACAAAGAACATCAAGACAACCACCAAGTGGGTCTGGTGCACAGAACAACAAGAAGCCTTTGACAGGCTGAAAGAGTGCCTGGCGTCACCACCCATCCTTGGTTTCCCTGACTACAGCAGACGGTTTGAGCTCCACACTGATGCATGTGGATCGGGACTTGGGGCCATGCTATGTCAGGAACAGGAAGGTGTGAAGCGAGTCATCAGCTTTGCCAGTCGTGGACTAAGCAAGAGTGAGTGGAACTACCCAGCCCACAAACTTGAGTTTTGGGCACTTAAGTGGGCTGTCACTGACAAGTTCAAGGACTACCTGTATGGTAACTCTTTCACTGTGTACACGGACAATAATCCGCTGACTTATGTGCTGACCACTGCAAGACTGGATGCCACGGGTCACAGGTAGCTGGCAGCTCTGACATCATTTGACTTTGACATTCGCTATCGTCCAGGACTGAACAATGCGGATGCAGATGCACTGTCACGGTTGCCTCAGCTACAGTCATCGGAACAAGGACACTAACATGTGCCTGTGGAATCTGTCAGGGCAATCTGCAGGTGTCAGCAGCCAGCAGCTTACGTGGAGTGTTTGGCCGCACCAGCTGAAGTCGTTGACAGCTGTGCACCAGTGGGTCTGAGCCTGCAGACTCTCACCCCAGATCAGCTTCAGGTAGCTCAGAGACAAGACCCAGCAATAAAGTCACTGATCAACTCTTTGGAGACGCATCCCAGGTCGCACGAAATACAGAAGCTCGAACTGATCAACGGAGTCCTGTACCGCAATGTGCAAATCAACAACCAACCAAGGAAGCAGCTGATACTACCTGCAAGGTACATCCGCCACGTGCTTACCAGTTTACACAATGACACTGGCCACCCAGGACGGGACAGATCGTTGAGTCTCATCCCTGACAGATTCTTCTGGCCAGGCATGTCCAAAGACGTTGAAAACTGGATTCAGCAATGCCAACGCTGCCTACGCCGGAAGACTCCCACCAACAGCCGTGCACCACTGGTCAACACTGCCAGCACTGGCCCACTGGATCTGGTGTGCATGGACTACCTGGCTCTGGAACCATCCAAGGGAGGTCATCAGCATGTGCTGATCATCACAGATCACTTCACGAGTTTCGCGTTTGCTGTCCCAACACGAAACCAGACTGCACGTGCCACAGCTGAGGCCTTCTTCAACCACTTTGTTGTGCACTACGGCATGCCCAAGCGTCTACACTCTGATCAAGGTGCCAACTTTGAGAGTCGAATCATCAAAGAACTCTGTGGTATCTTTGGAAGCGCCAAGTCACACACCACACCCTACCACCCCATGGGCAACGGGATGTGTGAACGTTTCAACAGAACCCTCATGGACATGCTGGGAACTCTGGAACCTGAACAGAAACGAGACTGGAAGAGCCATGTTGGACCTCTAGTGTATGCCTACAACTGTACGCGACATGAGTCCACAGGGTTTTCCCCCTTTGTGTTGATGTTTGGTCGTGACCCTCGTCTACCTATAGATGCTGCCTTTGGACTGACCTGCAATGACCCAGACAAAGTCCCCCTCAACAGACACATGGAGTCACTTCGTTGTCGTCTGAAGGAGTCCTTTGAGTTGGCTACCGCGGCAGCAGACAAGGCTCGAGTCAAGCAAAAGAAACACTATGACAAGAGAGTCAGAGGTGCCACTGTAGAGGTTGATGATCGGGCCCTTATCAAGATCATGGCATTCGATGGAAAACATAAACTGTCAGACAAGTGGGAGGAAGCAGTCTATCGGGTGTTAGACCAACCAAACTTGGACATCCCAGTGTATGTGGTCGAGAAGGAAGACAGAACTGGGAAAAAGAGAACACTGCATCGCAATCTGCTGTTGCCTTTGGGAAGCATCGAGGAGAGGCCAGTGCTCACCAAGGGGCATTCCAACAGCAAAGACCATCAAAGACGTCAAACTCGCACACAGAGAAAATCCAAGCAGCAACACAGTGACAGTGAAGCAACAGACACTGAGGACAGTAGTGAGGAGGAAGGAGTGATGTTGGACGACGGCAAGCATTTTGCAGTAGAGGCAGCTCAACCAACTGCATCAGAAGGGAATCAGGCTGCAGCTGAAGATCAGATGGCAGCTGAAGAGGAGACGGGTACCCAGGAACCACTTCAAGAAGTGGAGGATCTGCACAACGTAGGTCAAAACAATAAGTCCACATCAGAACGTGATGAAACTGTGCCTAAGACTGTTGCTGGAGACAGCGACGGTGAAGGAGAGGCACAGCCATCACCTGTATCACACCCTCGTCCATCAGGTGGCCCACCAGTGCCGGCTCCTCGTCGGTCAACAAGGGGCCGGGATCAACCTCAGTGGATGAAGTCAGGAGACTTTGTCATGCTTCACCAGACAGCGCAGCCAGTCTGGCTGAGTGGTGTGGAGTATCTGATGAAAGAAACTGACACATTGAAGGAAATGCCAGAATGGATGGAAAAAGCAGTTGTAAATAAGATTTTAGAATAATGTGACTTTGGGATAATGTGACAAGTAGATAAAGCCAAGATTTCATAATTAATAAGTTTTTTTTCATTCTTGCAAAATGTCGGGGACGCCATTTTTTTATCAGATGGGTGTGTGTGACCCGGTGATGCTTGAGCCCGAGACACACACACACACGCACACACGTACAAACACACATGAGAATGCATGTCACAAGGATTTTGCGTTGGTTTCTTTTGAAATGAGCTCAAGATATTTCTGTTCATCTTTTTTGTTAGTTCAGTTCTTTTTCACCGATCGTTCAGCGACCAATGCCTCTTACAATAAAACAGGGAACGAACCCAACAGGACTGACTTAAATTCCGTAAGAGTGTGGTCCTGTCACAATCATAATAAACTCTTTGACTCTTGCACCATATCCACCAACTGCAAAAACTTAACCTTCTGATTCCCTCACTCTATCCACTAGAGTGGATAGAGTGAGGGAATCAAAGGGTTAAGCTTTTGCTTTGCGAGCATGGTTGACAATGCAGGGTACTGGTAGACAGGGTACAGGAGTCTCCACCAGGTGGATAGAATGAGAGAATCAAAGGGTTAAGTTTTTGCTTTGCTAGTATGGTTGACAAGGCAGGGTGCTGGTAGACAGGGTACAGGAGCCAAAGGGTTAAAGTTAGCAGCAATCAATCATGCCAGTTTTTAAGTTGCGGTCTGGAATTAAACTCAAAATGTCAGATCAGATCTTGAGACCATGTGCATGCAGCTCTGTTAAAATGAGCCAGCCAACTATCTGGCCAACCACCCACCCCCCTCCTCTTTCTTTCTTTTAAAGCGTATTATTATCATGATTAAGTGGGCAGAAATGTCAGTTTTTTAGTTGCAGTCCGGAATTAAATTCCGGTCTTGAGATCATGTGCAGCTCTATGAAAATTAAGCCAGATAGGTGGCCACCCTAGTCCTTTCCCCTTGTTTTTGTTGTTGTTGTTGTTGTTGTTGTTGTTGTTGTTGTTGTTTTAATCGTTCTTATTTTTCTCCGATGCGATATCATATGAGACGAGTTTATACAGAATAGCTAGTTGTGTTGTGATTCAGACCTTTGATTGTTTATTTATTTACTTTATATATATATATTCCTTTTTTGAAGGTAAGATACACACATACACATGTCATTTACATGTAACCAAGATTATTCCAGTGGTAGACTGATAAACTATCAGTGTAAAATATAGACTAGGTAAAACATAGTCTAGATAGGGCCTCAGGACCTAGCCAGCTCAAGGGTTTATGTGCAGGCTTTTAAGGCATGTGCCACGGTCATCATGAACGTGACACCTGTGACGTTAGTGCATATGGAATTCGTTCCGACCGCGGAGACGTCATCTTGAGAAACTGAAACTGAAACTGAAACTCCGATGCATATAATGGCATATAAGACCACGCAGTGCCAGTGGTATGATGCTGCACAGTCTGCATATTCCATCGTCGGTCGGTTTGCTTGTTGGGCATTTTCGTGTTTTTTCGTTTGCCACCAGACACTGAAGTGACTTACAGAATCTTTAATGGTCATACTTGACATAGGCTACTGCGTGTGAGTACACACGAAATCAGTCCTTTAAAATGTCAGATACTTATCCGCTATTTTAACTCTGACTCCCGAATCCTATCCACCAACTGCAAAAACTTGACCCTCTGACTCCCTCACCCTATCCACCAGCTTCCTTCTGCAGGAAGCTGGTGGATAGGGTGAGGGAATCAGAGGGTTGTCAGGAAGCTGGTGGATAGGGTGAGGGAGTCAGAGGGTTAAGTTTTTGCTTTGCTAGCATGGTTGACAATGCAGGGAGCTGGCGGACAGGGTGCAGGAGTCAAAGGGTTAAAGCCGATAGCCCGCAGTGTGCAAATTATGTTTAAACAATGGGGCCTATTTCAGCAAAGTTTCAGTTCCTGTTTACTTAACCATCCGTGCTTGTGGACAATCCCGTGCGCATTGCACGACACTCCTATAAAGTGCGTGCACTTCACCACATAACAGAGGAAATTTTTCAGAATAGTAACAGCAGTTTCATAAACCTTTGCTTACTGGCAAGGTCTTCGATAACCAAAAGATTGGCAAGCAAATACGCAAAAACAAACAAGCAAAAGAAAAGGGGATGGCTTTGCCTTTTTTGTAACGGTAAAGTAGATTTCAATCGATTGGGCTATTTAAAGCCTACGGGATTTCCAACAATAAACCTTTCCTATTTTTAGCCCCTCCAGCTACTACGCTCTTTGCTACCACAACGATATTCTTATTTCCCGGATGTTCTCGCGGAATTTTCCGCTCCAAGATGGAAGATTTCAAGATTTATTTGCCTTGTCCAAAACAGCAAGGAAATTTAGTCTGCAGCTTGTCAGTGTCATATCATATTACATATATGTACACACACACACACACACACACACACACACACACACACACACACAACACACACACACACACACACACACGCACACACACACACACAAACACACACACGCACACACACACACACAACACACACACACGCGCACACACACACACACACACACACACACACAGCGCGCGCCGCACCACACACACACACACACACACACACACACCCCACACACACACACACACACACAAGCGCTTGTGCGCGCGCATCACATCGAAACAAGTAAATCAAAACTTTGGAATCCCTCCATCACCTCCCCCCTTGCACACACTTCTCCGAACATGCACATACCCTTCCCACATACACTCTGTGACCCTGTCCCACGCGAGCATGCATAATGATCCTCTCGCACACACACGTCACGGCAAGAATGCGTTCAGCACCTATAAGCTCACAGAAATATCAAACCATCCCAAAATTCAAAATGCTTCCCCCCAACCTCGCTCCCTCGGCAATACAATAATCACGGACAAGGCTGGCTATGGGGCGATTACATCCCCTCTTTGTATATTCTCAGATTGGAATTTGTTTTTTAAAAAAAGGGATTCATCGCACTCAGACAGTTCCATACGTGCTCCATCCAAATCTACCTGCATTTATCTGACAGATTCCCTGAAATAGGGTCTTGAAATAGGGTGTGAGGGGGGGGGGGAGGGACCTAAAAACTCTACACTGGCACCACCAGAACAATGGAAACATTAAGATAGACGGCAAACAGGTCAGTTTTCGTGTTTTTTTGTTTTGTTTTTTTGTTTTTTGTTTTTTTGTTTTCTTTTCATTGGCGGGGGGTGGGGTGAGTTTTTTTCTTGGTTTGTTTAGTTTGTTTTGCTTTGTTTTGTTGTTGTTGTGTGTGTGTGTCTTAAGGATGGGGGTATGTTGCAGGCTGGAATTGAACTTCAGATATCAAATCTTGAATCCACAGGTCTAGGGCCTGTAAACAGGGTAAAAAGTACACATAATTGTGTGGTGGTATAAAAATTCGTTTAGCCTCACATGGAAGACAATCAACTGCTTTAAAGTAGTTCCAAATTCATCCCAGTCTGCTCAGCTGATCCGAGATAATTTGACTAATAATTTATTGTGAATCTTTAAATGGTGAAATGTCAAAGATATGTTATATTCTCAAAATCTACTGATATTGATAATGCTCAAATATCGCGATACTTTACAAACCGTTATTATCGTTAAGGGATTTTGATTTTAATTCCTCCTTTTGTAAAAAGTTCAAAACAAGAATCTAATACGTGTGGCCATATGTCACTTACCAATTTCAGTGGGTTTAGGACTTAAAGAAAAGGAACAGTTTTCTTAAAATCTTACAAATACAATGCAGGATGTGGTGTGTGTGTGTGTGTGTGTGTGTGTGTGTGTGTGTGTGTGTGTGTGTGTGTGTGTGTGTGTGTGTGTGTGTGTGTGTGTGTGTGTGTGTGTGTGTGTAGAACGTGTACATCTTTTGGGAAAAAGAACTTGTACATCAAGCCCTTGATGTATTTCCTATTTGTTAAACTGTGCATATTTATCACTGTGTAAAATCTAAATTTTAAAACGATTGTTGTTCGTATATACTTGTATTGTAACAGCCCGGTATTTAAGTTATTGAGAGAGAGACAGAGAGAGAGAAGAGATCGAGAGAGAGTTAGAGAATGAATAAACATGGGCAACACCAGAATATACTTTTTAATAAACATGGCTTAACCCCCTTGGTCATGAACCTATACATGCGAGTCTCACTCCGAGTGGTTACAGGCTTGCTTCTTTCCATCGCTCATCCCGAGGTGGTGGTATCGCCATCCTCTACAACGACTCACTCCATTCCCACCTATCTTTCTCGCAGTCTCTGCCTTTCTCCCATCCTTCTTTTGAGCACGTTGAAGTATCCTTCCAATCCACCCCTCACCCCATCACCTTCTTCTGTGTCTATCGACCTCCACCTAGTTCTGCCAACAAGCTCACCACATCCATGTTTCTCTCTGACTTTGACCAACTTCTTGATTACTACTGCCTCTTACCTGGAAATCTCATCATTCTAGGTGACATCAATGTCCACTACGACAACACTCACCGTTATGACACAAGACATATCATCAATTCTCTGTCCAATCACAATATGACACAACATATTTCTGAACCAACCCATAAAAAAGGTCACATTCTTGACTGGATCATTTCTCGTGATCACCACAATTCAGCTACTGACAACTGCTTAGTTCTTTCTACCCGTCTAACTTCAGCCCTTCCATCTGACCAGTCTGCAATTCTCTGTTCTCTTGACATTTCTCCTCCTTCCCGTACCACGCGCACGGTGACTCGACGCAATCTCAAATCTATTGACCTCTCCACATTTTCATCTGATGCCTCCCGCCTCCTTTTGGAAAAGTCACATAACCTTGCCGATGAATTTTATACTACTCTCCACCATCTTCTGGACACTCATGCTCCAGCCACAACCCGTCTTTTACCTGACCACCCCCCTACCCCCTGGCTCACTCATGAGATTGCCTGTGCAAAACGTGCCCGCCGCAGAGCAGAGCGCCGCTGGCGCAAATCCAAACTCACTGTACATAGGCAACTTTTCCAAGCCTCTAAAACAAAAGTATCCACCCTCATTGCATCTGCAAAAACAAGCTATTTCCAAACCAAAATCCTGAATGCCTCCTCTTCAAGAGAACTCTTTACAACCATGAATCATCTCCTTGGCACACGAAAAGATTTACCTCTCCCAACAAAACACACAAATGAAGAACTCCCATCTGTATTCTCCAAGTATTTCACCACCAAAATACAAACTCTTCGTGACAGGCTTGACAGGACACCCTGTCAACCATGCCCACCTGACCCTTCCTTCTCTGGTACACCTCTTACTACTTTTACCCCAGTCTCACAAGAAGAAATTCTCAACACAATCAGATCCATGTCGTTCAAAACCTCCGAACTGGATCCTCTTCCAGGTTCTCTCTACTCTGACTGTCTCCCTATTCTCCTCCCATTCATCACTGACATCATCAATACTTCTCTTCAAACTGGAACTGTCCCAGATTCTTTCAAGTCTGCTATTGTTCACCCTCTCCTCAAGAAATACAATTTAGACCCAAATGAACTGAAAAATTACCGGCCTATCTCTAATCTCTCTTTCTTGTCAAAACTCATCGAAAAAAGTTGTCCTCAACCAGCTGAACTCTCACCTGTCTGCCAACAATCTCCTCAATCCTTTCCAGTCAGCCTACCGCCAGTGCCATAGCACTGAAACTGCCCTGCTACACATTCTCAAAAATCTCCTCCTTGCAACTGATACTGGCAAAGTCTCTCTCCTCACACTCCTTGATCTGTCTGCAGCATTTGATACCTTTGATTATGGTATTCTCCTTTCTAGACTTCATCATACTTTTGGCATCTCTGACATTGCTCTCTCCTGGTTCACTTCATATCTATCAAACAGAAAACAAACTGTTCTCATTAATGGCACTTACTCTCAACCTGCATACCTGACCTGTGGTGTTCCACAAGGATCTGTCCTTGGCCCTGTTCTTTTCACTCTTTACACCTCCCCCCTGTCTACCATCATCAACTCCCACTCTATAAAACACCACTTCTATGCTGATGACACCCAACTTCTAGACAGTGACACACCAGACAATATACAGTGCCTGTTGACTCGCACCACTGAGTGTTACTCGGACATTAAGAACTGGATGACGTTCAACAAACTTCAGCTTAATGACGATAAGACAGAAGCTATCCTCATTGGCACCCATCAGAAACTTTCTCAGCTGCCTCCTCTTTCTCTCCCATTATGTAACACATCAGTCCCAATTTCTGATTCAGCTAAAAACCTTGGTGTCTGCATTGACTCTACCCTCTCCATGAACAACTTTGTTTCTCAAACTGCCAGATCTTGCTACTATCACCTCCATCGTATAAGCCTGATCAGGAAGTATCTCTCTGTCGAAACAACTGCAAAACTCGTTCTCTCTTTCATAATGTTTCGCATTGACTATTGCAATTCACTCCTGTCTGGTCTTCCTGCCTCCACCATTCACATCCTGCAGCGCATTCAAAACAATGCTGCACGCCTTGTACTAAAAAAGAAAAAAGCTGACAACATATCTCCTCTCCTGGCACAACTTCATTGGCTCCCTGTATCAAAGCGCATACAGTACAAACTAGACACCATGTGCTACAAAAGCCTCAATAACGCAGCCCCCGATTACCTGTCAAGCTTACTTGAGATCTATGTTCCCTCACGTACCCTCCGCTCTGTCTCCGATCCTCTGACTTTTCGCTTTCCACGCACTAAGCTCAATACCTATGGTCCACGAGCCTTCTCTGTTTCTGGTCCACTTTCCTGGAACAAACTTCCTCTCTCTGTCCGTCAGCAACCTACTTTTGTCTCCTTCAAGTCCGCTCTCAAAACTCACCTTTTCTCCTCTGCATAAAATCCTGACCTCACTCAATCCCCTGTGCAGCCTGTCTCCACTCGGAGGGGAATCACATTGTAATATATAATTGTATATAATATGCTCTCTAAAATTTTCCATTGCTTTTATTCTTTCTCCCCATTTTAGCCGTGTGCGTGTGTGTGTGTGTGTGTGTGTGTGTGTGTGTGTGTGTGTGTGTGTGTGTGTGTGTGTGTGTGTGTGTGTGTGTGTGTGTGTCATTGCTTTTATTCTTTCTCCCCATTTTAGCCGTTGTGTGTGTGTGTGTGTGTGTGTGTGTGTGTGTGTGTTGTGTGTTGTGTGTGTGTGTGTGTGTGTGTGTGTGTGTGTGGTGTGTGTGTGTGCGTGCGTGTGTGTCTGTTTTAGCGCTTAGATTTGATTTTATCAAGATTTTGCGCTATACAAAATAAAGTATTGTATTGTATTGTAAAACAATTATCAATGCCTTCTTGTTTTTTCTTTTTGTTTTCATATGTGTGTGTTGGGGGGGGGGGGGGTGATTTTGCCTCGTTTTCAAAAATTTGACGAAACGGGAATTCCACAGTAGAAATATTTCTATTTTTAGTCCATAGAATTCGTACAGAAACTTACTCCTTTCAGGATATGGCAAGTTGCCATGAAGTTTTCCGTTGCACGTTGGTTTCTTCTCGTGATTGGCCTATCCCACTATGGGCCAACTGACAACTGACAAATGCCTGAAGGCATCCGGTTTGTTATAGGGCGGAAAGCTACCAGTTGTTGACATCCAAACAGCGAGTCGTGCGTTGCAATGTCAGAATGTGTGTCGCCCTTTCAGACGCAGAATCTTTATAAACACTGACGAGACGTGTTGTACATTCATTCAGTTCAGACTATGCTAGCCGTTGAAACCACAGAATTTACACTAAAAGTCTGGTGACTGAAACATTCCTTCAAACAGAAATTCAAATCTGAAAGCGTGTAAAGTTCATAAACACATAGATCTAGACAGACTCCATAACTTAAGTCCATTGCTGTGAGACTTAGTGAGAGACAGGTGCGGCGTATGCTACTGTGTGTGGTGGAGGAGTGAGAGCTGTAGAAGCTGCTTTTGTCGTTTGGTTTGTGGCTGTTTGAGCAGACATCTTACCATGGTTCGACATAACCATTTCGAGAGTTTGGGATCCACGTGGTTGTGGATTCTGTTTGGCCTTCTGTGTGTAGGTAAGTCTGTTTTGGTTGATGTTGATGGTATGAGAGTGATTGTGACTGTATTGGCCGGTTGTTCATTTCGGGGATAGGAGAGAGGAGAGAGAGAGAGAGAGGAGAGAGAGAGAGAGCGTGTGGTGTGTGTGTGCGTGTATGTATGTGCGTGTGTGTGTGTGTGTGTTTGAGAGAGAGAGCATGTGTGGTGTGTGTGTGCACGCATGTGTGCGTGTTGTGTGTGTGTGTGAGTGTGTGTGTGTGAGATGTAGGCCTAATTTCAACATAATTAGTTCAGATGTGTAGCGGTCTGTTAAATGGTTAAAGCTGCAGGTAATGTCTAGTCTTGTATTGTATTGTATTGTATTGTATTGTATTGTATTGTATTTAGTGGTATGGTGTTGTCATAGAGGATTTTCGAAATGAAAACTGGGTTGGGCTCAACAGGGAGGGTACATTTCGAAGTAAAGTGTCTCGCTCATTGTAATTGTGTTTTTGCTTATTTGCAAAAACAGATTTTTTTATTCCCCCATCCCCATCCCCACCCCTCATGTGTGACACTTTATCGTGAATTCTGTTGTGCACACATGTAGGCCTATGTGTTGTGTGTATACGTATGTGTGTGTGAGTGTGTGTGTGTGTGTGTAAGTGTGTGTGTGTGTGTGTGTGTGTGTGTGTGTGTGTGTGTGTGTGTGTGTGTGTGTGTGATATCAACACCAAAGCATGTTTCTTGTGAAAGTGTATTGTGTTTTGGTGGAATACAACTAAACTTTAAAACTTAAAACAAAAAGAGCAAGAAGAAGAGAAACAACAACAACAAAGCACACACGCACACGCACACACACACATACACACACACATACACACACACACATACATACACACACACACACAAATACACATACACACACACACACATCCCCACAAACACACACACATACACACATATATAGTACACACACACACACATAGACACACAAACACACACATACACTAAAACAACAAGGACAACACTAAAACAACAAGGACAAGAACAGGAAGAACAACAGTAGCAATGCACACACGCACTCACAGACACGTACACACACGCAAGTGTGCATGCACACACACACACACATACTCTCTCTCTTCTTCTTCTTCTTCTTCTTCTTCTTTCTTTCTTTCTTTCTTTCTTTCTCTCTCTCTCTCACTCACATACACCCATGTGCTCACATACGCATGCATGCATCCACATGTATTATGGTCATTTCACATACATACACATGTAGCCGTGCACACCAAACGGCGTGTAGCAGACGTCTTTTCTTCTCAAACAATTTTGAGTGCAGTTAACTCCCCTGGTTCAGCGATTCTCAAAAATATTAGGAAATTCTATTATTTAAACCCTTAAAAGCTAAGAAATGAGTTTCTTGTAGGAAATGTCCTCGAGACGAAATTTCTTAAAATCTGACTTAGAATACATAATTACATTTACATTTTTGCTCCTTTTATAAACAGAACCGATACTGCAATAAAATATTGCTAAGCAGTAAAGTATTAGAAGAGATTTTGGCATTCCGTATTGTGGTCGAACTATTCGTATCCAAATTAGGATCAGTTGTGCTTTCTATTGCCTGTTCACCGATCAATTTCTGCAATGAGAGGTTGATTTACCTATGTCCACATAAACTTATCGGTTATCGTGTATTTACTCATTTGTTTGATATTTTTCATGGACTAATATTGATTGATTAAATACGTAAAACTACGGCTAAAATCCCTTTCAGCAAAGAGTAAACTTGACTTAAATCATTTATAGTTTCGATCTATGTGTGCAAAATGATGTAGACCACAACAATCTGTGTGTTGTGTAGAATTGTCTGATATATAATATGATGATATTTGTTATGTGGACCGCAAAATAAGCACTGCTGAGCGTGCACGAAGAAACACAAATCTCGCCCCTAAGGGGCCCCAGAGAGTCGATTGCCTACAGGCTCGCGGTGCCATCAGTGCGGTTCACATGTCGAGTATATAAGCGGATGAGTGTGCTTTTTCAAGGAACTGTATGATTTTGTTTTGGTGTGTGTAGAGAAAGGTAATGACAGAGGAGTGTGTGTGGTGGTTTTTGCTGGCTTGTTTTAGGTAAATTAAGAGCCTTTGACCAGCTGTCTTCAACCTATCAAGCAACAGGTAATGGAAAACAACAAAACTATGCTGATCTCAGAAAATCTCTCTCTCTCTCTCTCTCTCTCCTCTCTCTCTCTCTCTTTGGGAGTTGAGGTGGGGTGAGATTTGAAACAATAATCAGAAGGTGGCCTTGTTAGTTGCAACATATGTATTGCAAAGATTACTAGAAGTGCATGCGCAGTGTCAGTTTTAGTATAGTAGCCTGGCACAAGAGACCTACAACACATTTCATCGTCTGGCACACAGCCTGGTTTGTTATGGTCTGGACTGATGGGAGTCGCTGCTCTCGCGGTCGCGGCAATCGTATTCAGCCGCTGGCTTCACTAAGGCCAGATAGAGGTTGGCCCCTCTTACTGTCTACCCTCTTTGGTGTGAGTGCCATGTATGCCTTTCTCCTCTGGTCTGGTCGTGAACGGTTGGGTCAAAATAAAGAGAGAAACACCAGCTCTGGCTTCCCTGGATCTTCTTTGTCAGGCTACCTTACCATCTGCGCTCTTCTGCTCTTCTGCCTCCTGTCTTCACCTTCACCCTTACCACCACACCATCACACACATACAAGTTTTCACACACACACACACACACACCAAAGAGTATATATACTCTTTGCACACACTACGTCCATTTCACTGAGAGAGGGAGAGAGAGAGAGTCTGTGGGTTTAACAATAGCAATTACTGCTACTATCGTTTTTGTTTAAAGCCCAGCCGACTGCGTAGAGCCATATCAGGGCTACAACCGTTTCAAAACATACACAACACTTCAACAGGAAAAAAATAGAAAGAAAGAAAAAAAATTAAGTACATAGTATAAAATACTACTAATAAAACACATTGTGATCAATTCTGTATTGTGTGTATCCATTCATTCAAAGGATATTAAACATAAACCATAATCAGTAAAACTACGTACAAAAAGTGCACGTTCGTGTTGCGATCCCGGATTTGTTTGTTCAGGGATGCAGGAGTGAGTGTTGACACTGTGACGCAAAAGAAGAGAAAATCGGGTCAAATGAGCGAAGAACAGCAACTCTGTATAGACCTTGCTCGTAATACTAACTTCTGTCCCTTTAAACGTAATTGCCTGTTTTGTGAGTGTCGGGATTTGTCTGTGTGTGTGTATAACTGTGTGAGAGAGAGAGAGAGAGAGAGAGAGAGAGAGAGAGAGAGAGAAGACAGACAGACAGACAGACAGACAGACAGACAAAAGAGAGAGAGAGAGTGTGTGTGTGTGTGTGTGTGCGTGCGCGTTCACTTATGTATAATTTGTTCGTCTGTCTGTCAGTCGGTCGGTTGGTCTGTCCCAGTCTGTTAGTCAGTTCGTCTGTCGTGAGTTTTTGCAGTTACGCATAGTTTGTAAAAATGCATGATATTTAACAGTCCTTATTTATTTATACATATGTATTATTTTTCAGTTCACCAAGTTCAAGCCCACAGTCCCGAGTAAGTAATGTACAATCATTTTAAACGTGTTTACATGCAAATATCTCTGTCTGTCTCTGTCTCTGTCTCTGTCTCTCTGCCTTTCTATTTACATCAGTCTGTCTATCTGTCTGTCTCTATCGCTCTATCTATTTCTTTATTTCTGTTTTCTCTCTTCTTTATATTGAATAGTATGAAGCCGTTAAAATACGAATAGATATGGAGAATACATTTCTTGTGCATATAGTTTATATTCATATTATGCTTGCACATAGTTGCATGCCACATCATCGCTTTTGTGTACAATTTGCTTTTCATATTGTTCTTGTCATAGTATTGTATAAATTATTGCCCTTGTTATGTTATGTCCTCCTTCAGAAAAGGTTCAGACCTAAAGCTGAATAAATGACCATTTCTCTCTCTCTCTCTCTCTCTCTCTCTCTCTCTCTCTCTCTCTCTCTCTCTCTCTCTCTCTTTTTTTTTTTTTTTTTTTCTCTCTCTCTCTCTCTCTCTCTCTCTCTCCTCTCTCTCTCTTTCTCTCTCTCTCTCTCTCCTCTCTCTCACGTGCTTGTCAGTCTCTGAGAAAATACAGAAACATTTTGGCATGGATTTCTCGTCTGTGAGACGGTTTTTACGCGGTGCCATTGACAAACAGAGGCAAAGATGAGGTCGCTAATGTTTGAATATTTTCCTTTTTTTCAACAAACAAACAAACAAAAAGCACAACAACAACATCTAAAAAAAAGGGGGGAGATTATTTCACATTACCCGGGAGGGATGTGTGTGTGTGTGTATCTGTTTGTCTGTCTGTCTGTCTGTCTGTCTGTCTGTCTGTCTGTCTGTCTGTCTGTCTGTCTATCTCTCTGTCTGTCTGTCTGTCTGTCTGTCTGTCTGTCCATCTGCTACTGAAATATACGAACAAGATTTTGTTTGCTGTTTCTGGAGGGATCTCTACCAAATTTTGGTCATTTGTGTGAACCGTTAAAGAGTCACGAATGCATAAGTTTGGACGACAGTATATCAAAGTCCCATGGACCAAGAAAGTTTCTAAAACTAGCTCTTTTTGATGAAGGTGTGAGAGCAGCACTTGCAGTTCTCAGGAAGTTCTGACATTCTCTGAAATCTGTCTTCACTCCCAGTTTCACCCTGTCTTCACTCCCAATTTCACCCTGTCTTCACTCCCAATTTCACCCTGTCTTCACTCCCAGTTTCACCCTGTCTTCACTCCCAGTTTCACCCTACCTTCACTCCCAGTTTCACCCTGTCTTCACTCCCAGTTTCACCCTACCTTCACTCCCAATTTCACCCTGTCTTCACTCCCAGTTTCACCCTACCTTCACTCCCAATTTCACCCTGTCTTCACTCCCAGTTTCACCCTGTCTTCACTCCCAATTTCACCCTACCTTCACTCCCAGTTTCACCCTGTCTTCACTCCCAGTTTCACCCTGTCATCACTCCCAATTTCACCCTATCTTCACTCCCAATTTCACCCTGTCTTCACTCCCAGTTTCACCCTGTCTTCACTCCCAGTTTCACCCTGTCTTCACTCCCAGTTTCACTCTGTCTTCACTCCCAATTTCACTCTGTCTTCACTCCCAATTTCACCATGTCTTCACTCCCAGTTTCACCCTGTCTTCACTCCCAATTTCACCCTGTCTTCACTCCCAGTTTCACCCTGTCTTCACTCCCAGTTTCACCCTACCTTCACTCCCAATTTTACCCTGTCTTCACTCCCAGTTTCATCCTGTCTTCACTCCCAGTTTCATCCTGTCTTCATTCCCAGTTTCACCCTGTCTTCACTCCCAATTTCACCCTATCTTCACTCCCAATTTCACCCTGTCTTCACTCCCAGTTTCACCCTATCTTCACTCCCAATTTCACCATGTCTTCACTCCCAATTTCACCCTGTCTTCACTCCCAATTTCACCCTATCTTCACTCCCAATTTCACCCTGTCTTCACTCCCAATTTCACTCTGTCTTCACTCCCAGTTTCACCCTGTCTTCACTCCCAATTTCACCCTGTCTTCACTCCCAGTTTCACCCTGTCTTCACTCCCAATTTCACTCTGTCTTCACTCCCAATTTCAACCTGTCTTCACTTCCAATTTCACCATGTCTTCACTCCCAATTTCACTCTGTCTTCACTCCCAATTTCACTCTGTCTTCACTCCCAGTTTCACTCTGTCTTCACTCCCAATTTCACCATGTCTTCACTCCCAGTTTCACCCTGTCTTCACTCCCAATTTCACCCTGTCTTAACTCCCAATTTCACTCTGTCATCACGATCAGATGTAATTAGGATGATAAAAACATCACCATAAATAACGTTGAATATAAGATATAACAGCATCTTGGCAATACAGAATTCATTTTAGACAGAAGTCAAAAAACATTTGAAACATGTACCTCACAGTTTTAGTGGAAGATCAGGTTTGTTTTCAAATGCTGCGAAAATTAGTTCAATTTGGTTTTGGAGTGGAAGAATTCACTTGTTTAGTTATATGCATCACCTAGAAATAGTTTGGAACCCTCCGAAATTCAAATTTTTCGGAATTTTACTTTCCAGTGGCATAAAGAATCGTGAGAATCTAAACTATTCAGAAAAATTCAAACTATGGATGAAAAAGACAAAATTACACCTCTTGGTAGAATAAGCCGTGCTGAAACCATTTGATTCTACGGCCGTATAATTTTTGTCTTAACTTGCAGAAGAAGATGTGCTTTCTCTTTGTATAAAAATAAAACAAACGAAACAGGACAAGCAGGAAAAAATGCACAAAAAACATTTACAAAAGAGGATCAGAGGATTAACTGTCACAGATTCAAAACAAATGTTCTTAGCTTTTATAGCTAATATGGCTCAGAAAGATGGAAAAGACAAATCATGACTTGAAAAATATAGTACCCATAAACTATAACTTTCTTACTAGGCTGGATGTATGTGGAGCAAATGTCACTTCCATATCGCACCCCGGCAGCATGTATGCCCACCGAAGATGAAGTATGCAGACTGTGCAGCAACATACCACATGCTCAGTTCAGCAAAACAGCGTGCATATGTACGGATTCAAAATATTTTGAAAAAAATAAGAGGAAAAAAAAAGAACACCAAGAAAAACATGAAAATAAATGTGTGTTTATGTGTGTATCTACATGTATGAATGTATGTATCTATGTATGTATCTATGTATCATTTGTATGTATGTATGTATGAGTGTGTGTGTGTGTCAGTTGTCTGTCTGTCTGTTTATCTGTGTGAAAAAAAAAAAAAACGCTAAGAAAAACTTTTGAAAATAAATGTGTTTATGTGTATGTATGTATATATGTATGTATGTATGTATGTATGTATGTAAGTATGTATGTATGTATGTATGTATGTATGTATGTACGTACGTATGTACGTATGTATGTATGTATGTGTGTGTATGTATGAATGTGTGTGCGTGTGTGTCCATCTGTCTGCCTGCCTGTCTGTCTATCTGTCTGTGTCTGTGTGGTGAATCGATGGATGTCTATCCAATTCATATTGACCAACTTCAGACTGAGAAACATAGTTTTATTGTTAGTGGTTGGCTTCAACATCACCCATGCAGCAGTCTTCTTCCGCCAAACAGTTTATCCGGAACAGGGTACTTTTGTTATCACCCAGCTAACATATACTGTCACTTTGTTCTAAATAAATGGCTGCGCCAAATATCAACAAATGTGTCAAGCTAGGCGCAACAAAGTGTAAATCTTATGTTTCAGAAATCTAAACCTTATACACACCGCATCTGGAGACACATTCTCACAGCCATTACATTTATTGGTAAACACAAGGGGATACTCACTACACGGGCAAATAGGCCAGATATTACAATTATGGATAAGGAAAACTGTGAAGTCTATCTTACTAAATGTGCTGTACCATTTGACGCTTATATTGACAAGTGCTGTAATAAAAAATTCCAGAAATATATGCTCCTCAGCATAGGAATAAACGGCCTTGGTGTGT
>CM060306.1:73645511-73843011 GCA_030674185.1 Monoplex corrugatus | reverse complement strand
CCTATCCACCACCTCCTGCAGAAAGCTGATGGATAGGGTAAGAGAATCGAAGGGTTAAAGTGTTCGCAGTTGGTGGATGGGGTGCGGAAGTCAAAGGGTTAAGTATCAACACCGTTTTGACTGTCAACTGGTTAAGTATCAACATCGTTTTGAATTAATTATTAACTGGTTAAGTATCAACATCGTTTTGACTATCAATTGGTTAAATATCAACATTGTTTTGAATTAACTATCAACTGGTTAAGTATCAACATCGTTTTGACTATCAACTGATTAAGTATCAACATTGTTTTGAATTAACTATCAACTGGTTAAGAAGTATCAACCTCGTTTTGAATTAATTATTAACTGGTTAAGTATCAACATCGTTTTAATTATCAGTTGGTTAAGTATCAACATCGTTTTGAATTAACTATCAACTGATTAAGTATCAACATTGTTTTGAATTAACTATCAACTGGTTAAGTATCAACATTGTTTTGAATTAACTATCAACTGGTTAAGTATCAACAGCGTTTTGAATTATTAACTGGTTAAGTATCAACATCGTTTTAATTATCAATTGGTTAAGTATCAACATTGTTTTGATTTAACTATCAACTGGTTAAGTATCAACAGCGTTTTGAATTAATAATTAACTGGTTAAGTATCAACATCGTTTTAATTATCAATTGGTTAAGTATCAACATTGTTTTGAATTAACTATCAACTGGTTCAGTATCAACATTGTTTTGAATTAACTATCAACTGGTTAAGTATCAACATTGTTTTGAATTAACTATCAACTGGTTAAGTACCAACATTGTTTTAACTATCAACTGGTTAAGTATCAACATTGTTTTGAATTAACTATCAACTGGTTAAGTATCAACATTGTTTTGAATTAACTATTAACTGGTTAAGTACCAACATTGTTTTAACTATCAACTGGTTAAGTATCAACATTGTTTTGACTATCAACTGGTTAAGTATCAACATTGTTTTAACTATCAACTGGTTAAGTACCAACATCGTTTTAACTATCAACTGGTTAAGTATCAACATTGTTTTGACTATCAACTGGTTAAGTACCAACATTGTTTTAACTATCAACTGGTTAAATACCAACATTGTTTTGACTATCAATTGGTTAAGTATCAACATTGTTTTGAATTAATTCTCAACTGGTTAAGTATCAACATCGTTTTGACTATCAACTGATTAAGTATCAACATTATTTTGAATTAACTATCAACTGGTTAAGTATCAACATTGTTTTGAATTAACTATCAACTGGTTAAGTATCAACATCGTTTTGACTATCAACTGATTAAGTATCAACATTATTTTGAATTAGCTATCAACTGGTTAAGTATCAACATCGTTTTGAATTAACTATCAACTGGTTAAGTATCAACATCGTTTTGAATTAATTATTAACTGGTTAAGTATCAACATCGTTTTAATTATCAATTGGTTAAGTATCAACATTGTTTTGAATTAACTATCAACTAGTTAAGTATCAACATCGTTTTGAATTATTAACTGGTTAAGTATCAACATCGTTTTAATTATCAATTGGTTAAGTATCAACATTGTTTTGAATTGACTATCAACTGGTTAAGTATCAACATTGTTTTGAATTAACTATCAACTGGGAAAGTATCAACATCGTTTTAATTATCAATTGGTTAAGTATCAACATTGTTTTGAATTAACTATCAACTGGTTAAGTATCAACGTTGTTTTAAATTAACTATCAACTGGTTAAGTATCAACATTGTTTTGAATTAACTATCAACTGGTTAAGTATCAACATCGTTTTGAATTAATTATTAACTGGTTAAGTATCAACATCGTTTTAATTATCAATTGGTTAAGTATCAACATTGTTTTGAATTAGCTATCAACTGGTTAAGTACGAACATTGTTTTAACTATCAACTGGTTAAGTATCAACATTGTTTTGAATTAACTATCAACTGGTTAAGTACCAACATCGTTTTGACTATCAACTGGTTAAGTACCAGCATCGTTTTGACTATCAACTGGTTAAGTATCAACATCGTTTTGACTATCAACTGGTTAAGTATCAACATCGTTTTGACTATCAACTGGTTAAGTACCAACATTGTTTTAACTATCAACTGGTTAAGTATCAACATCGTTTTAACTATCAACTGGTTAAGTATCAACATCGTTTTGACTATCAACTGGTTAAGTACCAACGTTGTTTTAACTATCAACTGGTTAAGTATCAACATCGTTTTAACTATTAACTGGTTAAGTATCAACATCGTTTTAATTATCAATTGGTTAAGTATCAACATTGTTTTGATTTAACTATCAACTGGTTAAGTATCAACAGCGTTTTGAATTAATAATTAACTGGTTAAGTATCAACATCGTTTTAATTATCAATTGGTTAAGTATCAACATTGTTTTGAATTAACTATCAACTGGTTCAGTATCAACATTGTTTTGAATTAACTATCAACTGGTTAAGTATCAACATTGTTTTGAATTAACTATCAACTGGTTAAGTACCAACATTGTTTTAACTATCAACTGGTTAAGTATCAACATTGTTTTGAATTAACTATCAACTGGTTAAGTATCAACATTGTTTTGAATTAACTATTAACTGGTTAAGTACCAACATTGTTTTAACTATCAACTGGTTAAGTATCAACATTGTTTTGACTATCAACTGGTTAAGTATCAACATTGTTTTAACTATCAACTGGTTAAGTACCAACATCGTTTTAACTATCAACTGGTTAAGTATCAACATTGTTTTGACTATCAACTGGTTAAGTACCAACATTGTTTTAACTATCAACTGGTTAAATACCAACATTGTTTTGACTATCAATTGGTTAAGTATCAACATTGTTTTGAATTAATTCTCAACTGGTTAAGTATCAACATCGTTTTGACTATCAACTGATTAAGTATCAACATTATTTTGAATTAACTATCAACTGGTTAAGTATCAACATTGTTTTGAATTAACTATCAACTGGTTAAGTATCAACATCGTTTTGACTATCAACTGATTAAGTATCAACATTATTTTGAATTAGCTATCAACTGGTTAAGTATCAACATCGTTTTGAATTAACTATCAACTGGTTAAGTATCAACATCGTTTTGAATTAATTATTAACTGGTTAAGTATCAACATCGTTTTAATTATCAATTGGTTAAGTATCAACATTGTTTTGAATTAACTATCAACTAGTTAAGTATCAACATCGTTTTGAATTATTAACTGGTTAAGTATCAACATCGTTTTAATTATCAATTGGTTAAGTATCAACATTGTTTTGAATTGACTATCAACTGGTTAAGTATCAACATTGTTTTGAATTAACTATCAACTGGGAAAGTATCAACATCGTTTTAATTATCAATTGGTTAAGTATCAACATTGTTTTGAATTAACTATCAACTGGTTAAGTATCAACGTTGTTTTAAATTAACTATCAACTGGTTAAGTATCAACATTGTTTTGAATTAACTATCAACTGGTTAAGTATCAACATCGTTTTGAATTAATTATTAACTGGTTAAGTATCAACATCGTTTTAATTATCAATTGGTTAAGTATCAACATTGTTTTGAATTAGCTATCAACTGGTTAAGTACGAACATTGTTTTAACTATCAACTGGTTAAGTATCAACATTGTTTTGAATTAACTATCAACTGGTTAAGTACCAACATCGTTTTGACTATCAACTGGTTAAGTACCAGCATCGTTTTGACTATCAACTGGTTAAGTATCAACATCGTTTTGACTATCAACTGGTTAAGTATCAACATCGTTTTGACTATCAACTGGTTAAGTACCAACATTGTTTTAACTATCAACTGGTTAAGTATCAACATCGTTTTAACTATCAACTGGTTAAGTATCAACATCGTTTTGACTATCAACTGGTTAAGTACCAACGTTGTTTTAACTATCAACTGGTTAAGTACCAACATTGTTTTAACTATCAACTGGTTAAGTATCAACATCGTTTTAACCGTCAACTGGTTACGTATCAACATCGTTTTAACCGTCAACTGGTTAAGTATCAACATCGTTTTAACCGTCAACTGGTTACGTATCAACATCTATGAACTGTACGTGTTGACAGGACGGACGGTAAGGTTCCAAGGTCGACCCATGGCCAACGGAAGGTCTGGAGGGGAGGGGGGCATACTGCTATCAACATGACCCATACCTCTGCTTATGCCCCCCATCACTCCGGAGGTGCCTACATGTCAGATTACGCTGGAGGATTCGACACCGACTCTGGTGGTGGATTCGGTTCCGGAGGATGCGACAGTGGTGGCGGTGGCGGTGGCGGTGGCGGTGGGGATGGAGGAGGAGGTGGCGGTGGGGGTTGCGATTAATGGTGAAGTGTATGGCTAAAAGGACATACTAGTCAGTGTGGTAGGGAGTTGGAAATCTGTTAGGACAGTTTCAGATATTTTTGGATACACCATAGATGGACTTTTTTTTTTCTCTCAAAACTTGTTGTATCTGTATTCCGTGTCATTCAGTATATCCATTTTGGCACAAATGTGATTAAAAAAAAAAACACTAGGCATTGTATTGTTATTATATTCCATTTGTTTTCAGTATTGAAAAAGATAATTCATATGGTGAAAATGGGATGTGGCGGTTTGTCCATAATACAGACGCAGCATAAAGAACTCTACTGCAACAGTGACTTGTTCAATTTTCGACTATGCAATCATATTTTATCACGATACTTTCAGTACATCTTTGAACAATACTCCCGTGTGACTGAACAATATGACTGAGGATGGTGTGTATGTGTGTGTGTCTTTCAGTACACCTTTGAACAATACTCCCGTGTGACTGAACAATATGACTGAGGATGTTGTGTGTGTGTGTGTCTTTCAGTACACCTTTGAACAATACTCCCGTTTGACTGAACAATATGACTGAGGATGTTGTGTGTGTGTGTGTCTTTCAGTACACCTTTGAACAATACTCCCGTTTGACTGAACAATATGACTGTGGATAGTGTGTGTGTGTGTGTGTGTGTGTGTGTGTGTGTGTGTGTGTGTGTGTGTACGTGCGCGCGTGTGAGTGTGTGTGTGTATGTTACGTGTGTGTGTGTGAGAGAGAGAGAGATTTTTCCTATTTGATGTTTGTAGGCATAGTAAATAAACGCAGGATGCATGTGAAAGAGTGCATGATAGTACAGCATAGGTATTTATTCTCTGCCACCCATAGGCATTGCATATGATATGTATCATGGCTGTCTTGACATGATGCTGTGTCGTGCCCCCTTGGTAAGGGGATACAATTAATGATACAGTTCAAATTGATCGTGTTTTCATGAAGAGACTGCAGTCTATGGACTTAAATACAGTGTGGAGATCTCAAAGAGGCCAAATGTAAAACAATCAAAATAGTTTTATGTGAATGGACGGCCTGTACTGAACGACTGTTAAGCAACTGATTAACTTAATGTGTGTTTGACAAAGATTTGATCCAGGAGAGAGAGAGAGTAATGTATTTATGAATATGTGCAGCATTGATATTAAAGTATAATCGTTCGAAAAAAAAAAGTGTCAACGCTTTTTAAGCCTTTCTTTTATAACCAATTCAACGGCATGTACATAACACTATATCCTCTCTCTCTCTCTCTCTCTCTCTCTCTCTCTCTCTCTCTCTCGCTTGTCTCTCTCTCTCTCTCTCTCTCTCTCTCTGCTTGTCTATACATCTATCTCTCTGTCTCTGTCTCTCTCTCCCTCTGCTTGTCTATATATCTATCCTTTTCTCCCTCCCCCTCCCCTGTCTTCCCGCTTGTACATACGCGTGCACACACACGCGCGCGCAAATAAACAAACGTACAACTGCACTTACACACACACACACACACACACACACACACACACACACACACACACACACACACACAAAGACACTTAATACTGCATGATCTTCACTGGTTTGGTGTTTATTCGTACATATTTGATTTACAATTTCTACATTGGGTTATCCTTACTTTTGTCAATACAACTGTATTAACCTTACAACAAGTTGTGTGTGGTGATGATCTGGTTTGAAATTCATAAAGGTAGGGGAAGATGGCATTCCTACTGAAATTTAAATGGTAAAAGGTCAAAGGTGAAGATGGGTCATAAGTGTGCAAGGCTTGTAGAGACCTCACCAATATTTAGATCAGCTGATTGAAGGTGGAGTCCCATTCCTGTTCCCCACAGCTTTGCCTTCCCCAACCCTGACCAGGATTTGGTGCCCGTTTACAGCTTGGTAAACTGGAGGTTGTACACATAGAATTGTGCCAACTCAAGAGTCGAACAAGTTATTGTTATTGTTGCTTAAAGCCCTGCCGACTGCGTAGAGCCATATCAGGGATAAATGATAAAAGATAAATGAATAAAAAAATTTAAAATTTTAAATAAGTATACATATCAATGCATTCGCGCACATAATCTAAGGACATGCCCCTGGCGCTGACCACTCCGTCCAATTTATCACACAGGGGATTTAAAAAACACACCTGAATACAAATTTAAGCATATATAAGAACACCAAACCGCATATGAAAATAAAAACAGGCATAAATTACCTAAAACTGCTTCTGCATATCCCACCTCCCTTGAGCCAAAAATGCACTTAATACATGTACTCAATTAACAATCCTCAGAAAAAGTACGTAAGACTTTATCAAACACCTACAGGTGAGTGGACCAGCAAGACAGAAAATGATAGGAAGAAATGACAGAAAGCGCGTAAGACTTTATCAAACACCTACAGGTGAGTGGACCAGCAAGACAGAAAATGATAGGAAGAAATGACAGAAAGCAAAGGAACAAGGCAGAAACAAAGAGAGTGACAGAAAAGTGGAAATTTCTAGCACAGAATTTCCAGAAGGTGGGGATACTATTTATACTGAAAGAGCCCCCAGCATCCCCATGGAGGGTGTCAAACAAGTGAAGTCAAACTGGAATGCAGTCCCTGGTGGGGATACCAGGGACTCTTTCAGTATAAATAATATCCGCAACTTCTGGAAATTCTGTTCTAGAAATTTCCTTTTTTCTTTCACTCTCTTTGTTTCTTTCTTCCTCCTTTGCTTTATGTCTTTTCTTATCATTTTCTGCCTTGCTGATCCATTCACCTGTATGTGCTCGATAAAGCCTTACGAACTTTTTCTTAGGATTAATAGTTTGGCGCATGTATTAAGTGCATTTTTAGCTCTAGGGAAGTGAGATATGCGGAAGCAATTTTAAGTAATTTATGCCCGTTTTTATGTATTGATTCCACCGTGTTTATGCAGATATCATATATCAACAGAAGCCAGAGGAGCTTTGGAATCGGTATGAATTGCAAGCACCATACTCTGTATTTGCCAAGAAGGCCACAGCGATCTATTATTTGCAAACTTTCTTCTGCCATTTGTTTGGTTTCCTTATCCCTCTGTGTATCTTTTCAGTCGTCATACCACCTTCCCAGGCTTTTCACTGGTTCTGTCACTGTTGGAATGGACTGACTGGTGACATTAAACGTTACTGTTCTGTCTACATGTACATTACACTTTTCCTCAAGTGAGAGGCTCCATGATTTTGGGTTTGAAATTCATCCTAGATGAGGAGACAACTTTGTCCAACTGCTTCAGGAACCTACGTGTCTCCTCTTCTTTTGTGGAAAGCACTTTTGTGTCATCCATGATGACTTTTAGAAGGGGGCATTTGGTGTCTACTTCCGAGCTCTGCTGGGCCTGAAATGTTCACTGCTGCTTTCAAGATGACCCACTTCTAACACGAATAGTATTGGGGAAATTGCACAGGCCATGACTATGCCTACTTCCAAACTTATCTAATCTGTAGTGTATTCTGTTGTGGAAAAGCGCACTGAGAAGCCATGAAAATACTTCTTCGGCATTTCTTGGATGTTATTTGGGACATGATACATCTCTGTTTTGTCCGGCAAACAAAACTCAAATGATGGTCTCCAGTTGAAACTTTATCACATCATTTAGCAGCTTTCAAAGCAGATATACCGAACGGCTGCGCTTCAGGATCTTGCAAAGAATGTGTGTGTGTGTCTGTGACTGTTTGTGTGTGTGTGTGTGTGCGCGCACACACACATACACACACACGCACATGTGTATGCATGCAAGTGTACATGTGTATTAATAACCAGTGCAAAGGACATGCAAAAAGCCAGCATGTTAAAAATAGTATTTTGAATCTCCATCACCTGGGATTTGTGTTATACTGCAATGTCTTCATTCAACAAATTGAAACTGATAGACACGAGACCACAAAACTGAGATAGCTGAGAAAGATAAGACATGAGACTACAAAACAGAGATAGCTGAGAAAGATAAGACTAATGATAGGAACATACAAAAACAGAGATAGCTGAGAAAGATAAGACATGAGACTACAAAACAGAGATAGCTGAGAAAGATAAGACATGAGACTACAAAACAGAGATAGCTGAGAAAGATAAGACATGAGACTACAAAACAGAGATAGCTGAGAAAGATAAGATGTGAGACTACAAAAGAAGACTGTTGAGAAGATCTTTACTAATCTCCAATTTCTTGGATCTTTCAACACATTTTGTGCCTGGTTTGAAAAATTGTCTGCACTGTCACAACTCCAAGTAAAATACCTCACTCTATTTTGGTTACCATCCATGTTGTTGTGCATGTGCGCACACACACACACACACACACACACACACACACACACACACACACACACACACACATCATCTTGTGCCTTGCTGCAAAGTTTTGGCAATCATGGCCCTCAGTATGAATCTATCTTTTGCCACTGCCAATCTATCCCCTATCCTTTATGCCCCCACCTACTGCACAAAAACAAATATTTTCTCCCTGAATCTACCTGGTCCTCTTTTCCCCTCTACGTTTCCTGTTGTGAATAGGGGTTAGAATTTCTCTTGCCTCATAAAATGTCCTATAAATGTTGCTTTTCTTCATCTTCTTCATTAATGCTGTTTTCGTTTTTGCTTCTCTCAAGATTGTCTCTTTTGTTTTCTTTGGTATCCATGAAAGTCTGTAACATTCTTAGAAACCAAATTTCAGCCGCCTCGATCTTGTTTTGACTTTGCTTGTTGAATGTCCAGGCCTTGCATCTGTCCATCAGGATTGGTTATAGATAACATAATATTGAAAGGCTCTCTTCCTATAAACGCTTTTCATTTTCTGAAATGTTGTTTTAGCTTGACCAATTTCATTGGATATTTCCAATGTGCATCTGTCTCAATTTTATTCCATTTGCTGTTATTTTATATGAGGGAATTTCTTATTTTTCACTATTACCATGACTTCTGTCTTCTTACTATTTAGCTCCAGCCCTTTGTTTCTGCTTTTGATTTCTATTACATTGTCATGATTTTGTAGGTCTTTTTCCTTTTTCTGTAGTTAGAACGGTCTCGTCTGCATAACGAAGACTTTCATCATTTTTTAATTTTCCTTCCACTTTTGATCCTAGGGCATTCTACTAGGTTTCTCATGATGGTTCACAATAAAGTGAAAACAAATCTGGTGACAGAACACTCGTCGTCTACTACCTTTTTTGAAATTCTGAAAAGAGCTTGTATCATTTTCTACTCTCATTGCTGCTGGAGCTTGAGGGGAAAAGAGCAGCATACTGACACAAGAAGAAAATACTGGCCGGTGTTGCACGGTTGATGAGGACTGAAATGGTAGGAGATGTATTTGCAGCAACAAAAGACAGATTCGTATGGAGGGCCATGACTGCCAATGCCATGTGGCAAGGCACATGATAACGACGCTGCTGTTTGTTCCCAGTACACATTCCTCATTCTAAGATCTTTTCCATCAATATTGGGCTTTTCCAGTTGGTTGCTCAACCAACACACACGCATACACACGAAATGTGTCGAGGATGGAATAAACTTTAGGACAGCATAAAGGCAAAAAACAAAATTTCATAAATCTAGAAACATAATTTGACAAAACCATGAAATACACAGTCCAGTAGAAGCTGGACAAGCTGAACACGAACAATGAAAATAAAACACAACAGAAAAATACAAATCTGAAACTGTGATGTGAGAAAAGAGAGACGAGTCAACTATTGTGAGCTGACAGAAATGATTTTAAGCTCATCATGCTGACAGTGAATAACAAAGCAAAAACAGACATCCCGTCATCTTTAAGACAACACTACTTTTTATTCTTGACCATAATTGTTTTCATTTGACTGAATCGTATGAGCACACAATCAAGCACACACATGTGCTGTAACATGTACACATCCTCAACTTACAATGTACAGTATCTGAACAATTTTGGACTTGTGGATCATGCATGTCATGGATCATGCATTGCATCTAATAGACACATACAGTGTCTAATGCACTGGCTTTCTATTAATACCTCTAATACATCAAAAAGTACACATACATAATACACCAAAAAAGAACACAATCTGTACACGCTAAACACACTTCACGCTGTGCCATTACCCACATAAACCATACAAATAATCATCTTATCAAAGGACTACGACTTTCGTTTATAGCCACAACTTTCGTTTACAGCTACAACTTTAGTTTATACCTTCCATATGCATAACAGCTGATCACATTTGACCACCGATACAAACACATCTTTCAATTCAAACATACAGGGCCTAATCTTACCATTTAAACATAGACACCTGACCATTAAAACACACACTTGACCATTCAAACATACACATCCACCATTCAAACACATTTGATTATTCAAACATACATATCTGACCATTCAAACATACACATCCATCATTCAAACCTACAAGCCTGACCTTTCAAGCACATATATCTGTCCACTCAAATGTACAGATATGTCCATTCAAATGTACACATCTGTCCATTCAAACATACAACTATTTACCAAGTTTGTAGCATGAAAACAGCCATCCCATTTAAATTTTCAATAATCATACAACTTTCAAACATGCCAATCAGCACCTTTGAGACATGACAGACTATGTGCAATGAAAGTTGCAGCTAATCATTTCCTCAACAATCAATTACTATCAGAGGATGTGGTATGAAGACACTGCTGAACTGTCACATACACACGTCTTACAAACTAAGTTCATGGAATCAAAGAGTATTGCACGGCCAAAGATGTTACAATTTGCGTTCATTATTTATTGGGGATAGAGGTATGTTCTCTGTTTGAAAAGAACCAAGATCCTTTACTCAGTTTAAGTTTCTTGTGGCAGCGTCTCTGCATTCTGTATAAATTCTACATGCATTGATGCCAATGATCAGCCTGATGGAGGAAAACTGTGGCACGCCTGAGGGTCTAACACATGATCACTCTATTAACAGCATGGTGCTTTAACCAACTCAGTTAAGGGATCACTTTGGCATCCTCAATGAGATACGAACCTGTGATCTCTGGATGCACTCTAACAACTCAGTTAAGGGACCACTTTGGCATCCTCAGTGGGATACAAACCCGTGATCTCTGGATGCACTCTATCAAATCAGTTTAGAGACCACTTTGGCATCCTCAGTGAGATACGAACCTGTGACCTCTGGATTACAAGTCAAGCGTGCTATCCACTGCACTATGGAGACAAAAGAGAAATTGTGGCCCTACTGAGACTCGAATCCATGACCCCTGCTTCATCAGCATGGCGCCAACAACTGAGCTAACACGGCCACTAAAATCAGCCAGATTCTAAAGAGATTTCAACATGGATTATTGGATTCCAAGCCCAGAGTGCATTCCATTACACCATGAGACCTTGTTGTAAGTATAATACATGTGGGGTGATTGATCCGAGCACTACAAGAAAAAAACCTTCTTGATAAATATTGCAAGTCACAAGCAAAATGAGCAAGAACGCAAAAGGACTGAACCAAAGCTCGTTAGAATGTTCTGACCTCAACTTAAGTAAAAACAAAGTTAAAATGAACTGCCATCACATGCCTATGCTGTCTGGCCATGAGCGGCTTTGCTCTGATGTTCAAATGGAAAAACTGATATAATACCTAGTGGGTACACTGCTTTAATTTAAAACAAAATTGCTTTCAGCAAAGAACCTCAGCCAGGTTTTTCTCAAACAACATCTGTCATTCATCATTTCACTAAAATTACACAAGTTTCATCACCACTTCACACAAAGCAGTCTGGGTGGATAGTTAACTACACGGCAAAGAACTGACCAGTGTAATACTTAGGACTGCAATACACCATACAGATTCCAACACCTTTTAACAGCAAATTAAAAAGGCCAGGACACAATGCGAATGATGTATCCTTCTCAGTTTTACAATATGCAGGTTCACAAATATGTACAAATTTCACAAAACATTTCACATTAACTTCCATGTTGCTTTGACATCAAATAACCGAAGAACCACAGAAATGAAATAACCGAAGAACCACCTTATCTTTTCAATTATATAAAAATTATAATAAATATCTATAAACTGATTTCATGAAGCAACTGTCACGGTTCTGAAAGTGTAGAAATAGTCCAAAATTTTATTATGTACACAATAATAAAAAAAAAATTAAGAGAAAAAAAAAAACAGCAATAACAAGAAGCAAACTGCTATCGCAAAAAATTGGGCATTTCTTCTGGTGCATTTTATTTAATCTGCTACACTTTTACCTGTACAAAAAAAGACCAAATAGACATTCATGTGACGTCCACACGATGCTTAACCCATGCCTATGTCGACATATAACAGGTGTCTCGACAGTTTGTCAGGATCGCTGAAGTAATAAACGTTTTCCACACGATGTTGCATTTCTTAGCGACACCTCCAGTAATCATGGCACAGGATGTACTTTCACCTTTCTCCTTCACTGGGATCAGTGGTAGAAGTCACGCTTGACGTCACAAGTCTTCTCCGGGTCACAGGATTGAGACATCTGTGGGCGACTGCCTGGACCCCAGACCACAGACATCAGCAATTTTGTTTAAGTATGAGGTGTGCGGTCGTCCCTTTCTTCTCCTCGCCTCAATTTTCCCCTGCAGGACCATTGATATCAAATCTGTTTTGGCGTTTCTGATCGCATGGCCTACATATTTCAGCTTTCTTTATTTGCTGATCTCTGTCAGCAGTTGGCGCTTAGGGTGGGGTTTAACTACACCCCAACTTCTTAAAATAATCTTCATGGCCACTGAACAAGTCAGCTTTGGGTGTCTGGGAAAGGCTACCTACAATGTGGTAGTGGGTCAACCATGGCAACCCAGTGGGTTTCTGCAGGTGGCTGGCCTTCAGATATTAAATTCAGCTGGGCAAATAAGCAGACCTGGACTGACTGGTGATAGTTTCTATCAGGGCGAATGGGGTGGCACTTGGCAAGGCAACATACAGAAAACAGACAAAAACGTTGTCCTATGACGGAGCCATCAGGTGGATGAGGACCACCCAAAGCCCTAGCCCTTTGTTATCACAGGCTAGGTCTTGATTCACAAAAAGTTGAAACTTTTCCAAATTTTGTCCACTAGTGTAAGAACCTCTTTCAATACCAAGCACTCAACACTGCTAGAGGCAGCCAAACAAAGAAGTAATTGTGGTCAGTCTCTCCACTGTAAAGCTGATGTATGCTAGTTACATTTTGAGAGATTGGGAAACAAGAGACTGAAACAGCACTGTGTTCACACAATAAATTATGAATACACAACCACAAGCACACTGAAATACCACATCAATATTATTCTCATATTTTTTTGATGGCAGGAAGTATGTTTATAGTTTTGTGGTGAGTTTTGTCGTTGTCGTCTTTTGCTTTTTTGTTTTGTTGTTGTCATTGTCATTGTCACTGTCGTTGTTGTTGTTGTTGTTGTTGTTGTTGTTTTGTAGGGAGGCTTGTGTTGCTTTGTTGATGTTTTCTTTTTTTTTCCTTTTTCATTTCTGTAAATATTATTGCTCTTTTTGTTTTGTAGGAGTACCTGCTAAAAAGCATAAAACTGGTCGAACAGCAATTGATTTAAGCCCTTGTGACCAATGGTTTGAGCAACACAATTTAAACAATTTGCAACTCTGATGTGAAACAAGCAAATTTCTCCCTTTTTACTTCGAAGCTCTGTTCTTATTGAAGACAAGCATGACAGTTAAGAGAAGCATGCGCTACACTGCATGATCTGTAGGGTGGGCATGGGATCCCAGAACACATAAAAAAGAAAACATAATCCCCAAAGGGGCATTCACTTACGCCATGTATGATATGGTTGGTCACACTTCAGCTATGAGCACTGCTCTGGAAATAACTTTTTCACAACAAACCTCAGACTGGAAACAACCAAAAAACACTTGTCTTTTTCAAACAAATGTAAGCGCTTGATTAAAAAACTGTCCATACTCTTTCCAAACATATCATTTTCATTAAGCTTTTCACAACATGACACCAACATTCTCGCCATACTTAGCTATTACTATTGTACACATATGTAGCAAACCAGCTCACCACAGTACAAACAGCCATATGTAAACAGAGTGACAATCCTCATTCTAAAATTAACTGCATCAGCATGTCACTGAAAATCTCCTAACAAAGTACAGATACTGCTCAATTAAACCCTTCAATGTCATCTGACACACATTTTCTGGCTTGAATGGGACGTCACTGCTCAATCTGTGTTGAAAGCAACCAACCCAACACTTTTCTTACTTCATCTTGCCTCCATTTTTCAGACTGTGGAATCATGGCGAGATGCAAGTTTCTCGCTAATTTTTTCACTATGACTGATATTTTGTCTTATTTTGTGGCAATTATAGACATTTTCAAAACAATACCTAAATGATAGTATACGCCATTATCTTACTTTACAGGGGAAACAAGACACTATTATTGTTCTTGTTTAAAGCCCAGCCGACTGCACAGAGCCTTTCAGGGCTACAATCATCTCAAAAAGTATGCCATACCTCACCGGAGGGAAAAAAAGCACCTGGAAAAGAAAATTGAAGTACACGTATCAATGCATTTGCGCACATAATCCAAGGATATGCCCCTGGCATTGATCACTCCGTCAATTATCACCAGGGAATTTAAAAAAGCAAACTTGAATGCAAGCATAACTAAGGAATAGAACTAATGACACTAAAACATATATAAAAACATGTCTAAGTTACCTAAAATTGCTTCTGCACATCACATTTCCTAACAGCCAAAAACGCACTTACTACACATGCCCAATTATCAACCCTAAGAGAAAGTACGTAACGCTTTACAGAAAACATACAGGTGAATGGACCAGCAAGGCAGAAAATAACTGGAAGAAGTAACAGAAAGCAAAGGAGCAAGGTAGAAACAAAATAGGAAGAATTGACAGAAAGCAAAGAAGCAAAGCAGAAACAAAAAGAATGACAGAAAAGAGGAAATTTCCAGCACACAATTTCCAGAAGGAAAGAATACTACTTATACTGAAAGAGCCCCCACCATCCCCACGGGGAAGGGAGACAAGACAAATTCTTGTTCTGCAAAGTTATTCTGAAAGCAATAACCCAGCTCTTATGGTCTATTCAAGAAAATAATACAAAAACAACCAAAATAGGGTGTCTTCATGGCATTCCTGCTCCTAGCCCCCAGTGTGCACAGGGCATAATAACTGCAGCCAGACAGCGTTGTAAATAGGTTAAGAAACAATGAACATTTTTGAATGACATTGTAAATAATTTCTGAGTGGCACTGCAGACAATCTGCACTACACATGTACAATAAAACAAAAAAGAATCCAAACTCAAAACAGCCAACACATTTCTGAGGACAGCAAATTAACAAAATCTGAAAATTAAAAAAAAACCTTAACCCTTTCACTCCCTCAACCTATCTACCAGTTTCTGATAGACAATGTGAAAAAGTAAAAGACTGAAGCGAAAGATTTGACCGCTGGATACAACAGATCATTTCAGTCCTCCAACATGTGTAAAGACATAATCAAATCTGAACAGTGTGTAAACCAGTTTACAATTATCAAGAGTCTGTGCCACAAGGTCAGAAATCATGTGCCTGTCTCTATGCGACAGCTTCCATTTTCCCATTTCCCTGTTATGATAAGAACTGTCACACGGCTGCATTTTCCCAGCCATTCTGCCACCCTTTAGTTGCGAGCCGGCGTCGCCTGCGTGAGCTATTTTTAGCCAGGCAGGGGTCAACCAAAGTCCATCAGTGTAGCGCGTCTTTGTGCTCCTGCACTAGTGATAAAGGGACGGGTGAAAAGGGTGTGGGGAGTGGAAGGGAAGGGGCGCGCTATTAATAGCCGGCAGAAAGTGGCCAACTAAAGTATCTCGGATTTGTGCGCCATGGTCATGATATAACAGAGTAGGCCGCACAGTAGTACCTGTAAATGAAACAATCATACCCCAAACAAAAGGGAAGATACTTGGGTGAAATGAACACAACCACTTAAGGTGAGAGGAGATACGGATAAATGGAACATATATCCTTAAGATGAAATAATACATACATAAGATAATGGAACATAACTGCAATTTGGACAACATTTTAACATCCGAAGCCAGTCTTCAATCATCACTGTAAACATCATACCACACTGCTGGTGCATAACAATTTGCCTCCTCACAGGACACACAATTCGGGAGCACAATTTCACCTGAACAGAACAGTGACCGGCACCAGTATTATGACAAAATACATGACTGACCACAGAACTGCCCCAATCCAAGTTTGGAAAGCCACTTAATTCTTTGACTCCCACATCCTATCCATCACCAGCTAAAATTTAAATATTATAGCAAATAACACAAAAAATAAAAAATAAACATGTGAAATACATAAATCAGTATTTTTCATATCGCCTGCATGGGGTTTGAGAATGGCAAAAATACTGACAAATTTCTCATTCATTAATTCCTTCTCATGACACACACTCCTGAAATCGGGAGAGAACCACACCTTATTTGATCATCCAAAACAAACTGACAAACTGATAAAGAGGAACCAACCGAGTACAGTAAGCAGCATACATCAGAATGATTGTTTTCATATTAATCCCATAAAACTCACATTTATTCTAAATGTAAATAAAATATTTTAAAAAATTATAAAAGCAGAACTGATAACACATTAACAAATCAACCCACCAATTTACCACAAAGACATTGTCTTTGCTATTTTAAGATCTAATACCACCACATAAAAAAAAAACACAAACAAACATCACCAATACCAAAATCTTACATAATAGAAAAACGAAACATGCCCCACTCAACATTACTGAACCATAGCTCAATCTTGTAGTTCCAGCAAAAAGAAAAAAAATCAATCACGACGTACAGAAAAATTCTGCTGTGAAACTGAAAAACACTTCTAATGTACAGAAAAATACATTATTTATCAATGAAAACAAAATTCAGGTATTGGCAGGGTGTGTATTATCTAACACAGGTCATGGAGATGATTTAGCAAACCAAAGTCTTAAATCAAATGAATAAAGACAATAATGAAAATACAAAGAATTGACATAACAAAAAATTTAACTATTAATCAATGGCACAACATACCTGTCTATGATGTCTAGCATTTATGAAACTACACACACTAAACAGGGCATAACACACAGGCTACATCAAATCAGGAGGCATGAACTGATTTATAAACAACTAAATCTGAATGTTACTTCCAACAAGCCAACCTGTGCACTGTGCTGAATTTTATCTAAACACAAAAAATGATGGGTGAATATTAAAAGCATTCTAAGCATATGTTGTCTGGTATTGCTGAGGATATCAATTACTTGTGAATCTCCCATAGTAAGTTACAAATGAAATGTCAAATGTTGCAGCACCTTCAGATCAAATAACACCAGAATTTGGTCTCATATCAAAACCTTCATCATGCTGTTCAAGACATGTTGTTCACCATGAGAATTACTATACTATCAAAGCCAATTCAAAGCCAAAGAAAAAAAAATCCTTTAAGAGTTGAGGATATAGATGTCAGTGAGATCAGTTTATACTAGGAGGCTGGTTGTGTTCTCATCCCTTTCCAGTTTTCTTACATTACAAAATAAGACATATATTTCACTATAATGTAGCCTACATTGTTCCAGTGACACACTGATGTAAAGATCAAACGTAAAACTCATACACTGATAAGACCTCAAAACTTTGCCAAAACACAGAGCTTACATCCAGGTTAAGGTTTACACTATAATCATTTTGGATCTTCTTCATCACAAGATGTCAATGCACAAGGAATTTACTTCGAGCATGGAGACATTATCTCGAGAACTTAAACTGAAACTGAAACTGTCACAGTTCTATGACAACAGAGAAGCGTGAAAAGAGAGAAAGAGACAGAGACAGACACAGACAGACAAATGGAGAGAGAAAGAGAAGAAAAAACACTACACAAAAACTTAAAAAAGAAAACATTAAGAAAAGAAATCAAGAATTATGTACCATTATAAAATGTATGTTACTATTCCCTGAGCAATTTAATGAATTGTAAGAAGCAAAAGGGGAACAATTACTTTAGCTAGGATGAGAAAACAGCTTCAGTTAATCTCAAATCAATATTCTGAAATGCTGTGGGGATTTATGCTTCAAACCACCTGCAAACATATCAAAGCACCAAATATTCACATGCTAATATAGTTATCATTTGGAAACGATTTCCATGGAATATATGTTATGTATGTTTTTATCACTATCGGTGCTAGGACCGTAAGGAATAATGTAACACAAGAATACTGCAGTCTGGAAACACACATACTTTTTCTTTTACTTGGAATGTTTTGAGTCGTGAGGTACAGTAAGTCCACACACAATTACAAAACAGTTTTCAATGCAATTTAAATCTGTGGAAATTGTTTCTTTGTCATTTACATACTAAAAGAACGGTACCTACCTTCAACTTATTGACAGGTTTATTTTTGTCAATATAAAATGTTCTTATATTACAAAATCTTACAGATTTTGAATATTTTCAAATAACCAATACAACTGCCGAGATTTACCAAGCACAGGACTTTTCTCTTCATGACCATTCCATTTTTATGATCAAACTATCACCTGCGAGATCCACATTGTTTACCGAACTGCTTGGATCTTGTAGGCGATCATCTGAAATCACAACAGGGAGGGAAGGAGGGACAGGGGCAGACCAGAACCCCCAAACCAGAACCCCCAAACCTGCTGGATGATGCCATAACAATTAACAAATGCACAGGATTTATTTCCCTCACACCACTCTTTCTTTCACTAATTTTAGGCAGAACACAATTTCTGTCGTCCTTTGAAGTTTAAGTACATGAAAATATTATATGTCATCAATGTGTATAAATAAATGAACTGATACGACACCTTCATATAATAAGTCACATTCCAAACTACAATCACTTCCATCACTCATTCTAGGTATTAATCACCTCATTTGTGTAACTCTTGAACTGTTCTGTCCAAACTGATCTTCTTTCAAAGTGAACTAATGCTGGCAGTGCTTACAATCTAGAACTGTCCTGTCCAAGTCGATCTTCTTTTTAACATTTTGACTCCCAAATTCTGTATATTAGAATCCCCCATTGTCAACCATGCTAGCAAAGCAAACATTTAACCCTTTGGTTCCCTCACCCTATCCACCATCTACCTGCAGGAACCTGGTGGATAGGTTGAGGGAATCAAAGGGTTAATTTTTTTTGCAGTTGGTGGATGGGGATGCGGGAGTCAAAGGGTTAAAGTGAGCTAATGAAGGCAGTTCTTACAGTTTACAAGTTTTCCACACACACATTTCCAGTTAAAAACTATCAGCTTAAAACACAGTGAAACACAAGAAAATGTTACTTTGGTAGCATATGATAAAGAGCTGCCCCATCACTTTCCCAGCTTTCACAAAAATGTTTCTCAAGAAACGAAATGAACAACACTGTATTTCACTGAGTTTACGTATGAACTAAACATTATTTCTAGTTATTCTCTCCAGCAAATAGTAACTGCCCTTCACTGTTGCCATGGAACTCATACTAATGGGTAGCCATAAAATGTGGACATTTGGTGCTCAATTTTTCTAATTAAAAAAGTAGAGACAAGTTTACTCCACATGCGTAGGAGCATAAAATGCAAGTCAGAATGTGTGTACACACATTGTATGCATTCTTCCAACTCACATTTATTCCTCCAACAGATTTCTTTTTCCTGTCTGACAGTGACCAGATTTCATCAGCACTTTGCTGATTCTAGTCAGGAACGATTTTCGTTATAAACTGTTTTCAACCTTCATGAAAATTGTCAAGGTCACTTGTAAGTAATTACATGGTAGCCAAGATTGACAAAAATACATGTATTTCTTTCTGTACCATGTGCAGAGCACATTCTCATTCGCAAACTGAAATACCCTAAATCATCAATACAACTAAAATAAAAAAAATTATCAAATCTTTTTAAGAAAAAGAGGAAAGGAATTTCCCCCCCCCCCCCCCCCCTCTCTCTTCCCCAAAGCATAGCCGAAAAACAACAACCAAAAAAGACATTGTACAGAACATCAATCATTCCATTTCATTTGACTGTCTTACAACACCAATCAAGTTATTAAAGTTACGTGATGGAACATGGGTATGAAGTAGAAATGCCAAATGAAGGTGTATAGAGATCCAGGTAACTCTTCCAGTGTAAAAATATATGTAAGGTAAAACCCAATGTTTCACTTTCATAGGAGACTTCCAATATACACACCAACACGCACACACACAAAAAAACTAAACCAAACATTACAACCAATTTGTTTTTAACAAAGTAATCATACTCATTTGGTTCTTTATAACTAAACTACACAGACTGCATGTACGCTGTGGTGTCTAAAACAAACATTCTGACATTCACATAGCAAGACAGACTGCAAGAGACTAAACAGACTTGGATGTTGTCAAGCAGAGGTATCCTCAGGAAACAGTGTAGCAATGGGGGACTGTACATAACTAAACAGACTTGGATGTGGTCAGGCAATGGTACCCCAAGGAAAGATTGTGGCAATGCAAGATAGTTATTTCAAAACACTGTATTACTCAAAGATAGTACTGCATTAGACGGCACAAGCAGACAGCATGAAAGCAACATGTATATGTGACTAAGGCAAGATTGGCAGCATGAGATACATCTATGCTTGAATGTGGCAAGATCCAATCTCTAAGCTCCTCTTCAAGACTGACAACATGAGAGTAACACGAATGCTTAAAAGCCTCAAGATCTTCAAAAGCACAAGTAGCATTTGACTGACAATTCAATGTTGTTAGTCTTGCCTTGAAATACAAAAATACCACAAATGATTATCAGACAGTGAGTGGACAGATGTTCAGAGTAAAGGGGAAAATTTTACATTATGGTCCCTGTCATGAGAGAACACCTGCCACACAGGGACATTTTGAGCATAGTCCTGAGGGTGTCCCTACATCATAAGTTTTATTCTCAACCATTAACACTGATAAGTGAAAAAACAAGAAAAGACAATCTGGAAAATACACGAACAAAGGGAAAACACTATGTATTCTTGGTGTCATTTATCTCAGGTACCAAATGAAATACATGGCAATATTTGCAGACATCTGGCAATATTTGTAAAGAAAACTTTCTGCAGAGTTGGATTGACCCTTGAACTCTTTTACCTTACACACCAGTGTCATACAGGAACCTAATTGACAGGGTGAAGAAATCTGAAGGTTAACTTCTGACAATCTCCAAGGAAAAAAGTTCATCAAGGCGCACCATCTCTGCTGCTTGTCACAATGTATTTCAATCCATACAGTAAAAATAGTGTCCACAGACTACATACATCAGAGCACAAACACGGAGTGACTAGAACCAACTGTAGTTATCCAAACTGGTAGGTGAAGCTGCTTCCTGGAAAGCCACCTCCTGTGGACGGACCCCCAGGAGTTCCAAAGGGACATCCAGCCATTCCTGGTATACCGCCACCCATGCCAAAGAATGCTTGGAAAATCTGGTTGGGGTCCACATCTGAAATTGACACATGATAACACAGTTTAGTTTTCACAGGCTGAGGACTTCATGGCACCATAAATAACAGGCGTTTCACTACACGAACAGTAACATTTATGTTTCTCTATTTGACCAATTGCAACATGAATAGCTGAAGAGGGGGACTCTACTGGTAAGATGACAACTATCAAGGAATGTTTGCATTTCAACTTAGTTCTGTATCCTTGGCTCTTAAAAATGTATGAGGTTCTATTTCCAACTGGCTGTTGCAACTTTCAATGTGAAATAATTATATATGTGTATAAAATGCTACATTATAAAACAGTAGTATCTTCAATACCTGATTCTTCTTTATTTTCTTTATTTGTAGACAGTTCTCAGGGAACATTAGAAATCTGCTAACACTTCAATACTGGCAACCACTTTTTTTCGCACTGGTTCACCTGTATTGGGTTTGTTTCTGACCAACAGTCTCTACTGACTACTGTAACTGAGTCAAGCGGATTAACCATCACTTTCAGTTTCTTGTTTGATCAGTATTATTTCTCTAAGTTATGAAAAAAACCTAGTGTGGCAATTTTAAAATGACAGAGCAGCAAAATGCTGTTGACAAACTGTGATCAAAATAAAGCAGAAAGCAAGTATGAACAAGAAAAAATACTGGAACTGATTGGCTGTTTAAACACAGACAAAATGAAAAAGACAACTGAAGGAAGGATGAAGAGAATGTGGTGGGCAGAACATAATTTGTTGTGGTGATGGTAATAGTTAGCATAGCTTTTTTATTTTTTCTTCTTCTTTTTTTGTTTTGCTTTTTCTGAGGAGGGCATTGCCAAGTTTCTACCAACACAGCTGGTGTCTGGTATCTCTTGGATCTGATTGATGTCATGATATATTATAAAAGAAATATGACTCTATCATGCAGTCTCAATCAAGAATGGAACTCCGCATCATCATATTATCATCCCAATCTTCATGCCACATCTTCGCATTGTCGAACACTGTCGCAGAATCTGTGCCCACTAAAATGATGTAGAAATGGTACAAAAAGCAAAACCCAAACCAGAACATACAAACTGCTGCATTTCAGAAAATGGTGAAGTGAGGGTGGGGGTGGGAACAGAAAGGATTCCAAATTTCATGAATGGTTCTACACAACAAAGATTAGACAACTTACCACCATAACTGCAACCCCCAGACATCATGTCTTCCATGTCATGGCCGTTGTCATACTGGGCACGCTTCTTGTTGTCTGACAAAATGCTGTAGGCCTCGCTCACCTCTTTGAACTTTATTTCCTCTTTTTTCTGCTTCTCCTTCGAAGCATGTGCATGGCGATCTAACAAGAAAGGGAAAAGACAATTAACACATGAAAGGGAAAAGACAATTAACACATCACACTTTGAAGACCATTTCCTGACCTTGCAGCTCATAATGTTTACCAGTTTCACATACAAGATCTATGTTGCAGATAGCCTTGAAACACTACCAATGTTAAAATTTCCCTAAAATTAATGTAGAGTAATGGATAGGGTGAGAAGTCAAAAAAGTCAACATGCACAGCTGTACACATAACCAGAACACATAGCCAAAATCCCCATGAATATACCACTGAAAGATTTGATATGTATATCTGTAAATTACACTGAAACAAGATTTTATATGTATGGCATCACTGATAATAATTACTTTGGGGAAGGGATGGAAAAACCATTTGATATGCTGTTATTCAGTACTGGTATCAAATATGTAACTGGGAAGATGTGGGATGAAGGAGGCAGAGAAGAAGAAAGAAAAATGGCTGATAGATAAAAAGATGATGTAAACAGGTAGTTTTTATCCTGATTTACAGTAACATCATATATGGGCACATAAGTGATAAAAACAACAGATTTCCAACTAAAAGATCCTGGATTTCATCCACCTGAAACTCCACATGAAGGGTGGAATATGGAGACAATTTTCAGTTTCTCCCAGGTCAACATGTGTGCAGATTTACCAATACCTTATCTAAAACTGCTTTGTGCGTATACACATGCAGAATATCAATTATGCACATTAAAGATCCTGTAAGCCAAGTCAGCATGGCAAGTATGCATGCCCTCTTCATACAATGACGACTGCACTGGTTTGGCCATGTCTGCTACTTGCAGGATGCATCCCAAAAGACATCCTATACGAAGAGTTCGCTGTGGGATCCTGGCCCATAAAGTGCTCACTGCTGCGATAAAGGGATGTTCGCGAGTGTGCCCTTAAGTCCACTGATATCAGCATGGACACCAGAGAAGAGAAAGCCACAAATCACTGTGCCTGCCAACAAGATGTGTGTGCAGCACTGCCACCGCAGGAAAGAAATGAATGCGATTGTGGTTGTCCAAAATGATGCTTCCTCATGTTCAAACTCTGTTAAGTGTATACTTGTTTGTTGGATTTGGTCATTTCTGTTGGCAGTGGGGCTTTCTTCTAGCACAAACTGAACATTAGATTTGATAAGCAACAAGTCATTACCTGGATGGTGACTAAGGGCTTGTTTTTTATATGCTCTCTTGATTTCATCATCCGTGGCCGACCTGGCCACACCCAGGATCTTGTAGTAATCTTTTATTTTACTTTTTTTGAGAGCCATTTTAGCGTCACGCAGAAGCTGTTTGTTCTCTGAAATGACAAGACAAACACCACAGGTCAACTTTTCAGGTATGAAACAAAGGAACACATGTGTAAGTTTCCACTAGAGAAAAAAATTGCTGATGTTCTTGTCTCTCGTCATGCATTACACACACACACACACACACACAAATCTACACACACATTCATTCTACATACACATATATAAACACACATGCACACCCACAATTCACACATTTTCACACACAATACAACACACACTCAGACACAAACACACATACTTGTGTAGAAAAAAATAAGTGAGGATGGATCTTCCTTTCCCAAAGGCCCATTTCTCTGTTATGACAGGACAGCAGAACATTGAAATGAACTGCCTGGACAGCACTGCCTGGAGACTCCTAGACTCCTTTTTTTTTTCTTTTACCTGTCCACTTGTACTATCTTGGATGTTGGGGCCAGAGTGAAAAAAATCCATGGTCATCAGCAAGCTGGTAGGCCTGAAAAGAACCCTAAGTCATCAGCAAAGCTGGTAGGCCTGAAAAGAACCCTAAGTCATCAGTGAGCTGGAAGGCTTAAGTGATGTCAAGGTCTCTTTCACACCAATGATCCAGGCCTTCCTTGGTCAGCCTTTTTGCTTAAAATCCAAACACCCTTCTGTCATATAATGCCCTTCTGTCATATGTGCTTGTTGAGCCAGCTGGTGAAGTTGCATTCCAGTCAGATGACCAAACTATTTAATTCTCTGTTGATGAATATGATGACAGATCAATGTACTTTCCACCATTTCTTTGATCTTGGTTTTCTGATCTCGCTCCTTCTGGTCTCGTTGATAGCTCATCTCAAGCAAAACATCTCACAGGTAGTGATTTTGTGCTCTAGGAGCATAGTCAAAGTCTAGGTCTGGTATTGGTACGAAAGAGGATCATCAAACCAGAACCCAGAAAGTTACATGCACTATACAGTACAAAAACATATGTGACAGGAAAGAGTTGGTGGCGGTTGTACAGATATAGGCGTGCAAGGTCAGAGGCAGATGGAGGACTCTTCCACTCGAACACACATAAAGCCAGGACAGCGGTTCCCAAGCCAGGACACATGGCTGCATTTTCCCAGCCATTCTGCCACCCTTTAGTTGCGAGCCGGCGTCACCTGCGCGTGCTATTTTTAGCAGGCAGCGTTGACCAAAGTCCGTCAGTGTAGCGCGTCTTTGTGCTCCCACACTAGTGATAAAGGGACGGGTGAAAAGGGTGTGGGGAGTGGAAGGGAAGGGGCGCGCTATAAATAGCCGGCAGAAAGTGGCCAACTAAAGTATCTCGGATTTGTGCGCCGTGGACAGTGGTTCCCAAACTTTATTTACATGTGCACGAGTTCTTACCAGGTGAAGACAAAGTACATCTTCATCAAAAGATAGTAATCTTCATAAAAAGACTAAAGAAGACAAAGAAGATAGTGCCTGTAAGACACAAACACTGGATTCATCAGTACAATGACAAAGTACACTTTCTGTTAAATAACAGAGAATGTACTAAAATGAACTGTTACATTGTAACAAAACACCAATATTAGAATATAGTTGTACGTGGTATCTCAATTTACATCCAGAATTATGAATGATTATAAACATTGGACTGGGAAAGAGATCGTAACAGATCAAGGCACTCTGTTACACCTAAAACAACACACTCAATTAAGCATGCTTGCACTCTCTCTCTCTCTCTCCTCTCTCCCTCTCCTCTCTCTCCCCTCCCCCCCCCCCCCCCCCCCCTTTCAACATAATTTCTATCCCTTTCGTAAATTATTTTTATTTTGAATACACATGTACATCATTCAAAATATCTTGGAGAAATAAAATTTCCAAAAGAATTATTAGGTATAGACATACAGTGATCATAAATCTTCACAATTTGTATTTAGGAAATTTTATCCTATGGTTTTCTATACCATTCTTGAAAATATTCATAAACCAGTCCAGATTTCTATATCCTCCATGTCCTGTATAAATGCACATTCCAATTCAGATTTCTATATCCTCCGTATGTCCTGTATAAATACACATTCCAGTTCACATTTCTATATCCTCCACATGTCCTGTATAAATACACATTCCAGTTCACATTTCTATATCCTCCATATGTCCTGTATAAATACACATTCCAGTTCACATTTCTATATCCTCCATATGTCCTGTATAAAACACATTCCAGTTCACATTTCTATATCCTCCACATGTCCTGTATAAATACACATTCCAGTTCACATTTCTATATCCTCCACATGTCCTGTATAAATACACATTCCAGTTCACATTTCTATATCCTCCATATGTCCTGTATAAATGCACATTCCAGTTCACATTTCTATATCCTCCATATGTCCTGTATAAATGCATCATTCCAGTTCACATTTCTATATCCTCCACATGTCCTGTATAAATACATCATTCCAGTTTACATTTCTATATCCTCCATATGTCCTGTATAAATACACATTCCAGTTCACATTTCTATATCCTCCACATGTCCTGTATAAATACATCATTCCAGTTTACATTTCTATATCCTCCATATGTCCTGTATAAATACACATTCCAGTTTACATTTCTATATCCTCCACATGTCCTGTATAAATACATCATTCCAGTTCACATTTCTATATCCTCCATATGTCCTGTATAAATACATCATTCCAGTTTACATTTCTATATTCTCCATATGTCCTATAAAATGCACATTCCAGTTCAAATTTCTATATCCTTCACATGTCCTGTATAAATGCATCATTCCAGTTCATATTTCTATACCCTGCGAATGTCCTGTATAAATGCATCATTCCAGTTCATATTTCTATACCCTGCGAATGTCCTGTATAAATGCATCATTCCAGTTCATATTTCTATATCCTGCGAATGTCCTGTATAAATGCATCATTCCCAGTTCATATTTCTATATCCTGCGAATGTCCTGTATAAATGCATCATTCCAGTTCATATTTCTTTATCCTCCGTATGTCCTGTATACATACACATTCCAGTTCACTTATCTATATCCTTCACATGTCCTGTATAAATGCATATTCCAGTTCACTTTTCTATATCCTTCACAAGTCCTGTATAAATGCACATTCCAGTTCCAGTTCACTTTTCTACATCCTTCATATGTCCTGTATAAATGAACATTCAGTGCGCCTAAAAGAATCAACAGCAGCAAAGGAGTTGTCCCTTTCAAAATTCTGTACAAAAGAATAAATCTTATGTATGTAAAGAAGAACAAATGTAGAGAGAAAAACAAAATCAGGCATGAGAACTGCTAAACACAAAAGTCTCTCAAACCAGGGGGGTCTGGGAGCAAGCCCACCCTCTAGTAAAACTTTTTCTTCCAAGTTTGAAATCAGTGCAATCTGAGCATTTCTGGGCATCAAATTCATGTCAATTTCACTCCACAATTTGGTAACATTTTGCACAATTAAAAGGCAACAAAAACATAAAAACACAGTATGTAAGGATATTGATTTATAATAATTCCACTTGTTGGAAACACAATCTTCATAAACCCTTAGCTGTTCACAAAGCCGGTAACTGCCCTGCGGAAGAATGTGCCAATCCGTTCACAGCGGTTGAGATCGCCCGACCTTTTCCGGTACATGTGTCAGGACTTTCCATCACTACTGGCCTTGCTGTCTTATTGCGCGTGTGGTTAGAATCTTGGTTAGTCTCGCGGTGAATGTTCTAAAAATAGTACGAGCATTCTGGGATGCAAGGAACTTTCCATTCACTACTGAAAGACTTTGTACTGATGCTGTGCTACATTCAAATGCGAATACTAGGAGCTAGCTTTACATCTAGCAGTGCAAATGCGAAAGGGTTAATGCATCCATTCAGTTAACAATTCTAGCCACCAAAGATATCTTTCCTCATGTGCCCAACTTCAAAAATTATTGCAAACAGGATCGAAACATTCATGAAAAACATGGTCACTGGAATGAGTCAGTGTGCTGTGTTCAAAGTCACTTTAGCAGGAACCCACCTTAAGTGATTATATAGCTTTTCAAGAACCACATTAGGCAGCAACTGTGGGCATCTGTATTATCTGAACATAGTATCTCTTCAAAATTCTAGCTCATTTGGGAATACAATTTTTTTTTCTTTCCTCTTTCCAAGAATCAAAAGAACTTGCAGGGGTTTTTCCCAAGGAGACTGGTTGGGTTTCTCAGAAAACTGCAGATCTGAGGAGAATTTCCATGCCTGAAAATAAGAAGAAAACACAGGCGGTGCTGGACTTCCAACAGTACATTCAATCTGGGGTCAGCAGCCTGATTTTCATACTATTAATCAGTTGTGACAAACTAAAAAGCAACACAAAGACAAATTCCAAACTATTAAATTTACCTCGACATTTTTGGAGTTTCAAGATTTTTTCATAATCTCTGACAGCTTCTTCATAATCCTCCATGTCCATGTAACTGTAGCAGAAAATCACACACACAAACATACACGCACGCACGCACACACAAACACAGATTATTAGAAAAAGCCAACTGAATGACAAGAATGACTCAAAATAAAAGAAAATTATGGATTGTAAAATGGGCAAACAATAAACTTTAAAGGCATTAATTTTTTTCAAGCTGAACAATCCTGACATGAACCAAATCTGTTGTCACGTTGCTGTGCTGTGCCATATGTGTTGTCTTGTCACTTATCTAGCAAAACAAAAAAGGGATATCCAATGAACCCGAAATTTCCACAGTCCTTTGAAGTCCTCTCCTTCTCTCTTCACACAGAATTTCAGCTTCCTCAACCAGGAGTCAAATACTTTCTGACAATCCGACTGGGATATGGAATAAGATGTGATTTCACTGCATTACCCAAGACCTAGATTCTTGGAAACATTTTGCCAGCCAGGTTTTGCTCAATCAGGAAAGAGGGGGGAATAACCAGATGTCGTCAACCAGAAGTCATAAGGGGCTAAGTCAGGACTGTAGGGTGGGTTAGGGAGAACTTGAATGGATTGCTGTTGTTAATAGGTCACAGCAATCTTGGCTTTATAGGCACTTGTATGTCACATGGAAGGAGTGTTTTGCTGATACCGACATTCGGACCCACTTCACAAATGGAATACACAACTTTGGACAGACACTTCCTATATTATCTAGCAGTAAGAGCAGACTTTTCAGGTAAACTATCAACCACAACAGAGGTCTCAGTACAACTGGTCTTCTGTCATTCACACACATCTACATTCCACTGGACCACTTTTTACAAAATGCCATAGAAGGTGATCTATGTTTTGTCACAAGTGACCATGTCATATAGTCTTTTAAGACCTTCAGGCTCAAATATCTCAAGCAATCATTTAGAACTCTGAACCATCTGAGTTTTTTTTGTTGTGTTTTTTCATCTGGCACCCATCTTCCTCATCTCGACTTCATACCACAGGATCCCTTCAACTGTGCCATACGAAACACCACAAGTTTACTTACTTTGTATTACAACTGAAATATGAAGATCCTTTTGAACTACAATCTTTACATGCTTAACAGTTTGCTCTGTTTCAGGCCTCACTTGGCAGATTATTCTTGTTTGAAATTATCAATACAGTGGCAGACTGTCCTTTGACAACACTTCAAAATTGGCATGAATATTGATCCGACTGTCTCCATATTTGAGCCTTGTGAAGACTGCATCTGAGCTGCTCTATGCTAAGATCCACTTTTTGGACACAGTTACTTCCATCACATTTCCAATGAGCTATACAATTAAATAGAAAATAAAGTCATTATCATTTTGTGCACATTAATAGTGTAAAGGCTGTATTTCACCTCAATACATATTAAAAGTATTTACTCCATAGAATTGAGAAATGGCAGCCCTTGTATCACATTTTCACCAAGCTTGACAATTTTTTTTTTCATTTGTATTTTCCAACAAGTATTCGCAGATGACACACAACAATAAGCACTAAACATTCCATTTATATAAACACCCTTCTTAAGTCAATAATGCATTACCAGAACCTTAAGTCAAAAAAGAAAGATTTAATCCTTGAAGCCAAGATCAGAGGGCCAAACAGAATTGTCTCCTAACAAATTGCAACAAAAATAAAATAAGCAATATCTTACAGCAAGAGAACATTACATGCACTGAGAACAGGGACATAAGCGGAATGGGAGAGAAAAGGCTTATTACCATTTTGCTCGTCGTTGATAGGCCTTCACATAGCTGCTGTCCAAACCGATAGCCTCGGTACAGTCTTTTATAACTTGATCTACCCTATTCAACTGAAACATGATAGGTATACAACATATATATACATACATGAAAATATTTTGTTTGCTGATCCCCATTCTTCCATTTTTTTAACAAACAGAAAGAAATCTGACAATCCAAAATTCAAATCTCTTCAACTAGAGAAGACAGCAGGCGTGAAGGACATGCTCCCTTGGAAGGCTTTCAGCCATAGCTGTGCTACAGAGACAGATAGGGTTTCAATGCAGAGTTGAACGTTAAAAGAGGCCTGGCAGCTTATTAGCTTAGAGACAGGGCATTTGCATTCAAGTCTGACTGCATTAAGTTTGCAAAGGTTCAAATCTTGCTCAAGCAAAACTTTGTGTGTATGGCCTCCAGTCCACCACGTTGTGAACTGTTATAGTTGTTTAAAGCCCAGCTGAAAGCACAGAGCCATCTCAGGGCTAAGACCATCTCAAACTGTACACAACACCTCAATGGGAAAGAAAACAATACCTGGAAAAGAAAATCAAATACACTTATCAATACATTTGCACACAATCTACATATATGCCCCTGGCATTGGCAGTTCCCTCCAATTTATCCCCAATGGATTTTAAAAAGCAAACCTGAATGCAAACATAATTTATCCCCAATGGGTTTCAAAAAACAAACCTGAATACAAAATGTAAAGATGATTAAGGACAACAATCAAACATATCTAAAAACTGGCATATACTACCTGAAACTGCTTCTGCACATGACATTTCCTTAGAGCCAAAAATGCATTTAATGTATATAATGAGTACCTAATTATTAATCCTAAGAGAAAGTATTAACACTTTAAAGAACATGTACAGATAAATGGACCCAAGGCACAAAATGATAGAAAGAAATGACAGAAACCAAAGGAGCGAGACAGAAAACAAAAAGTGCCAGAAAAGAGGAAATTTCTAGCACAGAATTTCCAGAAGGTGGGAATACTATTTATACTGAAAGAGTCCCCGGCGTCCCTATGAGGTGAAACTGAAAATGGAGACTAGCAGACATGAATCAAACCTTTCCTATATACATTCTAATGTGTATTAAGAACAGATGAGCTTGACTAGTACAACCTAAAACTAGTAAGGATGCAGTTGAAACAATGACTCACTTTTAAGCAAACGGTGGCCCGATTACAGTAAAGTTTAGAATTGGTAGAACTGTTGTGAGGATCAATCTGCAGTGCTTTGGTGTACAGATCATAAGCTTCCTGCAGGTGGCCCTCTCGGAAAGCTGCATTGCCTGCTTCTTTCTGTGTTGTCAACTGTTTTGCTCTCTGTAGAAAGAAACAAAACCTTAAAGACATGACGTTTGTTGCAACAGGCAAACAGTTAATTCAAATTGTACACTTTAACTTGTCTAATAATAACACAATTAACATTTATGTGAAATATTCCATAACTTCAAATTCTTATTTTTCCTTCAACCTTCTCCAAATTGTTTATCTGAATTAAACTAAGTAACCCAAAACCAATGCAGCATTTCATATGTATGAACTCCTAAAAGGTAGTATTTCATACATATTAACTCCTAACAAGAGCAGCTGTAGAAGACCTTTTAAAAACCTGAACACTGAAATACCCAGGACCCTCAATCTTTTCAATTCACCAGGATGCCAAGCACACACACACACATATGCAAACACACATAACTTTTCTAGGCCTACCTTTAAAGCGTCCCTGGCTTTGGTATGGTCAGGGGCCAGTTTCAAGACATGCTGAAAATGCTGGAATGCTTTTTCTGTGTTGTCCTGATAGTACATGCTAAGACCCCTTACGTACACAGCATCTGCGTTCATTGCATCACGCTGGAGTATATCACTGAAATCAGACCAATACTTAAGTCAGTCAAGGTGTGTGTCGATGAACCCACAGATCTGTAAAACTCTGATATACAAGCTAGAGAACTCCAATGATTCAACAAGAAGAAATTCATTAAGGACCAAGGCAATTTATTGACCCTTGAACGATACACACAAATGTTCTGCTTACCTCTGTTATCTAAATGTCAAACACATAAAAACTAGTATGTTGCTGTCTACTTTCTTCTCCCCAACTCCCCACTCAACTCCAAAGGAAACATAGCAGCTGGAGCTCCACAATTCCTAATGTGATACAATTTAAGTTTTGGCAAAATATTGTAAACATGTATTTACAATTGATTTTATGTTCCACAACTGAAAAAGTAAAACCGTCCTCTTTTCTGGAACAGAAACAGTGAGCAAACCACTACAAATCAGCATTTCAGTTTTTGAAACCTTTCTCAATCTGAAGGAGTGTCATGAAAGTATTCTATAACAACTTTTTTCCCACCAAAACAGAAAGCATTCTATAATAACCTTTTTCCACAAAAAAAAAAATATCACAAATGTTAACACTAGGTACATGCAATGCATCCTCACAGAACACTTCCTTTTTAGTCATGATGTGATACTTGGATTACCAGTGACAAATGATAAAATCAAAACATTACCTTTTACTGACTGTCATATGCTAAACAAGATTACTTTAAATAATATCAACACAGCCATCTCTCATAACTGACAGGCATGACAGCCAAGTGGTTATAATAGGAGACTTCCAATTGAAAAGTCTGACTTTGAACCTGTTTTGGTAACATTTGGACAGTAAACAGTAGAGATATTTCCAGTCTCCCACCTTAACATATGCACAAGCCTACTATCACCCGAACCCCCTTTCTGTATTTATCATATGCACGCAGAACATCAAATACAAAACTTAAAGATCCTGAAAGTCATGTCAATATTTGGTGACTTAAGTAAACATGAAAATACTTAGCATACACACCTACTGAAGGCAGAGAACATAAACTGTGCAGCAAAATAACGCCTACATAGTTGGCTAAAAGATGTGCATATATGCATCCTAGAAAACATCGCTTGGAATGGGGAAAGAAAATCTCACATGATTAGATTTATCTTTGTAACGACTTTTATGACAGCCAATGCATTTCAAAAATAAAAGATATAAGTGAAAAGAGAACAGTGTAAAGAACCTCGAGATTCTGTCCCTTTTCATATCTGTGTAGATTAAAACATTTTTGAGTTAGATCTGTGAGTCTTTCAATTAAATACTAAGTTCCAGTGCCCTGTGAATATATTGCATCATGACCAGTAAACATCTGTGCTTTTATCACTCACATGGCTAGATCCTGGGCTTCTTGCTGTCGACCAAGGTAGCTGAGAGCTTCTGCCTTTAGAACTTTGAAACGCAGACTGGCAGGACTGTATTCTAAGCATCGATCTAGGCAAAACAACGCCTGTGGGGAAAATGAAAAATAATAAAATAAAACATCAACTGTCAGTAACCAAATATATTATATCAAGATGAGCACAAGACAGGCAATTCACAATGAAATGATAAGCTTCCATCCCCACCTCATCCCTCTTGTTCTGTCAAATAAGCCTGAAAAAGAAAATTAGGCAATATTATTAAGTGCAACCGGTGATTGCGTCAAATACCAGCAATAAGCTCATTTATCACATAATCTTGAAAGAGAAATTTATGCAGTATGTCTGACTGATGTTCTTTTCATCTAATTTCTGGTTGCTTGCGATTAATCACTTGCTGTGTAGATCATAAAGCAGATAAATTACGAGTTAAAGTATCATTACTGTTTTCAGGAAAGCGGGTCATGTACCTCAGTACCTGCAAGAGAAAAATGGTATTATGGAAGAACTAAAATGTCTACTGTCAACATTTATAGATATGTTGGATTCTACAATTAAAAACGCAGACCCTGGGCTAATCAGATCTTCACACCTTACCTTCAAATGATCTTAAACACTTAAGAGTGTGGTATATGGCTGAAGTCAGTAATACCAGGCCTGAAGACGCCTTCTAAGAAACCAAGGTACCATCATCCATCATTATGCAAATGGCTACATCAGACAAGAATGACTCTTGCCCACTGAGGTACCTACAGAGTGGAGCAGCACCAGGTCATGCATCTCCACAAGATTCACCCTCTGCTACTGGAGATCCCTCTCATCCATCTTGCTGAACCAGAGGATGCAGGAGGAAAGCTCCTCTCCTCTGGCCACCAGGCAGCATGGCAGCCAGCAGAAACTTGATAAATAAAAAAGGCAAAATCCATCACCAGACATGACCCAAAAAACAGCCATATTCATAGCCAGATATGACCTGTTATGTTATGTTACGTTACGTAACGTTACGTTACGTTATGGTATTGTTGTTTAAAGCCCAGCCTACTGCGTAGAGCCATATCAGGGCTATAACCGCTTCTTATTGTTATTGTTGTTTAAAGCCCAGCCAACTGTGAAGAGCCATATCAGGGTTATAACCGCTTCAAAACATACAAAACATCAACAGAGAAAAAAAAAAGAAAAGAAAATTAAGTACACACATCAATGCATTCGCGCACATAATCTAGGGACATGCCCCTGGCGTGATCACTCCATCCAAGTTATCGCAAAGGGGATTTAAAAAACACACCTGAATATAAATGTAAGCAACCCAACCCTAATAACACCCGAACATACATAATAACAGGCATAAATTTCCTAAAATTGCTTCTACATAGCTCACCTCCCTAGAGCCAAAAATGCATTTAATACATGTACTCAATTATCAATCATTAGAGAAAGTACATAAGACTTTATCAAACACATACGGGTGAATGGACCATTAAGGCAGAAAATGATTTTCTGCCTTAATGGTCCATTCACCTATTTTTTTCTGTCCCAACTCCTATGCTGCCCTAGGACTGAAATTTATAGTCATGGCTTTCACTTACTGTTCTGTGGTCCTCTCTTGTAAAGTTCAGATCTACTTTGGCTTCCAAGTCTTGTAAACTCTTCACCTTATTCAGCTGGAACAAACAGTTTCATTGTAAAAAGGACAGCAATTATTTCGGGGTAAATTTTCAATTGGGGTAACTGTTACTATCGCAGTTGCATGACTGATAATGTGGCAAATAAACAAATGACTAAATAAACACATAACAAACAGAAAAAAAAACAAAATCAACAAACTTTTACAAAATACCTTCCACGAAAAACCACACCGAAGAAGCACTAATTTCTACCTAAACTCATGTTTGGCTATATCAATATGCTTACCATGTCCGATTCTATTACAAAATTGGCATGGAAATACACTTTAAGAGAAAAATGGCCACCAGATCTGCCTCTAGTTTCTGAAGTCTGACTAGATTCCCTTATTTATTCAATGTATGACTATTTTATCAATGATACACCCAATCATGGACTAAAGACTTCATGTCTAGAGTTCCATCCCAGCCATGTCTAGAGTTCCATCCCAGCCTGCAACATAAAAGTTGGCTTTTTCACTGCCAAACCAAATGAATACTCAATCATTCTAGTGATGTCAGTGCAAGTCCCATTCCACGCTACCTCATCCCCTCTTCACCTTCTTACCATTTCAAGTGAACATGCTGAATGTCAGAGCCTGATGAATTCCTCTTGAACAAACTCCAATTTACCCATACGTATTTCTTTTTATCTTTTAGTTTTCTTAAGTATTAACAGTACTTCACGCACATAAGCAGATCATGATTTACTGAAGATGTGAATGTCTACTACTGTTACTGTTATTTTTGTTTAAAGCCCAGTCAACTGCAAAGAGCCATATCAGAGCTATCATCATCATCATCAGGTGCCCTGCCGCATGGCGTTGGCGATCATGGACCTCCATCTGTCTCTATCTCTTGTTGCCCCAAGCATCTCCTCCACCCTCCTCGTCTTCAGCCACTCCGCAAGTCCGTCTAGCATTTTCTCCCTGGGTCTACCAGGTGCTCTCTTTCCCTCCAGCTTTCCCGTTGTGACCAGGTGCTCCAAATCCCCCTTCCTCATAAAATGGCCTATAAATGTTGCCTGTCTTTTCCTAATCTTCCTTATGAGTGATCTACTTGTGTCTGCCTCCATCAAGACTGTCTCGTTTGTTTTCTTTGCTGTCCATGGAACTCTGAACATTCTTCTGAGAAACCACATCTCGGCTGCCTCAATCTTGCTCTGGCTTTGCTTGCTGACTGTCCAAGCCTCACATCCGTACAACAATATTGGTTCTATATAGCATTCAAGAACTCTCTTCCTGATGTTAATTGATAGGCATCTGTTGGTAAGAATGCTTGTTATCTTCTTGAATGCTGTTTTGGCTTGGCCGATTCTGCCAGCTATTTCCAATGTGCATCTGCCATCTGATGAAATTACCTTTCCCAGGTATTTGAACTTATTAACCTGTGTCAAGGTTGTCCCATTTGCTGTTATTTTGCATGAGGGGATTTCATGTTTTTTACTGATCACCATGACTTCAGTCTTCCTGCTGTTTAGTTCCAATCCCTTACCTTTGCTTTCTATTTCTAGTATATTCACAAGGTTTTGTAGGTCCCTTTCATTTTCTGCAATTAGCATGGTGTCATCTGCGTATCAAATGTTGTTTATCATTTTCCCTCCAACCTTTAATCCAGGGTCTTCTTCTAGGTTTCTCATGATGTTTTCGCTGTAAAGTGAAAACAGATCTGGTGACAAAACACAACCCTGTCTGACTCCTCTTTTGATGTTTTGGAAAGAGCTTATATTGTTTTCTATTCTCATTGCAGCTGTTTGTTCCCGGTACATATTCCTGATTATTCGTAGATCTTTTCTATCAACATTGAGTCTCTCCAGTTAGTTGATCAATTCTTCATGTCATACCCAATTGAAAGTCTTGGTATAGTCAACAAAGCATAAATACAAATCCCTATTCATCTCATTTGACCTCTCTATGATAGTTCTTATGATGTATATGGCATTAATAGTTCCTTTCCCTTCTACAAATCCACACTGTTCCTCTGCTATTTCTCTTTTGATTTTATTCCTTGTCCTCATCATGATTATTCTTAGCAGGATTTTTGTTACATGACTCATCAAACTGATTGTGTAATGGAGTTCGCATTCTATAGCCCCGTCTTCTTTGGAAGTGCAATGAAAATCGATTTTGACATATCTTTGGGGATTTTTCCAGTGTCATAAATTTCATTTAGGAGGACTGTTATTTTTTCTATGCCAAATTCCTCCAGGGCTTCAATCATCTCTGTAGTAATGTTGTCTGGTCCTGGGGCTTTTCCAGGTTTCATCTTTTTCAGTGCTGCTCTAACTTCATCTTTCATTATGGGTGGTCCTTCAAAGTTCTTTTTTATAATGTTTCTTCGTTTGTCGTCCTCAAAAAGATGTTTAAAAATTAATGTACTCTCCCCATCTGTCCAGTATTTTGTCTTTTTCTATGATAAGCGTGCCATCTTTCATTTTAAGCAACCAGTTGATGTGCATGTATTTTTCCTATGGACAATTTCTTCAATTCGTCTGTACATACCCTGAGGATCCATTTTGTGTCAGTCTTGTGTTCAGCCAAGCTTCAGTAGCTTCATTGCACTTATAGTTATACATGATTTCTTTGTTTATCTTCCTGTATATCTCCTCGTTTCTCTTTGCCCTCCTCCTTTCCTCCATCAAGCCCAGAATTTCATTAGTCATCCAGCTCTTTTTCGCTTTTCTATCTGCTTTAGGGATTTCTTCACAAGCTTCATTTATCGAATTTCTCAACTTTGTCCATTGTTCCTCACTGTCACCAACATCTTCTAGAGCACTGAATCCGTTTTGAACATGTACATTAAATTTTTTACGTATCACTTCATCTGTCTTTAAGAGTCCAAGGTTTAGTTTGATGTTGCTATAACCATTTCAAAACACAGTCCTCTGAACTACAAACGTGACACTCAAAAAAATCCTCAGTGCAGTTAGCCTGAATTAAAAAACAAGAAAAATAGAATGGTCAAGGAATTCTACCTGTTTCTTTTTGCATGTAAATTATTACAGAAAATCCAGATTTCAGATTTCTCAAGGTCAATGTGACCCTGACACAACAACAAAATCAAATCATTTTTACAAAACACCACATGATGTGCAGCAAGGGCAATGGTAGACTCAACAGTGAGAACGTTTAAATTATCAGAAGTTCCCAAGAATGTGCAGTTCACAAATCATACTTGAAAAATGGCAATATCAGGCTGCTGCTTTTTATTTCATTTATCTATTTTCTTTCGCTGTGACTTAAACCTTGGTGCCTTAACTTCCAAAGTTACACTTCTGAAAGTCCTCAACAATCCACACCTTAACCCTTTGACTCCCGCACCCTATTCATCACCAGCAAAAATGTAACCCATTTGACTCCCTCACCCTGCAGGAAGCTGATGGACAGGGTGATGGAGTCCAAGGGTAGAAGTTTTGCTTTGTCGTCATGGTTGACAAAACAAAATGCTAGTGGACAGACTGAGGGAGTCAAAGGATTAAAACAAAATTCAACAAAGACACTAGGGTGTCATGCCCATAAAGCATTTTGTCACAGGCTATTTGGGGGGGGGGGGGGGGGGGTTATGGGGTTTTTTGTTGTTGTTTTTGTTTTTTTTATAGAGCCGTCGATTCAAAATCTGATATCTCAAAATCATTCCCTGCCTGCAACATTAAAAAATTTTAATGTTTTGATCAGTCTGGTGATGTTAATGTTTTGATCATTCTGGTGGTGTCAGCTTAGGATTTTCACGGGTCCTTCTACCCACCTCCATCCCATCATCATATCAAGACTTTGCCAGTGTATAGGGTTTTGCACAGGTTCAGGGAGTCTGCCAAGTAAATGCTGGCAGATTTAGATGGAGCGCATATGAAACTGTCTAAGAGCAATGAATCCCTCTTAAAAAAAACTCCGAACTCTATCAGATCCAGCCACTAAGATCTGTAAATATCTTGTACACATATCTCTCTCTCTCTCTCTCTCTCTCTCTCTCTCTCTCTCTCTCTCTCTCTCTCTCTCTCTCACACACACATACACACACACACACATACACACATACACTGACACACACACACACCCCACACACACACACACACAACATACAAACACTACACACACACTACACTACACACACAAACATCTTTCTCAAATCAATATAAAATAATCTCCTTTTTCTTTTCTTTTTTTTTTAAGGAGATTAAAATGAAAAAGTATGCCAAAAATACCTCTGTTGATGCAGTTGTATTTTCAGGCTCCAGTTCTAAAACACGTTTGTAACTACCAGAAGCTGCCATAGAATTTCCTAGCATCATATGACATTTGCCTTCACGTACATATCCCTGGAATGAAACACTTAAAAGTTATTGTCAATCATAATATATTACACAGTGATCATGTCATACTAACAAGCAGGTAAATTAGGTACAAGGTATATTTCGTCTGCTTATTTTTGCTTGTCTGTTCATATCATTGTGAAGGAAACACTTCTTTCCCTCACACACAACACACACACACACACACACACACACACACACCACACAAAACACACACACACACACACACACACACAAAATGTTAATCTTACTTCACAATTCTCATGATGGACACATTAAATCCAACACTCCATAAAAGGGTCCCAAATTTCTGTGTGTTCCATCAAGGAAAACATGTCAAAGCTCACCTATAACAAAACAAAACAAAAGACTAAAACAAAAAATATCAAAACTAAAAAACAAAAAACAAAAACAAAAACCGAAACTGGCTACACGGGAGAAGAACAACACACTTAAAGTGAACTTTGCCTCCTAATCTAGCTAACTATATAAGCTTTCCCCTTAGACAAAGACATATTATATATGCAAATATATATCAAACACACACAGTAACACACTGGAAAATGAGATAAACTGAAAACATTGGCTGAGCAAACTTCAAGATGTGTCAGAAATTCGAGATATGGCACAAAATGGCAGATGCATTAGGAAGAGGCAGACTAAGCACATGCACACAGGACTGCCACCTAAGAAGATAGGTTCCTGATCTGTCAGAGGGTAGTGCAGATAGCTGCCAATGGACCCTAACCAAAGAAACCAACAAAGCCAGCTCCATTGATAGGAAGATGCAACCAAGGCTGGGTCGGCCACAGGGGAGGCTACCAGATGCAAGTCACATGGCTTTCTCTTGCCTTTTGGAGCATCATTCCTATGATGAGAAGAAGTGGAACCAAGAAGTTTCAAAGGCATCAACGGCCTGCACAGCCGGACCCAGAATTGGAAAAATGAAAACCAGAAACCAGTGACTGAACCTTGTCATGAACAGATGGACAAAAAGGTGAAATGAAGCACGTCAGATCAGGCCAAGACCGCCCTGTCAAGCGTCTGTGTAGAGAATCATGTGGGATATACTGTGAGAATCTGCCAAGATGTTCAGCTTCTCCGGCCATCAGGCAGAATCTGTGATCTCTGCACTGTAAAGATGACAGACCATTCATCTGAACAAAGAAAGGAATCATGCCCATACCCCTGTTCCCCAGTTTTCAGCAACCTCCTCACACACATGACTGACCCCCTTACATCATCTTTTGTGTTTGAGATTGGTCATGCCTCAAAAGTTCAGTAGATGATACAAGTTAAGTTGGCTTGGATGCCTGAATGCATGATGTGTCATTACTGTGGAGGGTTGGCCTACACTGTGCAAGAAAATACTCTATCACTGATGGAGCAGGTAAGGCAAATGTACAGCAATTTCTGGGGATAAAACAAGGGAATAAATCAACAAGACATGATGAGAAAAAGGGGGCTGCGATTTAAAAAGAAAACAGACAAATACAGATAGTAATACAGAGGAAGAATTTTTCAAACACAGAATTTCCAGGTGACGTTATTCTTTTGAACCAAAAAGTCCTGGCATCTGACTTCCCGCTGCTCTCACCTTGACAAACATTGGGTCAAGTTGTACTGCTTTTCGTGCATCAAAAAGGCCTTCTTTGTATTTTCTAAGCATCATGTATGTGGCGGACCTGTTCCCATAGTAAGCTGCGCATGATGGACATATACCTGCAAATAAAAAAAAAACATGATTACAATTTCAAAATCAACACAGATTTTGTTTGTTTTTGTTTTGTTATTTACACAGTCCCACATGTATGGCCAACACAGTTACCTAGATTGTCTCTTTCTCTATTACTCCTTCCCCCCTCTTACACACACACACACACACACACACACACACACACACACACACACACACACACATACACACACACACACATGTGCACACGTGCATACACACACACAGAGCTATCTCTAAACTCTTTCCCCGCCATGGCTGCAATCAAGCGACTTCCTGTATGACCACCATGGTCGCATTTGTGCGACTTGGTGGGGTCATGCTAGATGATAACTTTTCACACGGGTACAAAGCTCCGAGTAGAATAAGCAGACAGCTGACTTTGTGTGTAGATTTTCCATTGCTTTTCTCCATTTATTATAATGATATCTGGCGCACAACTCACGAAATAAGGTCAGTAGTACAACTAATAAACCATATGAAAAAAAATTTGTTTTTCTTCATAATAAGATTATCTATGGAATAATCAATCAAGCACATAAACATAAGCAAGTATTCATATATAAATACATCTGCCCTTTACACAGCAAAAAATAAAAGTAAGAGAAAATCTTTAATAGTCTTCAAGATATAAGCTTTCAAAAATGCATACTGCGCTCCAAAATTGGCTGCCCAAAATATACTTGGCACTGAGGAGTGCCGTTTCTGGGAAAACTTGGCGGTGAAAGAGTTAAGCTCTCTTTAAATCAGATCTCAATCCCTTGACTGCCACACTATGTAGGCCACACATAGCTGGCTGGTTTTGTACTGCATGAGACCTTTATAGTAATTATACACATCACACAGGCTACATAGTGTCATCATCTACACATCACACAGACTACATAGTGTCATCATCATTCACTCTATTCAAAGCTGAACAGAAACAATGTTATACATCTGCATTCCCCTGAATAATGAAGAGATGAACTTTACGTCATTAGTTTCCTTCAACCGTAAATGATTTGGTCTTTGGATTGGAATTTATGAGAAAAAAAAAGAGGTAAAAAAAAAAAAAAAGAGATAAGTAAACAACACAACAGGCATGATAAATTTTCTGTGCTTGGTGGTTTTTGTACTCTCTCTCTCTCTCTCTCTGCATATCTAGAGTGTTGAACTTGATCCTTTCTGCTATTAACTATTGTTAATTTTACATCTATCAGAAAATTAATATCAATGATTAACATCACAAAATCTATTTTTCTAGACATAGTTTATTGTACTACTACTAGGCAGCTCATGAAAAATTGCACACACACACACAAAAACTCAGCTTATTTAAGCATTTTTGTGATAAGATTTGGACACAATGATATATATATGGCAGTCAAGCCAAAAGGTTAATCATTTTAATGACTCATTGACTGACAAGAAATGTGTCAACTTATGAACTTGACTTCTAGTTCTACAGCATGTATTGTATACCCTGAAATTCTGAATGTTCCCAATCTTTACATACCCAATAAACAAAAGTATAAAGGGATGGGTATACAAAAAGATTCCCAATTTGGGGAACATAATTGTTGAAGAACCAAACCAAAAACAGCAACAATGATGATAAAATCATAAAAAGAAAACTCTACCAAAGAATGCACAATCAAGAACAGTCAAAATGGATGGTCTACTAAGTACTATGCTTCCTTTTTACTGTAATTATAAAGCAAAGAAGAAAAAACAAAAAAACAAAAAACAAAAACCACCAAACAAATACACAAACTGACAAAGCTACTGGTCTTACCAGATAATGAGAAAAGCAAGAATAAAACATAAACTGATAAAGACCAATACATGACATGTTTTGTGACCTTTGAATCTTCTACTTCTAGTGGCAGTGGCTAAGCACACAAACAAAAAACAAAAATAACAATAATAACACTAACACCAGTAACAGAGACCACTTGCCAGAAACATTATGCGCAAATAAAGATGACAGGTTTTTAACTGTCTGACACAAGAGAGACTGGAAATGACCATAACAGTTTAACTGCAACAGAGTTGTTTTTCTTGTTAACCATGGTTACTTCCCAATCTCGTAACACAGTCCTTTGAGAGATTCTGTCTGTGCATGTTCATGAATGTGTGAGTCTGCATACTGAAAGGAAAGTGGAAAGAACAGAGGACAATGCTTGTTACTGAGAAGTCTGGTCCACTGATAATGATATAAGACGATGTAATAGAATGAAAATCATGCCTGTTCTTTTTTTTTAATTTAAACTGATTTACAGGGGAAATAAATAAATAAATATCAAACAAGAAATCAAATAAATGAACTGAAAAGTAAACATATCTACATACAGATACAGATCTACTGATAGTGATACATAAATTGATTATTTGATAACAACAAAAAACAGAAACAAGAAAAATGTTCAATGTGAAAATAATACATAAACTAGTTTAAACAAACTTTATAAAAACTATCTAAAATGGATGAATAAATATGTAAATAAACCATAAATATGTGCATACATATATATACATAATTTTCAAATATGACAAAAATGAATCCTAACAAATCTGTTCAATGATTGATCTGATGACGACAAATTTTTAGGCATTTGAATACCTAAGAAAAACACTTTGCAACAATTAAAGAAATTAAGCACAGATGTGTGCCTGAGGGCTGCAGATTTTGCAGCAGATTATACTAATTTACACTTTAGCAAAGAGTATAAAAACACATGCCGTATGTGAGATCATGATAACCAGAAAATGGATTTATATAAAATGTGTACACACAAAACAAAAAACATAATAAGCACAATCCCTGGAATACTTGTGCATGCATGCATGTATGAGTGTGTGTGTATGAGCGTATGTATGCAGTGTATTAATTGTAAGCCTTAACAATTTAATAAATTTCTAATAATGTATTTTTAAAGAAAATGAAAATACAACATAAGACATGAGATATGAATTGAAAGCACGATAAAACTGGCAAAAACATTTTATCATTTAAAACTGGTAATTCAACCATGTATGATAAAACTGGCAGAGACAAGACATGAGAAAACAGGTAGAGACTGGAAAGGTCCAAAAAATTGTATCTACCAAAGCAGTGACTGACTGAACTACAAAGTACATTACCTCATTGTTCATGCCTAAAATTAGTAAAAAAGCATATTCCTTACATGTATGCATCCTAGCCACCCTAAACAAGTAGGCCTATACATCAGCGTTAGACGGATACTGCTATAACTAGTATATATACTATAAGTATAACTACTTAAAGCATGCCCATGCCCCAAAACAGAAAATATTATTAATAATAATAGCTTCTGATGTTTCTAGCACACTTTGTATTCTAGCTGTGTTATTTCCAGAAGGTTCCACTGCTTTCCACCAAAGAATTCCCTCAGAGCAATACTTATTACTTAACAATAGTTTTTACTTCTTTTTTTTTTTACAGTAGCCTCTAGGGGTTTGCAGATCTTACATTTTGCAGTGATTGGTAGAGGTTTCCCATAGTATCCCTTCCTGGTGTCAGACATTTGAAGCAATATATACCTCATTTACCATCTTTTTTGTTTTTATGAAAAGGAAACAGAGTTATTGAATTACCCATGAGCTGCCATCATAATTTTGACCATTCAAAAGCTGCACAGACCTGTAGGCCTACAGCCAGTACAGGCCCTGATTTTATCATTGTGTTCAAATTCGCTTGCAAGCTTGGCCTACATTTTAACCCCCCCCCCCCCCCCATAGTTTCCATTTCATTCCAGATTCTTTTATCATTCACCTATTACCAGACTGCAGACTACAACACGGTGGTGCGCATGACATGTATATTTCAATTATTTTGTATACCTTTTTAAAATCTGATTGTTTTTAAAAGAACTACAGGCCTATGCCAGTAGGCCTGATTGTCAACTAGAGAGCATATATATATATATGGAAGTGATCAACTCACTTATTGCACCAGTGTAGCACTCAAGTGCTTCCCTGTACTTCTGCTGCTTGTAAAACTGGTTGCCTTCTTCTTTCTTCATTTCAGCCATCTCTGTTTGTCTGAAAGAAATTAAAACACTAAAATTTAAAACAAAACAAAACAATCAAAAAAGGAAAGATCAATATCCATGACTAGGCTCCGTAAAACTAGCATGTTTCAAACACAGTCACAGTGACATGTAAACTTGTACAAAAGATTAACAGCTGTGACAAAGCCAAAGGGCATATAATAAATGTTTGTGTTTGAAAAACTGCCGAGGGGCATTTCACAATTAACAGCAGCAGACACAGAACCTGAGAATGTTCGATCCCCATGTACTGATGTAGCCACACCACCCACTGGGCCATTCGATGAACTTCATGAAGATTCCAGAAAACTGGGGAGACAAACCTATTGTTCCGAGTGTATTTCAGGAAAATCATAAAATGGTAACAGAAATACAACTCTGAAAAATATCATCCTGACATCTTTCTGTCATGTTTTGTTTTGTATCGTTGACAAAAACTTAACAAAAATAGACACTAGGCCTACTGATTATACACAGTAACACACAACAGTCTACAGACGTGATCGGGAAAAAAAAAAAAAGAAAGAAATCGAAAGCTTTACTGTAAAGTCTGAAACAAACGTCTCATTTGCCTGAATACGTACAAACACAGAACTGGTAACGTTGACAATAATCGAGTCTCTTCATGTCAGCTAAAACAATCAATACCTGAATTCCTCAGTCATATCCAAGTCACAATCTTCAGACAGTTTTCCTGTAACCTCCATCTTGCTGTCAGCTTCTACATCCGTCATGTCGCAAATCCCATGTCTTCGCGTTTACAACGAGATAGGCTACATGAGACTTGGAGGTAACGAAATTCAACGTCATCACATGTAACCAGTCCACATTGTCACAGGTCGACTTCAAACCGAGTGTGCATTCGTTGGAACTTGCTTCTGTGTTTTGTGTATTTTGTCAGAAAGATGGCCTAATAAAATGGCAATGATTTTCCACCCAACCCCCACACATACACACAAATGATAACACCGCCAAGTATGGCCTCGCCAACAAACAACCAGTAAGAAGTGGTAATTCGTCCTGTGATGTTGCAAAGGCCAGTAAAGGTTTTCACCTCCGCTAAATCAAAACAAATGGTATCAATGCCCACCTTCTTGAAATTTTATGCTAGAAATTTCCATTTTTCTGTTACTGTTTGTTCCCACCTTGCACCTTTACTTTGTCTTCTCATTCTATCATTTTCTGCCTTGGTCCATAAGACCATTCAGTGATTCAATGGTATGTTCTGTGAAGTCTTACATTCGTAGAATTCTGTTAATTAGGATTGATAATTGGGTACATTAAGTGCATTTTTAGCTCTAAGGAAATGTATGTACAGTAGCAATTTTTAGGTAATCTAGGCCAGACTTTTTTATGAGGAAAGGGGGAATTAGACTAGAGCACCTGGTCACAACAGAAAAGCTGGAAGGAAAGAGAACGGCAGGTAGCCCCAGGGAAAAAATATTGGACGGACTTGCAGGGTGGCTGAGGACAGAGGGTGGAAGATGTGCTTGCAGCAACAAGGAATATAGTCATATGGAGGGCCATGATCGCCAACGCCACGCAACAGGGCACATGATGACGATGACGATGTTGCTATATTACATAGATATATATATGTAGAGAGAGAGAGATGGCCAAGCCCCAATGTAAATCACAAGAAGTTACAATAATAATGGGAGATTTTAATGCTTAAGTGGGACAGGATAGGGTGGAGGATATAGTTGGACCTCATGGCCTTGGTACACAAAATGAAAGGGGAGGGAAACTTGTAGAGTGGGCACAGATGAATGAGTTCATAGTAGGAAACACCTGGTTGAGCAGCCTAAAAGAAGAAAATGGACTTGGATGAGTCCAGGAGATAATACCAAAAATCAGATTGACCACATCCTGATCTATAAAAGATTTAGAAATTCTTTACTGTCAGCAAAAACACTACCAGGCGCAGACTGCAACAGTGACCACAATCCTGTAGTGGGAAGATTTAGGCTGAAATTAAGGAAAAAGAAACAGACCAAAAGCAACATCAAACAAAATCCTGGACTCTTAAAGACATTTAACGTACATTTAAAAAAAAAAAAAAAAAATCAGTGCTCTGGAAGACGTTGGTGACGGTGAGGAACAATGGGCAAAGTTGAGAAATTCGATAAATAAAGCTTGTGAAGAAATCCCTAAAGTAGATAGAAAAGCAAAAAAGAACTGGATGACAAAAGAAATTCTAGGCTTGATGGAGAAACGGAGGAAGGCAAAGAGAAACGAGGAGATATACAGGAAGATAAACAAAGAAATCAGGAATAGGTGCAATGAGGCTAAGGAAGCTTGGCTGAAAACAAAATGCAAAGAAATAGAAGACCGATACAAAACGGATCCTCAGGGTATGTGCAGACGAACTAAAGAATTGTCCACAGGAAAAATACATGCACATCAACTGGTTGCTTAAACTCGAAAGATGGTACGCTTATCATGGAAAAAGACAAAATATCAGACACATGGGGAGAGTACATTAAATACCTTTTTAAAGATGATAGAAACGAAGAACACATTATAAGAAAGAACGTTGAAGGACCACCCATAATGAAAGATGAAGTCAGAGCAGCACTGAAAAAGATGAAACCAGGAAAAGCCGCAGAACCAGACAACATTACTACAGAGATGATTGAAGCCTGGGGGGAATTTGGTATTGAAAAAGTAACAGTCCTCCTAAATGAAATTTATGACACTGGAAAAATTCCCAAAGATGTGTCAAAATCAATTTTCATTGCACTTCCAAAGAAGACAGGGGCTATAGAATACAAACCACATCGCACAATCAGCTTGATGAGTCATGTAACAAAAATCCTTTTAAGAATAATCATCATGAGGACAGGAAGAGAATCAAAGGAGAAATAGCAGAACAATAGTGTGGATTTGTCCAAAGGAAAGGAACTAGTAATGCTTTATACATCATAAGAACTATCATAAAGAGGTCAATCAAGGTGAATAATAATAATAATAATAATAATTACAATATTTATATAGCGCAAAATCTTGATAAAATCAAATCTAAGCGCTGAAACAGACAGACACGCACGCACGCACGCCACGTACGCACACACACACACACACACACACACACACACACGCACGCACGCACACACACACACACACACACACACACACACACACACACCACACACATGCACACGCATGGCTACAAATGGGGAGAAAGAATAAAAGCAATAAAAGCAAGAATAAAAGCAATGGAAAACCACAGAGAGCACACCTTACACAATCATATATTATAAAAATGTGATTCCCCTCCGAGCGGAGACAGGCTGCAGGGGGGGGGGGGGGGTGAGTGAGGTTAGGATTTTATGCAGAGGAGAAAAGGTGAGTTTTGAGAGCAGACTTGAAGGGAGACAAAAGTAGGTTGCTGACGGACTGAGAGAGGAAGTTTGTTCCAGGAGAGTGGACCAGAAACAGAGAAGGCTCGTGGACCATAGGTATTGAGCTTAGTGCGTGGAAAGCGAAAAGTCAGAGGATCGGAGGTAGAGCGGAGGGTACGTGAGGGAACATAGATCTCAAGTAAGCTTGACAGGTAATCGGGGGCTGCGTTATTGAGGCTTTTGTAGCACATGGTGTCTAGTTTGTACTGTATGCGCTTTGATACAGGGAGCCAGTGAAGTTGTGCCAGGAGAGGAGATATGTGGTCAGCTTTTTTCTTTTTGAGTACAAGGCGTACAGCATTGTTTTGAATGCGCTGTAGGATGTGAATGGTGGAGGCAGGAAGACCAGACAGGAGTGAATTGCAATAGTCAATGCGAGACATTATGAAGGAGAGAACGAGTTTTGCGGTTGTTTCGACAGAGAGATACTTCCTGATCAGGCTTATACGATGGAGATGATAGTAGCAAGATCTGGCAGTTTGAGAAACAAAGTTGTTCATGGAGAGGATAGAGTCAATGCAGACACCAAGGTTTTTAGCTGAATCAGAAATTGGGACTGATGTGTTACATAATGGGAGAGAAAGAGGAGGCAGCTGAGAAAGTTTCTGACGGGTGCCAATGAGGATAGCTTCTGTCTTGTCGTCATTAAGCTGAAGTCTATTGTGTGTCATCCAGTTCTTAATGTCCGAGTAACACTCAGTGGTGCGAGTCAACAGGCGCTGTATATTATCAGGTGAGTCACTGTCTTGAAGTTGGGTGTCATCAGCATAGAAGTGGTGTTTTATAGAGTGGGAGTTGATGATGGTGGACAGGGGGGAGGTGTAAAGAGTGAAAAGAACAGGGCCAAGGACAGATCCTTGTGGAACACCACAGGTCGGGTATGCAGGTTGAGAGTAAGTGCCATTGATGAGAACAGTTTGTTTTCTGTGTGATAGGTATGAAGTGAACCAGGAGAGAGCAGTCAGAGATGCCAAAAGTATGATGAAGTCTAGAAAGGAGAATACCATGGTCAATGGTATCAAAGGCTGCAGACAGATCAAGGAGTGTGAGGAGAGAGATTTCAATCGGGTAGGATATGAAGAATTGATCAACCAACTAGAAAGATTCGATATTGATGAAAAAGATCTACGAATAATCAGAAATATGTATTGGGAACAAACAGATGCAATGAGAATAGAAAACGATATAAGCTCTTTCCAAAACGTCAAAAGAGGAGTCAGACAAGGTTGTGTTTTGTCACCAGATCTGTTTTCACTTTACAGCGAAAACATCATGAGAAGCCTAGAAGAAGACCTTGGATTAAAGGTTGGAGGAAAAATGATAAACAACATTCGATACGCAGATGACACCAATCTAATTGCAGAAAATGAAAGGGACCTACAAAACCTTGTGAATATAGTTGAAATAGAAATAAAGGTAAGGGGTTGGAAGTAAACAGCAAGAAGACTGAAGTCATGGTGGTCAGTAAAAAACATGAAATCCCCTCATGCAAAATAACAGCAAACGGCACAACCTTGAGACAGGTTGATAAGTTTAGATACCTGGGAACGATCATTTCACCAGACGGCAGATGCACATCAGAAATATCCAGCAGAATCAGCCAAGCCAAAACAGCATTCAAGAAGATGAAAAGCATTTTTACCAACAAATGCCTATCAATTAACATCAGGAAGAGAGTTCTTGAATGTTATATAGAACCGATAATGTTATACGGTTGTGAGGCGTGGACAGTCGGCAAGCAAAGCCAAGATGAGATTGGGGCAGCCAAGATGTGGTTTCTAAGAAGAATGTTGAGAGTTCCATGGACAACAAAGAAGACAAAGGAGACAGTCTTGATGGAGGCAGACACAAGAAGATAATTCATAAGGAAGATTAGGAAAAGGCACCATTTTATGAGGAAGGGGGAATTGGAGCACCTGGTCACAACAGGAAATGTAGAGGGAGAGAGAGCACTAGGTAGACCCAGGGAGAAGATATGGACGGACTTGCAGAGTGGCTGAAGACAAAGAGGGTGGAAGAGGTGCTTGGGGCAACAAGGGATAGAAATAGATGGAAGGCCATGATCACTAACGCCATATGACAAGGCACTTGACGATGATTATGATGATGATATACATAACGCTGTGTGTGTGTGGTGTGTGTGTGTGTGTGTGTGTGTGTGTGTGTGTGTGTGTGTGTGTGTGTGTGTGTGTGTGTGGTGTGTGTGTGTGTGTGTGTGTGTGTGTGTGTGTGTGTGTGTGTGCCCTTAGTTACGTACATTCAGATTTGTTAAACCCCCTGCGATCATGATTGGAATTGTCAATGTCAGGGGCACATCAGATGTTATGTGCGTGAATGCATTGATGTGTGTAGTTTATTTTTATTTATTTATTTATTTATTTATTACTTTTTTTTTTAAAGGTTTTCTTTGGTTAAGGGTAATCGAGGTATTGCGTGTGCTTTAAGATCATTGGTTGTACCTGTGATACGGCTCTGTACAGTCAACTCAGTTTAAGACAACAATGATGATAATACTAATATCAATAATGATGATGATAATAATAATAACATTAACAATAATAGTAATGATAATACATACGTAGAAGTGGTAGAACATTAAGATATTCGCTTAGGACTTTTTTCTATAATTCACATTGTTTCTTCTTCTTCTTCCGTAAAGTCTCCACAATCAACAGGCTGATTATTATGAGACTATGAAACGGGGGCTCTGCTTTAAAAAACAACAACAAACAAACAAACAAAAACCCAACCTATTCTGTTTCCTATTTCTTTATCACGAGATTACTCACATTCATGTTACAAAGTGACACCCCCCACCCCTACCTTACCTACTCATTAGCCTGCACAAAAAAACAAACAAACAAAAAAAGGTAAAAGCTATGTGCGGAGCTGTCAGCAGGCTACCACGTTCGCTTTTCATCCATTACTATGGTCTAGCTGATCCCAGGTTGCAGTAGGCAACTCAGGCCCGCAACATCCTTCCACTCATCCATACACACAACGAGACAAAGTATGGGGAAGTTTACCGGAGGAGTCTGTTGACCCGTGACATAAATGTGTCAGGGGTCTTGGCATCGACGATCTCATGGGGGAGAGAGTTCCAGTCCACAATTGTTCTTGGGAGGAACGACATCAGCCGGTAGTCGGTATCTGCAGCTATTTGTGTGAACTGCTGGTGGTGACTTCGTCGCATTCTCTTCTTGGGAAGTTGGAGCTGTTGTTTCAACCTCGGGCAGATGACTAAGTTGTTCTTGATTTTATAGAACATGGACAGCCTTGCTATTTTCCTTCTGTCCTCAAGGGACATCCATCCTAGAATGTTCAGCATGGTTTCTGTGTCGTCTGTTGTGTTTGCTTGATAAAATGAGCCAGATGGGCAAAATTTTGTACTTGTCGTTTTTAATTTTTTTTTTTTTCAATTTATTAGATTTACACATTCTCGTTCTGTTTCGTAAGTTTGACAAACTGTCATCTGAAGGATGTCAAAGAGAAATGATCTGGGCCTATAGACCAAGAAGACATGAAAATACTCCGATAGAATCTAGGTGGATCTAGAGTAGAGAAAAGTACATAGGAAAATGTTGCTGCCTTTGTTCATGCAGTTTGTGAAGATTTCAAAAACAAAACAAAACAAACAAACAAAAAACAAGAGAGAGAGAGAGAGAGAGAGAGAGAGAGAGAGAGAGAGAGAGAGAGAGAGAGAGAGAGAGAGAGAGAGAGAACAATGACTAAGTAACCTTACTTACAAAATGATTACGATATTCCTTTAGGCTAGTTTTTCTACAACTCAACGAAACATATGGGGAAGTTATTTTTTTGTTTTTATCCCAAGTTTTGTGTACATTTCTTTGTTCTTTGTAAAACTCTGTTGTCGGTGTATGTTTGACTAAAGGCAGTGTGTGTGTGTGTGTGTGTGTGTGTGTGTGTGTGTGTGTGTGTGTGTGTGTGTGTGTGTGTGTGTGTGTGTGTGTGTGTGTGTATGTATGTGTGTGTGTGTGTGTGTGTGTGTGTGTGTGTGTGTGTGTGTGTTCGTTCATTTTTTCGTTGCTTGATTTAACGTCTTTTCACTATAAGTGATATTAGACAGTTGTGTGTGTGTGTGTGTGTGTTGTGTGTGTGTGTGTGTGTGTGTGTGTGTGTGTGTGTGTGTGTGTGTGTGTGTGTGTGTGTGTGTGTGTGTGTGTGAATCTCTGTCTCTCTCTCTCCCTGTCAGTCTACCTATCAGTTTGTCTCTGTCTGCCTCTGTTTCTGTCTGTCTGTCTGTCGTGCTGTCTGATTTTGTCTGTCTGTCTGTCTCCGCCTGCCCGTCTGTCTGTCTTTCTCTCCCTCTCTCAGTGTGTGTGTGTGTGTGTGTGTGTGTGTGTGTGTGTGTGTGTGTGTGTGTGTGTGTGTGTGTGTGTGCGCGCGCGCGTGTGTGTGTGTGTCCCTTTGTCTCTGTCACCATCTGTCTATGTCTTTCTCTCTCTCTCTGGCTGTCTTCCTGTGTCTGTCTGGTCTGCCTGCCTCTGTCTATCAGTCTCTCTATCTTTTCTTTGTCACTCACATGCACACACAGAGGCACACAAAGAGGCACACACACACACATAATACACACACATTATGAAGCGGAACATCCATAATTAACAAAAATAGCAAACACCAACAGAACAATCAAAGGGTTTGGATAGCTTTAGAAGACTCATTTATAAAATAAGAGTAATTTTTAATTTATTATTGTCTATAGTGCAATAGTTATAAGGATTTTTTTCATTTCTTTGTTTTTGTTTGTTTTTTGTTACAAGAAAATGTTGGTAAAATATGTATTTTGTTCAAATGTCAGGCAAAAGGAATATTGAATTTTTTCCTTTGACACTTTGACTATGGGAAATAACTTTAAATTGCCCTCTCAATTTTATACCTTGCATGCATTGTTTTGTGCTTTAAGTTTTTAATAAACATGAAATATGCTGTCTTGTTATTATCTGTTCAAATACAGACACAGATGTGTGTGTGTGGAGAGAGAGGGAGAGATGCATGTCACCATGTGTACACATTACAGTGATTACATACACACACACACTGACACACACAAACGCGCCATGATTTGCTCATCACAGATTACTGATTCGATGCAATTAAACTATCATTAAACATATAATTAATAATAAGTATTTGTAATATGTTACAAACATTGAAACAGAGAGAGAGAGAAAGAGAGAGAGAGAGAGAGAGAGAGATCAGTTTAAAATGCTGATTCCTTGTCTCCTGCACTTGCAGCATAACCTGCCGGACAACGCCGACCACAGTCATATCTGTGGTGGCGACTAAGTTGAGGGCCTTTGATTGCCAAGTACGATAATTCTGTCGATCCAACAGATGCTGAAAGCAGACGAAGAAGAAAATGACAGAACGACAGTTACTTGCAAAACTTAGAAGCGCTATCAATTCAGGAGATCACAAAGCTGTTCAGAGACTGGTTAAAGGCGGAGTTGATGTCAACGCTAGATTCTGGGTGGGTCGTTTTGTGGTGTGAATTTTGAGTAGGTCTCACTCGAGTCGACAACTCGAGGAGTCGAGCTCGTCGAAATCAGTAGCCTAATTGAGTAATTCAGTAATTGTAAATTGAAAAAAGCTAGTAGCCTAGCCTATTATAGCCTAGTAACTAGGTCAGATGGAAATGTTTCATTTCCAAAACCCAAAAATCATCGTTGCTTTGTAGCCCAACATTGGCTACAGCCAGTACTCGTAACATATATAACCAGTATAGCAGTGAGTCTGCTCTTGATTATATCCTGTGATCCTGGGCATGTTGATGTTCTGGCTATCCACCACATTGCACAGAGTCTGACTCTGAGGTTTCAGTGGGATGTGGGATTGTGGATGAAAGAAGTTTATAATAATGATGATAATAATGACTTGTATATATATATATATAAATTTATATAACGCCTAGCTTATGGATCTAGGCACATAAATTTTTTTGGAGAGAAAATTTCGTTGATGATTTTGGTGCCATAGCGGTCAAACTAAATCTGCCAACAGTTATTTGACATTCATTGCACATTTGCCAAACCCTATAAACGTGTCAGCAACGTCTTGAATTGGGGTGGGAGACAGGACCATGCACTAAGCTTACAACACCATAGTGATTGAAACATAAAGATGGGCAGCTAAGAGGCCAATTTTCGTGTTACAGGCAGTGGTTGAATGCAAGATGCCAGATCTTGACTCCATAGGTCTGTCAAAAGAACAAACAATGCTTACTTTAAAAAATGGCCTGCCAGAAGGTCAGAACATGATTCTTGTTTTGTCAGTATGAATATGAAATAAATTATGATGCTTCACCTTCTAAGTAACTGAGCTAATGTATAGAACAGAAGCTGCAAAAAACTGTGGGCCTGTCTGATAATGATCATGGACCACCTTTATCTAACAGATGAGGAGGAATACTAATTCTTTCTGCCAGGCATAGTCCCCTTGTGAGATGCAGGGCCTATCCTGGAGGCACATGTTCATACACAGGCACTGCATTGGAAGGAGTCCTGCAGCCTTGGGTTCTGCTTTTGATGGTCTGTCTTCTGTTCAGTAGCAGCAGTTCTGCACTGTTCAGATATGAATGTTGCAGCCTACAGTGTTGGGGGCTTTGTCATTGCAGTTGGTGGTGTTAATATGAAAGCTCTGCAGGTAAGGCCTTCAAAGTACCCTTATATCTCTGTAGCGGTCTTCTCTAATAGCAGTGTCCATACTTCAGCTGTCCATACAAGAGTATCTTTGAGATGTGGTTGTTCCTGTGGACAACATGTTCTGTTCAGTGAAGTGACACTTGGTGCATGTGTAGATGTGGTATACTTGGCAAGCCACACTTCTTTAGAACTTGAAGGTTGGACACTTGATCTTGCCGTTATTTGACAGATCTTGTGCAGATATCATCTTAGGTGGAACTGTTCCAGCTGTTGAATGAATGTGCCTTTAGTAGTACTAGTAGGGTGCTCAGACTACTGCTCAGTACACAGCAATCTTTGTGGCAAGTCTGATGCTTCAACATCCTGGTCAACTTTCCTAGGGCAGAGCTTGTCCTAGAGATACACAGTGTCACCTCAGCATCAAGAGATTCGCTGCTACTCATTGTACTTCCAAGTAGCAGGATTTGTCTAAAGTCATCATTTTTGGGTGTTGATGACAATCAGAAGTGATGAAGCACCAGAAGCCTGAGATGCTCTAGGCAGAAACATTGTTTTGCTGAGGCTGATTGTAAGGTGGAAGTGTTTCAGGCTGAGGTAAATTGGTCAGTGATGTGCTAGATTCAAATTTCAATGTGCAGTTGTGCAGCCTTTGCAGCAGTAGTCTTTGAGGGTGGGTTCGAACACTTTGGTGTTGCCTTGAAGTTTCCGCATGTTGAAGAGTTTTCCAGTGGCTGGCTAATGGAAACATGAAAACACCTAACATCATGATCAGTGATCATGCCCACTTAAGATGCAAACTGTGCAACAACATAGTGCAGGACCTCAGTCGAGTCAGTGATTCTTGATGGAGTTAAGGGAGAAGAAGTCGAAAAGAAGAAAAATGTAGTAGAATGTGTATCCTTCTCCAGCTTTCTCAAGTTGGGCTTCATCTGCAAATCTGGTCTTACTCATAGTAATAATCTCTCTGAAGGCAGTAAATTTTCCCATCTGATCAGACCTGGATGTACACCCACCCACCCCTTCCCTGTGATCAAAATCTGAATGCATCATTCAGCATTGCTGCAGAGAGGATGGAAAAGAGTGTGGTCACAAGAAAGCAGCACAGTTTACCCCATGCTGCAAAGAGAAGGGTTCGGATGCCCACAACTCCTGCATTATCTGCATGGCTCCGTGTAACCTGCTGAGCTAGTGTGGTCACCAAAACAAACCTGTGGCCCATATGACAAGTCCAATTCATGATCCCTGCTTTAACCCTTTGACTCCCACATGCTATCCACCAACTGCAAAAACTTAACACCTTGATTCGCTCACCCTATCCACCAGCTTCCTGCAGGAAGCTGGTGGGTTGGGTGAGGGAATCAAAAGGGTTAAGTTTTTGCTTTGCCAGCATGGTTGACAATGAAGTATGCTGTTGGACAGGATGCAGGAGTCAAAGGTGTTCTAGTAACTGAGTTAATGAGACCACTAGTTGGGGTGTTGATGGATAAATAGAGAGGAGCATGCTTGATTTATATTTTGCATGATAAAAAAGAAAAGAAAAAAAAAAAAAAAACTGTCAAAAATGTAAATTGTTGTGAATTAGGGTAAGAACATTATTCCATTATTTGATATTTTTAGGTACAGTTATTATGTTTGTTTGGTGAATCGTGTGTTTTCTCAGTGATTCATGGAAACTCTCTTCTCTGTTTTGTTTTACTGTGAATTCATTTTAAAATGTGTGTTTGTGAATATTTGTTGAACAGTATGACAGTACCTTGCTCCATGAAGCAGTGTCTATGTCCAGTATGGAACTGGTGGAGATGCTTATCAGAGCAGGAGCTGACGTCAACAGCACTAACCAGGTTTGTAAGAATGTTCATTGCAAAAACTCACTCTCTCTCAGTCTCTGTCTGTCTGTCTGTCTTTCCCTCTCTGTCTGTCTGCCTCTCTCTGTCTGTCTGTCTGTCTTTCCCTCTCTATCTGTCTGACTCTCTCTGTCTGTCTGTCTATCTGTCTCTCTGTGTGTCTCTGTCCGTCTGTATAACATATCTATCTGTATATCCATATATCTAAACATCTCTGTCTCTGTATAACATCTATATGTGTGTATGTATGTATGTATGTATTGTATGTATCTAGTCCATATATGGTCCAACTGAACAACATCTGTAAAGATAGAGGCGTACCAAATGCCTGAAAGTTAGACTTTTAAAACATTTGATCTGGCCAGTCATGATTTATGGTTGCGAAGCCTGGACTCTGAGAAAAAGTGATTGCAGAAGAATTGAGGCAGCAGAGAGATGGTCTTGTCGGAGACTTATGACGTGTCAAATGGACAGATAGACGAACTAATGTAAGTGTCCTGGAGGAACTTGATACCACCAGAAAACTACTAGCAGACTACTAAAGAAGACTAAAATACATTGGCTGTATGTCATGCAACAAAGACATGGACCTCATGGCAACCCCATCTTTCTAGGAAAAATGGTGGCAAAAAGGAAGACAGGCAGAGCTCTAATCTCATACATGGAGAACATAACCAACATCAGTGGCCAAAAAAGAAATTGTCCACAAAAGTCAAAACAGAGCAGCCTGGAGGGATATGGTGGTGTCCAGGTGTACAAGAATGAAATTTTTTAAAAATTTTTTTATTGATAGTATACGGGACTTGCATTTTGAATATAAAATTATACTGGTGTATTTTAATTGCTGTGCTGTTTTAGCTTCGTATGGAATTTTTTATTAAGGAAGTATATGTCGTAAAGGAAACATGCTTTGCTTTGATATTTTTATCAACCTGTGGTTGGGTGGGTGGGTATTGTTGAGATATATGTTACTGTTGTTTTATTTTCAGCGTGCTGAGGCAGGTTAATGCAACTGTGGTTCTGCATTTTCAGGATGGGCGTACAGCTCTGCACTTAGCATGTCGCGGAGGTCATGCTAACATTGTCCAAGTCCTGATAGCTGCTGGAACAAATCTCAACAAACGCACAGTGGTAATTCATTATTTCACTGCTTAATTACTGTGGAAATCCTGGAAGTTCGCTATACTGTGTAGTGTGTGTATTTGTTATTTATGTGTGACTGTTTCTTCTTCTTGTTAATCAATATATGCTTTTTGTTGTTCTCTTTGTGCGTGCGTGCGTGCGCGCGCGCGTGCGTGCGTGCGTGCGTGCGTGCGTGCGTGCGTGCGTGCGTGCGTGCGTGCTGTGTGTGTGTGTGTGTGTGTGTGTGTGTGTCGAAGGGAAAGGAACTGTTAATGCCATATACATCCTAAGAACTATCATAGAGAGGTCAATAGAGTTGAATAAGAATATATTTTACACTTCATTGATTATACCAAGGCTTTTGATCCCATGTGGTTTATCTGGACTCATATATTGTAATATTTGCACTGTGGTATATAGTAAAATATTTTTTCTTCTGTTGACCACAGAAATTCTGTTGATCACAGAAGCCACCCTCACCTAACTAAACCATACCATGCCAAACCATAACACAGTGCAAGCCACACCATCCCTTCATAACACCCTCATCAAGCCTGAAAACAAAACAGATCATCATTATCATGTGCCCTTCCGTATGGCTTTGGTGATCATGGCCCTATACATGAATCTGTCCCTGGTTGCTGCAAGTACATCTCCCACCCTCTCTGTCTTCAGCCACCCTGCAAGTCTGTCCAGTATTTTCTCTCTGGGTCTACCTGGTGTTCTCTTTCCTTCCAGCTTTCCTGTTGTGACCAGGTGTTCTAATTCTTCTGTCCTCATAATATGTCCTCTAAATGCTGCTTGTCTTGTCCTGGTCTTCTTTATTAATGATCTTCTTGTGTCTGCCTCCATCAAGACTGTCTCGTTTGTTTTCTTTGCTGTCCATGGAACTGTCAACATTCTTCTTAGAAACCACATTTCAGTGCCTCAATTTTGTTCTGACTTTGCGTGTCGACTGTCCACGCTTCACAACCATACAACAGCATTGGTTCTGTATAACATTAAGAACTCTCTCTCTGATGTTAATGATAGGCATTTGGTGGTAAGAATGCTTTTCATCTTCTTGAATGCTGTTTTGGCTTGGCCGATTCTGCTGGCTATTTCTGATGTGCATTTACCGTCTGGTGAGATGACTGTTCCCAGATATTTGAATTTACCAACCTGTCTCAGAGTTGTGCCATTTGCTGTTATTTTGCATGAGGGGGTTTCTTGTTTTTTCTGATTACCATGACTTCAGTTTTCTTGTTATTTAGCTACAACCCTTTTTTATTTTTGCTTTTGATTTCTTTTATATTCACAGTGTTTTGTAGATCTCTTTCATTTTCTGGAATTAGTATGATGCATCTGCGTAATGAATGTTGTTTACCATTCTTCCTCCAGCCTTTATCCCAGGTATTCTAGGTTTCTGATGATGGTTTTACTATAAAATGAAAACAAAATCTGGTGACAGAACATAACCCTGTCTGACCCCTCTTTTGATATTTTGGAAAGAGCTTATATAGTTTTCTATTCTCATTGCTGCTGTTTGTTCCCAATACATATTTCTGATAATTCTTAGATCTTTTCCATCAATATTGAGCCTTTCTAGTTGGTTGATTAATTCTTCATGTCTTGCGGGATCAAAAGCCTTGGTATAATCAATGAAGCGTAAAATATATTCTTATTCAACTCTACTGACCTCTCTATGATAGTTCTTAGGATGTATATGGCATTAATAGTTCCTTTCCCTTTGACAAATCCACACTGTTCTTCTGCTTTTTCTCTTTTGAAATAAGACATACGAACAGATTCTTGTCTTGTGGATTATTCAGCTTTTCATAAAAGACAGTGCAAGATTTTTTCTTTTCCGCAACCAGGATGGTAAAACCTGTCTCCATGTGGCAGTATGGAGAGCTCACGAGGAAGTGGTAGAGATACTGCTGAAAGCAGGTGCTGATGTCAACATTCCAGACGTGGTTAGTAATAATGCCTATAGCATCACAGGTCAATACAGGTTGTTTGCTTGATGCTTCCATTTTTATTTCCACCCTGCCTTGTTAAGTTGTTTACATTTCTGTCAATATCATATGAAAAATAAACTTATGACAGACAGAATGACGATAGTGACAATGATTGATCCCTTGAAATTTTATGTAAAATTGTTATGTCGAATATTGTCACTGGAAGTCAGTGCTGGATGAGTTAGTTTTTGTTTTTTTTAAACCAACTTGGTTTTGCATAATTTATTTTTTTGTTTATTATCATTGTTTAAATTTAGATACAATTGCCTTCATTGTTATCACTATGTATAGATTGCATTTTTTGTGAATTTAAAGGTTCAGGTTCACTGATGCCATAGAGATCTGACATTTCCTCATTTGTGTTACTTGAATGAAATCTGTATCTATTGACTGAACTTTTTTGCTTTTCTCAAAGAATGAAACAATTAACTAATTTCCTTTCACAGAGCCAGGTAGAAAGTGAATTCTGTATATTGTGGCTTACTTGCACATACTGACATTTGTGCTTGCAGGAAGGCTGTACACCATTGTTCTGGGCAGCTCGGGCCAACTATTTGTCTATCCTCAAAGTGCTGATTAGGGCTGGTGCAAAGCTTAACTACAGGGTGAAGGTAATCACTAAATATAATATGAACGAATGAGGTAGATTCAAACTTAAAGTTAAAATCATGTAAAATATTGCATCATTTAGAAGAAGGCTGTGTACAAAGTGTAGGTAGTCTGTAGTTTGACAGTGAAATCCATCAGTGGAAAAGAGTCAGTCTTACAGAAGACTAGTTTGTTAGTAAAATGTTATCTAAGGAAAGGAAATGATGCAGCTTTGGGTCAGGTAAGTGATTGTATTCATTTTCTCTTCATTTGTCCCCTCTTATTTTATCTTTGGACTGTGTGGTGTTTTGGACAAAAGCTCTGAGACAGTAAATCATGGTATAGTATTGTGTTCTATAAAGTTTGAGTCAAGCAAACATAAAGATTATATGGAAAACAGCCAGGTTCATTTTGGCCAGATTCTGTTGAAAAAATTGCTTTGATCAGTAAAGAAAATTGCATGGACTGAACAGCCAATAACAAAGATGGTACCCCAAAATATGGCAAGGTACTTATTGTAGGAAAAGTAGCTTGTATCTGACATAGAAATCTCTGTTATTCTGCAGCATTGATTGAACGACACAACACCTACACCACAAACACTGCTGACTAGCATTATCATCATCATCTCCAACACTATGAACAACACCATAGCCATCACCACCACTAGCTGTGAGCTAACATTATATCAGCAATGTCAGGTGAACATTCTAGAGAGCTGTGCATTTAAACTTACTGTATTTGATGTGGTGGTGTTTTAAAACTTTTTTTTTTTACCTATTTGTAAATGGTAGAGGACTAATTCATTATTGATTATAGGGATAATAGGTGTAGAATTGACCTCTCAACTTGGAATGACATTAGGAGTGAAAATCTTCTGTTTGTGGTTGACAGTGAGAATCTTCTGCATTTGTGAGCTGCAGCTCCTACGTACAACTGTGCATACAAGTGGCCATTATGTTTATGTTTGATATTTTTATGGCCATTTTTTTATGGTCATAATTCAGGTTGGAAACTGGGTGTTTTCGTATTTTCATAAGTGACAGAACTCGGACATGGTATACAGATTCTTGACCATGTGGACACTGCACCACTTTCATATGCTGGCCCTGCAGAAGTTGAGATCTGTACCACATCATTTCCCTTTGACCTCAGGGTTATGAGATAACCTTTCTTGTTTTGTATTGCCAGGCAATGAAAGAGGGGTAGGCATCATGATAGAAAGGGACAAGGCAAAATCAGTCAAGGGACACAGGGCTATGTCAGACCGAGTTTTGCTAGTTAAGTTAGATGGCAAGCCATTTCATATCAACATCATCCTAGTATATGCACCAGCATCCGCAAGTACTCAAGAGGAAATTGACAACTCTTATTAACTCAATGGAGTCGCAGTCAAATAGTGCTTGTCGACCCCTGAAATCGCGTGTTTTCGGCCAATTTTAAAAAAAAATTACAAAATAACCAGACAAGATAGAAACAAACAGTAAAGTGCAAAAGAAAGGCAGAAGCTTGCTACATTAGATTCTACTCACAATTTGTGTGCTGATTTCCCACTTGAATGTAGAAATTACTCCAATTAGGGTATCCAAACAGCATTGCGAACAAAAGTTTTGAACCACATGATCGACCACATAGCGATGTCACTTAAGCCAATGCTAGGGACAAACTCGTATCTGAATCCAACAAATCATCCCTATCTTCGACAGATAATTCACCAACAAGCTCTAATTCATCATCAGATCCTTCAACTTGGATGATATCGATTGCCTCTTGCTCAGAAAACATACGCCGGTTTCGAAGTTGCCGTGCCGCCATTTTGAAAATAGGTGAATACAGATTCGCTTACTGACTCTGGAAACTTCGTGAAAACAAAGACTGTATGATGATTAGATACGGTCTAAGGGAAGCAATCGATGCATAGATGATTATACTTTGACTTTCAGGAGTTTTCTCCCTCGAATACTGCTCATGTTAAAAATAAAAAAACGGCATTTTCTGACGGCACCCACATGCCGTCACGATTACGACAACGAACAAACGTGCGGCAGCCGACTGCCGTCAAGACGGCATTGAGTTAAGTATTTAGAGATGGCCAAGGCTCTGAGCAAATCACAGGAAGTTACAGTAATAATGGGAGATTTTAATGCTGAAGTGGGACTGGAGAGAGTGGAAGGTATAGTTGGACCTCATGGCCTTGGTACACGAAATGAAAGGGAAGAGAAACTTGTGGAATGGGCACAGATGAATGCATTCATATTAGGAAACACCTGGTTTGAGCAGCCTAACAGAAGAAAATGGACGTGGATGAGTCCTGGAGATAATGCTAAAAATCAAATTGATTACATCTTGATAAATAAAAGATTTAGAAATTCTTTGCTGACAGCAAAAACACTACCAGGCACAGACTACAACAGTGACCACAATCCTGTAATTGGAAGATTAATGTTGAAACTAAAGAAAAGAAAAGAAAAGAGACCAAAACTAAATCTTGGACTCTTAAAGACAGATGAAGTGACCCGTGAAAAATTTAACATACATATTCAAAACACTGCTGTGCACAACTGATCATTTAGCTGGCTGCTTCCCTCCCAGCCAGTACAAGCCCTCCCTTTCCCACTCAGTGCCAGCAGCAGAGACAGCACTGTCAGCAGGAAAATTTACAACGCTAATATGTCAACTGTTTTCTCTCATCTCCTTTAAAAAGACAAAAAGTAAATGCTTATGGAAGAAAGAGGAGAGAATGAGCTTTGAAGTGATCCCCAACATTTCATATAAAACTGTCACAAGGATTTCACAATATCTAGGTAAATTCATGCTCTGTATGGAATCGTAGTCACTGTGAAAACAACAAATAAGCGGTGAACATTATTTTTTGATTGTCCATAGCTCTTTACATGCACATTTTTACAATGCTACTACATGTCTACTCTCTTGACATGTTTTCTTAATTAGTGGAACCAGTGTCACTAGAGGCAGGGAATGTGATTAATTACTCCAGTATCATGGGGCTGGACTACTGGAACAGAACAGCACGAGAGCTTCCTGGCACGCTGCTAGCTATCATTCAGTCGTTCATAATGGTCATGCTTGCTTGCTTCGGTTGGTTGGATGGTTTGTTTATGGGCATTGGAGAGGGTTGGTTTAGATGGTTTGTTTCCTTTTGTCACAGTGTTTGAAGATAATCAGAAACAGTATGGAAATGGAACTGCTCAAAATCATAGTCATTAAGACATGTCTGTTAATAAGAATGTCTTTTATGTGTATTTTGTATGTCTAGTGTTATTGTTGACGATGATGTTGAAATGGTGATCGTGTCTGATGGTGGAGATAATGGTGATGCTGGTAGGATAATTGTTGGCCGGTGGTTATATGTAGGAAAACAGAAATCCCAATACCTAGCAGAGATATAGTTGGTTCAAACAGCTTTTGCAGTGCTTGCGTGGTCTCTGTGTCTGTGAGTTTGTCTCTCTCTGTCTCTGTGATAAATATACATACATATATACATACATACATACATATGTACATAGGTACATACATACGTACATATCTATGTGGTTTTTGTGTGTGTGTGTGTGTGTGTGTGTGTGTGTGTGTGTGTGTGTGTGAGACAAACTTACATACAAACACATACATGTGCACAAACTCAAGTACAGATATAGACTACACATACACACACAGAAATATGCAGACGCTGTCTAATATCGGTCAGATTGAAAAGACATTGAATAAAAAGAAGAACAACAACAAAAACAAAAACAACAACAGCAACAACAAAAACAACACACACACACTCCCACACACTCCCACCCACACACACACACACACACACACAGACACACTCACACACACACTCACACAACACACACACACACACACACACACACACACACACACACACACACACACACACACACACACACACACACACACACACACACTCACACACACAATTTGTACTCACCAAAGAAAGGCAGCAAGCTATTGTAATCCACATTTAGCATAGGCATAAGTACACACCAAAATAAGGGCACCAAACACTTCTACATCCACAGTTAACCCTGATCGCGCTTGTCGCGACAATAGTTGCGCCCCTTTCTCACTGCTAGCACAGGGAAGTCGCGACAATGGGCGTGCTGGTCAGTGACCGACTTTCGCGAGGTCAAGGACGCGTCCCCTCAGTGGAAAATTCCATGTCAAGTGCGTAGTTGCTTGACTGAAGCGCCCTGTAACATGTATATTCAGCAGTTGACTGAGAGTTTGAGTTTGTGGATCCTTTTATCCAGAGGGCGTGGCGACACTCAAATGGCTGGCAGACGACGACGCGACCAGTTTAGAGATTTTTTGAACGAATTTTTTGCGGACGAAATCGCCGATGCCGGGAAGGTGAAGACCTGCAAGATGTCTTGGAGGGTCTTATGCTTCCTGGAGATGCCAGGCAGATCGACCAGGCCCATCCAACAGAAATTTCGACGATGATGTGGCGGAGGGGTGGATGAGCGAGGAAGGCGAACTCGTCAACATGCCATTCGCGAGTGAGTCGCGACTGCTCGTTGATGACAACTTTCCCGATAATCCCCAACCTCTTGATTTCTTCTCTCTATTTATTGATGAGAGAATCATCGATCTTTTAGTTGAGCAGACTAACCTCTACGCCCAAAGAAAGATCGATGCTGGCAACCTGAAACCACACTCTAGGTAAGTTTCCATTTTTTGTTTCGTACACGCCCCTTTCACGTCTTCCTCTCTCTCTATTTACCTCTCTCTCTCTCACTTTTTACCTCTCGTTCCCGTTCTCTTTCTTTCTACACTCTCTCCTCTCTTTTTTCATCTCTCGTTTGCTCACTTGTTTGTTTGTTTGTTTTTTGCTGAAATAGTTATTTCCTCCATTGATTTTCCCACTCTTCTGTTTTTTTCTGTCTCTGCTCCTCCTAGCTCCCTCTCTGTGCAATTCATGTGTTTCTTTTGAGTAATTTAGAAAGGAGACTTAGGTGTGTGAGCTTTTCTCTGTGATGATTTTCTACATCAATGGCAGATTTTGTTTTTCTCCTCACTGTAAATGAACTTGTTACAATCCCTCTCTATCATTGGTTTTCTCTTTTTGTCTTGAATGAAAAAATGTGGTTGTGTGTGTTTGTATGAGTGTGTTTGTGTGTGATGTTCTTGATAAATAATTGCATGTTCTTTGATTGTTTTAGTGAAGCATTGTGTATCAGAGTGTGCATGTGTATGCTAGCAAATATGTTTATGCAAGCATATGTGTGTGTGTGTGTGTGTGTGTGCGAGTGTGTGTGTGTGTTTACATGTTATGCTTTTATTATTTTTTTTCTCTTTCTCTGTGTGTAACAAAGTGGGTTTATTCCCAGGTTGCATCACTGGAAACCTCTGACCAGGGCAGAGATGAGGGTGTTTCTGGCACTCTGCATTTCAACAGGCCTCGTCATCAAGCCTACCATCCCAGAGTACTGGTCAGCGGATGAAATCACAGAGACGCCATTTTTCGCCAAAAACATGACATCTCTGCGTTTTGAAGCCATCCTCAGTAACTTCCATCTTGTGGACAACACAGAGGATGACTTCACCGACCCCCTCTTCAAAGTGAGGCCTTTCTATAATCACCTGCGGGCCAAGTTCCTGGTCTACTCGCCAGAAAGGGACATCAGCTTTGACGAAGCGACATGTCCCTGGAAAGGCAGACTCCGCTTCCGGGTGTACAATCCTGCCAAGCCTACCAAGTTTGGCATCAAAATGTATGAGGCATGTGAGGCCAAGTCAGGTTATGTGCTTGGCATGGATATATACCAGGGTTCCACACGAGGCACCGACTTCTCCGAGGCACTGAGCATCGAGCAGGAGCTGAACACCACCACCCGCACCGTCCTCAGCCTTCTCAGCTACAGTGGATTGTTGGACCAAGGGCATCGCGTTTACATGGACAATTACTACACCAGTCCAGAGCTCTTCACCCAACTCTATCTGCTGAACACCTATGCTTGTGGTACTGTGCGTACAAACAGGCAAGGCATGCCACGTGTCTTCAAGAAGGCGAAGAGGAGGGCAGATAGAGTTGAGCTGACCCAGGGACAGAGCATCTTCAGGCAGAATGACCATCTTCTGGCCCTGAAGTACCATGATAAGCGCGATGTCCATATGCTGACAACAATCCACAGCCCCACTGAAGTCAAGCTGGACAAGCGGGATGAGGCAGGCAACCCCATCTGGAAACCAACCTGCATTGTGGACTATATCCGCAACATGGGGGGGGGTGGACACTTCTGACCAAATAATTGCTAATTATTCCCTGCTGAGGAAAACTGTGAAGTGGTGGAGGAAACTTTTCTTCTATCTCTTCACAGTAGCACTCTGCAATGCTTACTGTCTCCACCGGAAGTTTGCCAACAATACGTTGACACACTATCAGTTCCGGAGAGAGATTGTGCGTCAGCTGATTCTCCAGTCTCCTGATGCACCAAAGCCAGTTGGCAGAGGGAAGAAGAGTCTAAACCCCCCACTGAGGCTGACTGGCATGCACAAGCCTGTACATCACATTGCCAAAGAAGGAGCCAAGAGGAAACGCCCCATGCGTGACTGTGTTGCATGCAACAGACCCAAAAAAGATCGTGCTGGGTTCAAGCGCAAACAGTCGGCCTTCAAGTGTGAGCAGTGTGATGTAACCTTGTGTGTGCCAGAATGCTTCAATGTATACCACAGCAGGGTGGATTACAAGAGGGTTTTGCAGCAGCCTGGTGAGCCTGCCCCTGGTCCTTCTGGGGACCACTGACAGTCTCATCAACACGCCTGTCCTCACCTGACATTTCACCTGTTTGGCAGAGGTATTTACCTTCATGTTGATTTATATTTGATAATGAATTGATGAGCAGTATTCCTCATTCATTTCTGAACATATTTTGTATAACATTTATTGTTCAAAAACAAATAGTTTTTGAGATATAGCTCATTTAAACTTACTACCGTTTTTTTTTGTTTTTTTCTGTTCGTTATATGACCAAACACAGTGTTTACATAGGTACGAATTATAACCAGGATAAGGGTTAAGTATATAGATTCACTCCACAGAAGGGCATGAAACAGTTTTGTATATCCACAGTTGAAAAAAATACTCTGAAAGACGGCACCAAGCAAAAGAGTATATATACAGTGCGCTCTTAGCAGTCTTTTATATCCAGTTAAAAAGTGGCACACAAGTATTCTAAAAAAAACAAGGGCACAGCGCATATTTCTAATAATTCCAAACTCTGAAAACACACAATCAACAGATGAAAGTCACTTCTACACGATACTAAAGTGTGACAGTTGTAATTTGTGTAGTTCTGCTTCTAAGCACAACAAAAGGAACGTATACAAAGTTTTTTTCCAGTTAGCGTAAAAACTGATGACTGTAGCTACTAAAGCTCCTGGCACCGACGCGCGCCTTCCACTCACAGCATGGAAGGAAAGGAGGGAAAGGAATGCCAGAAACAGGGTCAGTTCAAAGGGGCAGCCAGCTGAAGGCGCTAAACTAAGTGTGAGGAAAAATTGAATTGTGCACAGCAGTGAAAAGAAATTCAGTGCTCTGGAAGCTGTTGGTGACGATGAGGAACAGTAGACAAAGTTGAGAAACTCAATAAATGAAGCTTGTGAAGAAATCCCTGGAGGAGAAAGAAAAGCAAAAAAGAATTGGATGATAATAAAAATTAAAGGCTTGATGGAAAAAACGGAGGAAGGCGAAGGGAAAAGAGGAAAAATACAGAAAGATAAACAAAGAAATCAGGAACAGGTAAAATGAAGCAGAGGAAGCTTGGCTGGAAATAAAGTGCAAAGAAATAGAAGACCGACACAAAATAGCTCCTCAGAGTAAGCACAGAAGAATTGAAGAAATTGTCCACAGGAAAAACACATGCACATCAACTGGTTGCTTAAAATCGAAAGATGGTACGCTTATCATGGAAAAAGACAAAATATTAGATAGATGGGGAGAGTATATTAAAAACCTTTTTAACGATGACAGAAACGAAAACATTATAAGAAAGAATCTTGAAGGACACCCATAATGATAGGAAAGATGAAGTTAGAGCAGCTTTGAAAAAGATGAAACCAGGAAAAGCCCCAGGACCAGACAATAATACTACAGATATTGATTGAAGCCCTGGAGGAATTTAGCATTGAGAAAATAAGTCCTCTTAAATGATATTTATGACATCAGAAAAATCCCCAAAAATATGTCAAAGTCAATTTTCATTGCACTTCCAAAGAAAACGGGCTATAGAATGCGAACTCCATCGTACAGTCAGCTTGATGAATCACGTAACAAAAATCTTTTTAAGAATGATCATGTTGAGGACAAGGAGCAGAATCAAAAGAGAAATAGCAGAAGAACAGTGGATTTGTGGAAGAGAAAGGAACCATTAAGGCCGTATACATCCTAAGAACTATCATACAGTAGTCAGTCGAGTTGAATAAGAATCTATATTTATGCTTTATTGATTATACCAAGGCTTTCGATCAGATAAAATGTGAAGAATTGATCGACTAACTAGAAAGACTCAATATTGATGAAAAGGATCTAAGAATAATCAGAAATATTTATTGGGAACAAACAGCAGCAATGAGAATAGAAAACGATATATATTGGGAACAAACAGCAGCAATGAGAATAGAAAACGATATAAGCTCTTTCCAAAATATCAAAAGAGGAGTCAGGCAGGCTTGCGTTCTGTCACCAGATTTGTTTTCACTTTACAGGGAAACCATCATGAGGAACCTAGAAGAATGTCCTGGGATAAAGGTTTGAGAAAAAATGATAAACAATATTCATTATGCAGATGACACCATGCTACTTGCAGAAAATGAAAGGGACCTACAAAACGTTGTGAATATAAACAGAAATACAAAGCAAAAATAAAGGATTGTAGCTAAATAGCAAGAAGACTGAATTCATGGTAATCAGTAAAATACATGAAATCTTCTGATGCAAAATAATAGCAAATGGCACAACTGGTAAGTTTAAATATCTGGGAATGGTCATCTCACCAGACAGCAGATGCTCATCAGAAATAGCCAGCAGATGTGCCAAGCTGAAACAGTATTCAAAAAGATGAAAAGCATTCTTAACAGCAAATGCCTATCAATTAACGTCAGGAAGCGAGTTCTTGACTGTTATATAGAACTGATACAGTTGTGAGGCATGGACAGTCAACATGCAAAGTCAAAAGAAGATTGAGGCCGCTGAAATGTGGTTTCTAAGAAGAATGTTGAGAGTTGCATGAATAGCAAAGAAAACAAACAAGACAGTCTTGATGGAGGTAGACGCAAGAAGATCATTGATAAAGAAGATTAGGAAAAGATAAGCAACATTTGTAGGCCATTTTATGAGGAAAGGGGAATTACAGCACCTAGTCACAACAGGAAAGCTGGAGGGAAAGAGAACACCAGGTAGACCCAGGGAGAAAATACTGGACGGACTTGCAGAGTGGCTGAGGACAGAGAGGGTGGAAGATGAACTTGCAACAACAAGGGTAGATTCATATATGGGGCCATGATAACCAACACTGCGCGGCAGGGCATATGATGATGATGATGCTGATGATTGCCAGGCAGGATTGAACTCAAGATTATCAGGTTGGAAGTTTGTTATCCTAACCTCTTGACTGTTGCACTTGCCACAGTGAAGGTCAGCCTGTATGTGGTGATGTTTCAGAACAGTTGGACACCAATGTTTTCCGCATTGTTTGTGGGTCACATGGATGTGGTGCGTTACCTCCTTTTGCATGGGTCTGAAACCAATGTTTCTGTACGGGTAAGTCACCCACTATGATGTTTACTTCTACATAGAATACTTTTAGTTTTACTAGGATTTCCTGTCTGATCTGAATTATCTTTCTCGTTTGTACTTTACCTTTGTGTTCAAAGGTCATTTTGTTGGGTAGCATTAATGATAATGAGCAGCAGATTTGAATTTGTGTTCATCATGACTGTAGTAAGAACTGAAATTACTGCAGGTATTTACAGTCTGAATTTTTGAACACAAATAAGGTGTCCTTTGGTATGGTTATATTTGTATTCAGGTGTTGTGTTCAAGTGTGTTTTTTAAATCCCCAGGGCGACAAGTTGGACGGTATGGTCAACGCCAGGGGCATGTCCTTAGATTATGCACATGACTGCATTGATATGTATACTTAATTTTCTTTTCTGTTTTTTCTGTTGAAGTATTGTATGTTTTGAAGCAGTTATAGCCCTGATATGGCTCTATGCAGTCAGCTGGGCTTTAAAGAACAATAACAAAAACAATAACAGGTGAAAATTAACCCTGTAGGTGCCACCAACATAAAATTTATGGAGCTGTTCCTTCCTTGATGCCACAAATGTAAAGTTAACTGAGGTAGTTTGACACATGTTTCAGCCAAATGTAAATGGGAGAAGAATATTGACTGATGTTGTCAGTCTCAGAGAGGGTTCATTAGAGTGATTGGTTTCCCTTACATGACTTTTTGACCTATGCAACCCTCTCCAGATTGGTTTTATTTTTCCAAGAATAGAAACTGGTTTCCAGTAAAATGGCGACAGCGACTGCACATTTTCATCCTTTGAAAGCATTTGAGTAAGTCAAGAACTCATAAATGATTGTAGGATGATTCAGAAGACAATTCTGAGACAAGAAGAGGTTGAAATGGCAGTAATTATTTGCTGTTGATGAGTAATGTGCACCAGACAGACCAGACATGAAAAGTAGTGATCCTATGGGCATGTGACACAAAGGGTTTGTGGCCGCAGGCAATACTGGCAGCCAGCTAATACCTTCAAAGTGTTGAAGTACACAGTCGGGCCATTGTAAAATCAACCCCCACTTCCAGGGAGTAGTAAAAGGGCTTAGTACATTGTATCGTTAGTAAATTAGATCAGTACAGGCACTTTTGAACTCCATCAGTGTGACTTGACAGCAGTGCAGTCTCATCTGGTTTTTGGTCATATGATGGCTTGACGTTGCTGGCTTCTGTGGTCATCCTGGGCACTGGGACTTTGAATGAACTAAGGGTTGGTGGTGTGTTTAGGAGCCAGAATGAACAGTGTGGGATCAGTGTCACAGAAGCAGCACAAAAGATGGAGCAGCAAAGAGGAAAAGCCCTTTCAGACCTTTTCTTTAATATTCATTTTAAACAAGTAATACAAACAAGCGCAAAACAAAAAGCAGAGCATAAGCTTTCAAACCAGCCGACTACATTCCACTGTTTTTACACAATATTCATCTTTGGTAGGTATGCTGGATGTCTTCTTGTTTTCATATTTTCATACGGCAACAAGTGACATGATTTACAAGATCTTTAATGTGCATATTTGATATTCTGCATGCGTGAGTGACACACGAAAGGGTGTTTAAGCATTGGCAGATCTGTACACATGGTGACATGGGAGATTGGAAAAATATCTAGATTGGAAAAGTAGCCTACCTACCCTTTGCCACCAGGTGGCGGTGTCCAGGTGGATCAAACCCATTACCTTCCAGTTAGAAGTCTAATGTTTACTCATTTATTACAGTCCCTGTCAGTGGTAAGTATGGCAGCAAATTCCATGTCAGTTTTGTATTGTATTCATCCATGACATTTTGATTGCAAGAATTCTTTGGTCCTTTGTTTGTGCGTATGTACATGTGCATGTGTGTGTGTGTTTGTCTCTCTCTGTGTACATCATGTATCATTATATGTGTATGTGTCTGTTATTTGTGTATACGTTTGTATAGGTGTTATGGATTTTTGTGTGAGTCTTTGCATATATGTGTGTGTGTATGCATTGTGTGTGTACATCGTGTATGTTGTGTGTGTGTGTGTGTGTGTGTGTGTGTGTTTGTGTGTGTGTGTGTGTGTGTGTAACTCGGGCATATATATAATACAGCTTATGTTATGGAGTATGCTTTCTTACATTATACAGACATACTGGCAGCATAATCCGTAAGCTTTACAGCACAACTTATTATCAATTATGTTTTAGGGGAGACAGCTAATACATTTTAGTGGGGATCCAGGGGCTGGTGAAGGCCCAGGGGCAATGCTTCTGATGGGCAGGTCTGGTAGCAACACCCCCACAGCTAAAGCTATTTTAAGTTTTATGCATGAAAAGTTACTATGTTCTTGTATAAAACGACATTTTAAATTGAAAGTTCACTTTGCCAACTCAGCTGCTCTACCACCAGAGCTTGGACTTACTCATTTAGACCTTATGCCTGAAAAATAATGCTAATCCAGCCCGCAGACAAGAGTGAAACAATTGTAACTTATATGCATTGTTGGAACAACAAAAAACATTTCAAAGTGAAATTAAATTTTATCATACTGGCTGTTTTATCATCACAAGTTGAATTTTACAATAGTGATTTAGACTTTTTTTAAAGCTAGGAAGGAGGGATGTTTGAGCCCCTAAAGCCACCACATCCCCGTGTCCTGCCCTGACTTAATGTTGCTAAGATCGTTGAGTACGTATGACCAGTAAGAAGACCTATGATAGTTGTTGTGATTTGTGATGTACAGTTGAAATGTGCAGCTTTTCAAAGATGGAAAACCAACAGACCCTTCAGGCTGAAATGTGACAGCATCCATAGTCACATTCAGTTCAACATACACACCAATATACATATCAGTACACACAATAGCACATTGACATTACACCCATCAACACATATTTTTGTTGGTGAGGTAATGTGTATGTTTTGAGATGGTTATAGTGCTGATATGGTGCTGCGCATTTGAAACCTTATGTGTACAATCAGATGTATGACATCTGCTCACATGCTTCATTTCAGAACAAGACTATAGTGTCTTTGCTGGTGAATAATGAACATATCACCCAGGCAGTCCGAGAGCATACTCTGAACATGCTTATCCAGGCTGGCTACAACCTTCACAAGGATACATGGATTCCTTGTGCCCGGACTCCTTTGCCCTCATCTTCCACCTCTCTTTCACATACACCTAGAAGACAAGCCCAGGAGAAAGTGACAGACTCCCCTGCTGAAGCAATGGCTAAATGGCTGGACAAGAAAAAAAAAGAACTGCCAAAGTTAACTTGTTTGTGCCGTACTCGGGTGCGTAAAAGGCTCAGCTACTGCAACAAAGGTCGAAGTATCGCAGACATTATTCCACAGTTACCACTACCTTCACTAATGGTGGACTTCATCAGCTTCAAACATGATCCATTGTTTACACAGGAAACAAAAGCAGATGGTGATAATTGATGGTGAGTGCAGGACAATTGTATTGTGAGTGGACACAAACGTGGCCACATATTCATATGTACAAATGGTATTATCAGTTGCAACTCACAAGTGCTGATCACCTATGATTAGCTAGGCTTGAACCTGTTCAAAATAATACTGTCTAGAGAATGGGCAAATAGAGTATTGTGCAGAGCCGATTCTCTTGGCACCATTGAGCCAGTGCCTTCTATAGTCAAGTGATATCTGGTCTTGCAAGAGCTGATTCTCTTGGCACCACTGAGGATACAGGTTTCCTGTGACATTCTGCATTTTTGATAACATTTTTCTGCTGTCACCAATATTCCGGTAAGATCTACTTGTTACAGCCTCAGTTTCAGTTTCGGTTTCAGTTTCTCAAAAAGATGTCTCCATGCTCAGAATGAATTCCATATGCACTAATGTCACAAATGCCATGTGATGGAGAAGATCCAGAAATGATCATGACACAAGCCTTAAGCTTGCACATAAACCGGTGAGCTGACCAGTTCTTAAGAAAACTTTGGCCTACCTGAGGATTGAACCCACGACACCTGTGTTCTCAGCACAGCACTCTAACCAGTTGAGGTAAGAGGGCCAAATAAATCCTCAGATAAGGATTCAGCTTGCCTTGCTAAACTAAAAAGGTCAGTGAGTAACTGAAATAACTGAATCAAATATTTCATTTTGAATTGTCTGTGTCGTAATAAATATGTTTGTATTTTCTGTTGGTGCAGCATTTTACATTTGTATGTGTGTGCATTTGTACATTTTTTTCATGAAGAAAAGGACATTAATTACTTCACATTGATAAAATGGAGGTTGTGTGCATGTTTGTATGAGCATGCATGTTTGTGTGAGCAAAATGTGCAACAATTTCTCAGTTGATATATGATACCATATGTGTATGTACACCATATTTGGGTCCCAGGTCCAACCTGTCGAGAAACTGCAAGTGCAGTACTCTGACTTCCAACTGTCCCTTTCCCATTTTTAAACACAGTCACTCAAATTGTAAACATCTGTTGGCACCTATCTCTTGGCTTTTATCAACATTTTTTTTCTTTCTTTTTAAAAATTTTTTTTTTAAACCAAACTTTGATAAATTGTTCAGCATAAATTATTATGAAAGATTTAAATGTTAGAATGGCCAAAGAACAATCATGGAAAACATATGGAGAGGAACTAAGCGAACTGTGCAAGCTCTCGACACGACATTTTTACAAAAGCGTCAAAGCAATGAGATTACGAGACGAGCCATACAGCCCAACAACAGTAGTCAATGACAGAGATGGAAACCCTATCAGTGATGAAGACGGCATCAAGAAGAGATGGCAAGAATATTTTAAGGAACTCCTCAACCCAAACAGACAGGGATACACACAGAGCCAGTTTCACCCTAGCTATCCAGAACACGAAGAGCCAAACATCCTGAGATCAGAGGTACAACAGGCGTTGAAGACCAGCCTAAAGAACAAAGCAGCAGGAATTGATGGCATTACAACCGAAGCTATCCTGGCATGTGGAGAAACAGGAACCACTTGGCTGACCACAATATTCCAGAAAGCATGGACAGAGAGGAAAGTCCCAGAAGACTGGCAGCGTGCAGTCGTGGTACCAATCTGGAAAAAGAAAGGCAGCAAGAAAGACTGCAGCACGTATCGAGGTATATCCCTTCTGAGCCACACGGGAAAGATGTATACAAAGATTCTTGAACAGCGCACAAGGTACAAGGTGGAACCTCTACTGAGTGAGGCGCAGATGGGTTTCAGAAAAGGAAGAGGATGCACTGACACTATCTTCGCTCTCAGACAACTGAGCGAAAAGACTATCGAACACAATAAAGAACTGAACTTCGTGTTCGTGGATCAAGAAAAGGCCTTCGACAGAGTAAATAGAAACAAGTTGTGGAAAACGTTAGAAGAATATGACGTTAGGGGGCAACTTCTAGACAATATAAGAGCCATCTATACCAACAGCATGAGTGCAGTACGCACCCAAGATGGACTCACGGAATGGTTTGAGGTGACGTCGGGAGTGAGGCAGGGGTGTGTTCTATCACCACTGCTGTTCATTGTATATATGGACAAAATCACGAAGGAAGCAAATCCCAACCCTGAAGATCTGAACGAGATGCTGTTTGCAGATGATCAAAGCCTTGCACATGAAAAAGAAGGGGAACTCCAGGAGCACACGAACAACCTGAACACACAATGTGAGAACTTCGGCATGAAAATCAGTATCAGCAAAACCGAGACACTGAAAGTCAGTAGAACACCTGGCCGCCTCAACATCAACATCGAGGGGACAGCACTGAAACAAGTCAGCGAGTTCAAGTATCTTGGAAGTATCTTCACAGAAGATGGACGTCTCAACAGAGAGATCGAGACAAGAGTTCAAAAGGCCAACAGCGTCAGCTACCAGCTTGCCCCACTCCTAAGACACCCCAACATCCCCATCGAGACCAAAGCCAAACTCATCGAGTCCATATTTAGACCAACCTTGACCTACCAGTGTCAGACATGGACCCTTACCAAAAGTCTTGAAAGAAAGATCACCACCTGCGAGATGAGATGTCTAAGGAGAGCAGTCAACAAAACCAGACATGATAAGATCAAGAACATCAAGATCAGAGAAATGATTGGAACAACACCAATTCTCCACTACATCCAACAGCAGAGAACCAGGTGGTTCGGGCACCTGACACGCATGGCACCTCACCAGCTTGCCAGTAAAGCTTACAACACAAAGGTGTCAGGGTACAAGGCAAGGGGTAGACCGAGGAAGACCTGGATCGAGGGGTGAAAGAAACACTGAAGACCCACAACATCCCACTCAACCAGGCCTTCAAACTTGCCGCAGACAGAAAGCTCTTTCTCCCCTCGACGCCCAAGATGGTATAAGAGGACGGATAAAGTAAACTAAAGTAAAGTAAAGTAAGTAAAATGTTACGTATCATGTGAACATTGTTCGGTATCTAACACGATCCATAAGTCACGCCTGCTCCCTGCCAAATATTAAGTTGTTTGACTGTCATGCTTTCAAGTTTTTGTACACATGTTCACGTAATCAACACATGCAAAAAGCATTCGTCCGTCACGCAACCGCACTGACTCCTTTCAACCAATGTCACTAAACAGATCACGATATTAAATTCTTTTACATTTATTACTATTTACTTTCACACATCACACATACAACATTTATAACCACGCACCTTCACATTAACGTCTTTTTGTTTTGTTTTGTTTTGTTTTCTCCTCCTTCTCCGTCTTCTGTTCCTCTTCTTCTCTTTCTCCCCTTTTTCTTCTCTTCTTTTTCTATTCCTTTTTCCTCTCTTCCAGTTCCTCTTTCAACACCACTCTTATATTACAAGTAAAACCGTCAACCACAAAGTGTAGGGAACATTTCTCCTCAGAAACAGAAATCAAACATCCAATGGGAAGAAAAAAACGCAGGTACAACAGGATATCTACTATCAACACAATTTTGTCTCACAACTGTGGTTCACAGAATATTCAGTATTAACATATCTTGTCTGATGACTGGTACACAAAATATTCGATATCAACACAATGTGGTTTCACAAATTTCGTTCAATACCACAAAATATTCAATATCAACACAATCTGGATTCACAAATTTCGTTCAATACCACCAAATACTTTTAGCTTGGCACTCATGGAACTTCCCGAGTTTCAACATATTTATATTTATATTTTTTCCGTCGAGCATCAGACAACCCGGTCTGCTAAAAAAAACCGTTGTACCTCTCTCTCCCCTTGACGTCACGGGAACATTGATGTCCTCTGAATGACGTATTTACTTCGCGTGTTTACATTCCGTATTTGGTCGATACATTACTCCATGCACCCGACACACACACACAAAAACCATGTGCACACATCACTGTGCACATGACATTGACCCAGTAAACGTGACCCAGAGGTGAGGTGCTAGGCAGCAAGGGGAGAGGCAGCTGTGAAAAGATAAACACACCACCTGCCCACTGACACTACAGCGCATGGCTGGAAGAGCTACCAGTACAAAACTTATTTGTGCTCTTCCAGTTGGCTGTGTGGCAGCGATCAGTCCCTACCCTTTCTTTTTTATTAACCATCGGTGAGCCAGAGGCTTGTGGAATATGTGGAGTACATTCATTTTTAAATAAATTCTAACGTTAAAATACTTTTCTACAATCTTTTGAAACCACAGTAGCGTTAAAATCAAGAAGCTGAGGTTTCCATTGATACCAAACACTAGTAGTACTTTTACGGCACAGCCACACATGCAACACATTGAAAGTTAATGGAAGAAAAACCCAATAACTTAAGAAACTGACTGTTACGATGCAAAGTACATGCATTTTCACCTGGTGGTGTAGTAAGCAGTTGACTTTTCTTGCCGTTAATCTATTCATGTGATGAAAGGTGCATGAATGCATGATGCCATTCTGAAAGAAACATTGCAGGGACACTTACCTGTAAATAGCAAGAGGCATTGCTGTAGTGTAGGTATACAGGACACAGAACAGCACTGGGTTTTCACATATTCCACACAACAAACAATTTTCTCTCACTAGCACTCATTTTTCATCCACCATATACATAACTGAAGTTTCAATAAATGTGCTCTTATCAACAACAATAATAACAACACACACACACACACAGAGAAATGTACACCAAGTAAGCAAATATACAAACGACAGCAAAAAAAAAAAAAAAAAAAAAAAAAAAAAAGGAAAGACAAAGAAGCTTGGGAAGAGATGGGTAAAATAGGAGTGGGGATAGAGGGGCTATCAATACTTCATGAAATCTTTACTGGTTTTCTGCAAGCAGAGGGCAGCGCACCATGATATGCAGGTTACACCATCAGCATGAGTTCAGAGAGCAGAAAACGAAGTTTGTGTGTTTCACTCTTCATTCCCCAAATTCTGCGTTTCAGTTTATTGACTGTTGCATGCATTTCTTCACCCCCCCTGTTCTCCATGTAGAGCCAGTCCAAATCTGTGTGTCTGAATAAAGGGGATGCAGTGGCATTCCAACAGGTGTTTTGGAATGATTCTTGTCTGTCTAAAGCATGCACGAAAGAAACACATGTAGGCAGTGATACTGATTTCTAGCTCTTCTATGTCTGTCTGGGTCATCGGCTGTTGGTGTGAAATTTTGTCATGTACTTGTGAGAAAAGTGTATTTAGCTGTCTATATTTCTCACAAATGTCCCTGCTCTCTGATATCAGCTCTTTGGTGGCATCATTTTCAGTGATATTCTATATTTCTTCTGCTTTTCCCACAATGCTGTTGCACAGATGTTCAAATGTATTTGATTTTAAATACTTATGACAATGATTGCAGATGAAAGATTGTTCATGGTATGCCTGCTTGCATATTTTATGAGAGAGAAGAACAGAGTCAAGATTGGCAGAGATGGGGCCTGTCAGCTTGGTCAGATTGTCGTGGCGTCTCTTTAGCGCTTCGATCTCTTCATATCTTGTGTCATAGGGCTCTTTTGCATCTTCTTTTGTTTTTTGTATGAAGCCAGACTCTGTTCTTCATTCCCTTCATTCCATGATAGGACTGTCTCGTGCTGCAGGTTTTCGTTTTCTAGCTTTTCAATCTGTTTGATGCGGTCCTTGATGTGGTGTCTGAACTGAGCGGATTGTGTTTGTGATCCTCTTCTCAGTTGTGTTTTCGTTTTGATTTTCTCTGAAGCCTGATGAAGTCTGTGTTTGTAGCTACTTTTTACAGTTACAGAACCAAGAAATAATGTTTCTTAAGACAAGAGAAAAGTTTTAAAACATCCCTAAATATCTAAAATTCCTGAGGTTAGAGGGTTCACAGCGGTATTCACAACTTCTCTTTTTTTTCTGCCATGGTTCTGGTTCATACCTCCTTTGGACCTGCCTGACATAGTGCGGGTCAAAGTGGTTTGTACCACCCATCGTGGCAAGAGAAGTGTATGTGCTATGCGTAAAAGATGTTGTAAACATCAAATCGCCAAAGCACTTGAAAATCAACTAAAAAAAACCCAACTGTTGGCTGCTAACCAAAGTTCATCTAACCCCTGCACTTAACAATCTAATGTGAAAGTTGGATCATTCAACGCACGTACTCTGAATTCCAACCACGGTGTCCATGAAATGCTGCAACTCTCCTCTGGGTGACATATTGTCTGCCAACCTCAGCGACCGTGCCAACCTTCGACATGGACAAGGCAGAATCGTGACTCTGAAAGCTGATGTTACGAATGATCATGACCACCTCAGCGTTTCCCCAGCAATTGTCATGAACATGAACAGCATCCTATTTTCACAGTTGTTTCGTTTGAATTTGCTGAACGTTAAGTATATGTCTGAATGCAGATGGGCTTGTTTCTTTGACTGTTCTATCCTTGACAAACACCTCAGCTTGTTGTTGGTTAAGTGCGTGGCAGTCTGTCTCCAGCAGAGTGTGATGTTTCTTAACTATATCTAACAGAATGTGCAGATATGGCTCAGCGGCACTTGAAAAATTTACCCACGGACAACATTGTTGTACATTTTGGCTATTGTATTTTTGGCTTTCCTGTAATGAACAGATCTTGCCTCATCTGTGGAAACAGTGCTGTATGATATTGCCTTCATTGTTTGCAGGGGGCAGCTGTATTTGATCTTTTGTTGCTGTACAAAAGAGGCAAGGATGGAAGGACTGCACATCAGATAATCCATAAACTTTCAGCAGAAAATAATAGTCCCCCAAAACAAAAACTTTTGAAGGATTTGTTTTTCCAATGCAGGTTTTCTAGCTGTGATTTCTCTACTGAGGGGATCCAAAATGCACCTTAAATTGTCAGGGTTGTCTTTGCAGTCTACATTGGCCAAGAGACAGGTGTTATGTTTGGAATTCGCATTGAGTAGATTGGCAATCTGCATCATGAATTTGAATGACGCTCCCCCATGGTCCTCCCCCATATTTGAGCCATATTTCATTTTCTGGTAGGTGCCATTACGCCATGTCAGCAGTTTTTTCTCATCATACTGATTCAGTAGTTTTTCAACTATTTTTGGCAGATCTTTTATTTTTCCTACCAGGGTTTCTTTCTTTTCTTTTCTTATCATCTGTGAAAAAATTATTTGGCTTTTCAACAACGATATCCCCAAACAGTGTTTTCTTTTGTTGTTCCCTTTCTTTCTGTTCACTAGCAAACTTAAATCCAAATTTCTGAAAAATTTGCTTCTGACGCCTGTATAAACCCCATGGAAGTCCTAGTTGGGTCCTGATGACTGAGCCTTATTCTTGTGACATGCTAACAATCCCACACCCTGCCTCTTTCATCAATTTACCTTTGTTTCTTTTTTGCTCTTTTTTATTTCTCTCACTTGTAATTTCAGTGCATCATCATCATCATCATCATCATCACTGCCTGATATGTTCAATCTAATTTGCTGAATGGCTTTTGCTCGTTTCTTTTTCAGTGGGGAAGATGCAATGCTGATTTTTTTTTCTCATGGTTTTGTTATTTTTTTCAAGATGATGGGCTGCTCTCCAGTTTTGCACCTCAGTTATTTTGTCCTCAAATATTTTCAGCTTTTTCCGACACAAGTCTTGAAGTGTGTCAGAGTGGCTTCTTCTTCTTTGGACAGTTCTGATTCAGTCTCGAATATTGCTGCTTTTTTCTGCGAACTCGGGTTGGCTTTGGAAAATGCGAAGGCCGTTAAGGACGATACTGATGTGGAAGCATGGGCAACATTTTTTTCTGTGCATTTGGGGGGTGTACGGATGATGGGAGATGTTTGGATCTCCACTGTCTTTGATTTCTTGACAGGGGTAGAAGAAGCAGTCTTCTAGAGATGCCTTCTCCGAAGTTTCGCTTCTTTCCACAGATATTTAGACAGTGTACATTTTGGTGAACACGTTTTTGTTTTCTTGGGTCTCCCCCCTTTCCGCTGGCTGTCAGAGAGTACACACAATGTACATTGATCTACTGACAGTGTGCAATAGATTTCTGATCTTTTCAGCTGCATTTTGTAAAACAGCATTTTTTCTAGCTTCGGAATATTTTTTGCAGTGAGTCAGTGTATGATAGCACTTACTACACATTCCTTTCGGATGCTTGCTTTCCAAGTCCTGGCTGACATCTATGTCATGAAGTAGAGATAAATCCCCAGTGTAACTGGCACAAGTTTTACCTTACATTGTTTATCTTTCACTTGTTTTTTCACTCTTTCACCACACAGTCGACACAAACAATTTAAACAGTCAATATGCTCTTTGTAAGAATGAGTGAGCATCATCTCCATGCTAACAAAATCAAAGAAAACACTTAGCACAGAAATACAAACAAACCAAATAGTATAAATTCTGTCCTTGTAAACAAATAACCACAGAATTGATCTACACAGTTTTTCCTACAAGCTATGCTTAGCGGTCATTCAGACAGAAGTAGCGCAATTGAAACAAGAGCAGTTAAAGTGGTGGGAAAAATTCTGGCACCGAGCTTAATTCCAGTGAGAACAAAGAAGGAATGCGGAAGGCCTGTAGGGGCTACAGAACATGAGAAATGGGGTCAGAGGCCAAGCGGGTTCAGCCAGTGCTATCAAGATGCTGGCGGCGTACCTTACTAAATAGGAGGAAACAGGACCGATTCGCATGCCGTGAAGTATGTTGTAACTTAACTGAATGATTCTGACTTTTGACAGAGATCCGTCTACTGGCATTTTGATAATACACTTGTCAAAGATACTGATTTTGTAACTAGAATGAATGATTTGCCCATTGAGAATGAGATAGGAGCATGGAAATTCAGTGCAGTAGGATCGACAAGGGCACATGGAACTCTGAAAGAACAAGAAATAAAAACAGTGCTCCATGTACCTGTATGCAACTGAAGTTAAAGAAAAAGCATTAAAAAAAAAAACCAACAACAAAAAAACATGGGAAGGAGGAGACATGTCAAATTTAATGCTATGGTAAAAAAACCCAGGAGTGAACCATACTACATAACACTGTCAAAGAATTGATGAAAATAATTATAAGAAAATACTAACTTCCATATGTCAGCATTAAGTGCATTAGAAAAGCATGAGAGACAAAAGGAGACATACTTCGAAATGTACATTCATAACCAGAAATGCATGCATGGATATACACAAATGAGATTGACTGCATACACATTCACATTATGACTCCAGTGCAAACCACACTGGAACACGTAATCTCTCTCTCTCTTCTATCTCATGCTGTCTCTCTTTCACACACAGACAGCTAGCTAGACACTTCCGCACATACACTCTGCCTGTCTCTTTCTCTCACACATGAACATACATACACACTTGTACGCCTGCATGCAACCATCTACTGAGAAGACAAACACCCACCAACCAAATAAAAAAAAAATCTAAAAGACTGGACTGGACATATCCCACACAACACATTGTACAGGTACAACTAAACAACAATGCAGTGGACGTTATGATGAATTTTTTAAAGTTTGAGTGCTTGTGGGCATGCACTCAGTCAAGCACATGCACAAATGCATGCATGCACATGATAAAGAATAAGTCATATTGTCTTCACAGACAAGTGTGTATAACTAAACTCCCATGACGTACAGTGAAGTAATTTCCATCACAGGAACTATCACTGAAACCATGGGTTACTTCACACATTCAGGATGTTTGGAAAGGTACTGTTCCTTCACAGACACCATAGGTTACTACACACCCATGACATACGACAAGATAATGTTCCTCCACAACAGAAGACGGTCATTGTACACACATCCATCTGGTGAGGGCAATAGTTCATTTACAGATAGGCCTACCATGGGTTACTGTGCATCCACGACCTAAGGCAAAGCATTGTTCCTTCATACAAACCAAGAGTTACTGTACACCCAAGGTGTACAATATGCAAAATTTCACATTTTTGGTGATCTACTGGAAAGTGTAAATGACAGGATATTGACAACAACCAAAAAGTTAAAGTGTGTGGTGTCATGCTTTAAAAGACCACAGGTAATAATGATACTGACTGTAACCGGGCAGAATATTTCAATCTCTTGTGTGTAAGAAAGGGATTATTTTTGTTATGTGAATTTTGTTGTCTAGCTAGTAAAACTGATGCACAGAGGGATTCAAACTCACAACCTCTGGATTAGAAATCCAGAAAGCAATCCCCTCAGCTATGGGGACTTGGAAGATGATGACCGATATATTTTCTTGAAACATCCTTCATTTATTGACCAGCTTTTGGACAGCAATATGACACTGAAATCACTCGATGAGTCTTGAATCAGTGTCTGCTTCAACCTCTAATGATGCTAAGATCAATTTCCTCTTCAGCTGGAACACATACATTTGTTGGTACAGTGTTGAGTGTCTTAACACTATTTACACGATTTGACTCGTGTTCATTGACATCAGATGATACGTTTGCCCCCTGACAAACTCCTCCTTGACTGGAGCCAGCCAACAAAGGAGTTTTCACATCCGTTTCATCGTCTTGACTGGAGACTTTCCTAAGAGTTTGCTCATCATCTGATGGCAACAAAGGAGTCTTCACGTCCGTTTCATCATTCTGAGAAGAGATAGCAACTTCCCTGCAACTTTCCTCATCGCCTGACAGTAATCTTGTCTTGATGCTTGTCTCATCTGTGTCTCCTGATTCAGCATCTATGCCTTGTTCATCTTCCATCTGATCAGATACAGGTAAAGAAGGGGGTGGAGCAGAAGGGATAGGCAGAGAAAGGGGTGGGGCTGAGGGTTCATTCAGAAAACCAGATGGAGATGCAGGAGCAGGGTCTTCAGATGGCAAGGGATAGGTTGGAGGTGTGGGAAGTAGTCGTTCAGTCTCATAAGGTGAAACTGGTGTGGACGATTCTGGCACAGGGATGGCAATGGAAGCTGAGCCAGCCACTTCTGGCTGTCCGGTAGCCTGAGGCATCGTGCAAGGCCTTGATGTGTCACCAAGATCAGGTGAAGTGGACACTGGAGGATCTGTAGGAGGACTGCTGGTACAATCAACACCCTCTGAGGCATTTTCCACACAGCCGTCATTTCCAAATTTAAGCTCAAAATGTCTCACATTTTTGATATGGTAGTTCTGCAAATAATACACATTAAATCACCAAAAAACCAGCAAATGTAATTTTATCAACACATTCTTTGACAAAACAGACACAGACTATATTCACAGACATAAGTAAATGCATGACAAATCAGTAACTTACCTATCAAAGGACACTTGCAAACTCCACACGCATACATACAAACCAGGACTGATCGAATCATATTTTTAAATATTGCACAAGTCAGGAATCTTGTCAATTTTAAAAAGCCTCTAAATCTCAAACTTTGCAGTTCTTGTGTCATATCATGTTCTTTCAAAACAACAATGGCTATGGCAAATGCTCAGCAAATAACAAATTTGTGGCTTTGAACCCCATCAGATCTGTCAAAATCACTGGGATTTTTTGCTTCCAACTGGCTGAACATGCTATGAGCTCGTGGGAAGACAGGGACCACATACTGGAAGTCTCTTCCACTTCATGGGTGCATCAATGAGGGTGTTGTGTAAACTTTCTGACACCACAGATGTCTTACTCTTGGGTCTGGTTGCCACCAGCATATTTCATCAAAGGTAGCATACAGTAAAACCTGTCATGCTGTTCAATCCGCAATGGAACTGTGTAGCATCATTATATTCATCTCCATTCTCATGGACCCAAAACATGGTGAAAAACTGTCCCCGGACTGTGGCCACTGAAGTGGCATGGGAGATTGGGAAAACAAAACAAACAGCAAACCCCTATCTTTCCAAACACTGAGTGGGATACATGCCCTCAAAATAACAACTCAGTAGCCCGGTACAGCTCAAAATTATGACACATCCTAAATCATTTGTAACTTCATTGAGATATTTGCTGACCAATTGTGTGAAGTTGCATTATACCTAAAATGAACAACCTGGCTCTTGTCAATATCAGGCGCTTTGGTTTTTTTTTTCAGTCTGTAGAGAGAGAAGAGAGTATGAGTGAGGGGTTTCCCTGGACATCCTAACCCTTGCCTTCATCACATCACTGACAGTCTTCAGTGTCTTTGTTAATCCTTATAGGCTACAGCCTTTGTTGGTTCTTATGTATTCACTGACAGTCTTCAGTGTCTTTGTTAATTCTTATAAGCTACAGCCTTTGTTGGTTCTTATGTATTCACCGACAGACTTCACTGTCTTTGTTAATCCTTATAAACTACAGCCTTTGTTGTTTGTCTAAGTATTCACTGACAGTCTTCACAATCTTTGCTATTCCTTACAAAGCTACAGCCTTTGTTGGTTGTCTTTCTATGCATTCACTGACAGTCTTCAGTGTCTTTGTTAATCCTTATAAGCTACAACCTTTGTTGGTTGTCTATGTATTCACTGACAGTCTTTGCTGTCTTTGTTAATCCTGGTAAGCTGCAGGTTGGTTGTCTTTCTGTGTATTCACTGACAGCTGTCTTTGTTAATCCTTATAAGCTACAGCCTTTGTTGGTTGTTTACGTATTCACTGACAGTCTTCACAATCTTTGTTAATCCTTATAAGCTACAGCCTTTGTTGGTTGTCTTTCTATTTATTCACTGACAGACTTCACTGTCTTTGTTAATCCTTATAAGCTACAGCCTTTGTTGGTTGTCTTTCTATTTATTCACTGACAGACTTCATTGTCTTTGTTAATCCTTATAAGCTACAGCCTTTGTTGGTTGTCTTTCTATGCATTCACTGACAGTCGTCACTGTCTTTGTTAATCCTTATAAGCTACAGCCTTTGTTGGTTGTCTTTCTATGCATTCACTGACAGTCTTCGCTGTCTTTGTTAATCATTATAAGCTGCAGACTTTGTTGGCTGTCTTTCTATGTATTCACTGACAGTCTTCACTGTCTTTGTTAATCCTTATAAGCTGCAGACTTTGTTGGCTGTCTTTCTATGTATTCACTGACAGTCTTCGCTGTCTTTGTTAATCCTTATAAGCTGCAGACTTTGTTGGCTGTCTTTCTATGTATTCACTGACAGTCTTCACTGTCTTTGTTAATCCTTATAAGCTGCAGGCTTTGTTGGTTGTCTTTCTATGCATTCACTGACAGTCTTTGTTAATCATGATAAGCTGCAGCCTTTGTTGGTTGCCTTTTTATGTATTCACAGTCTTCACTGTCTTTGCTGATCCTTATAAGCTACAGCCTTTGTTGGTTGTCTTTCTATGTATTCACTGACAGTCTTCACTGTCTTTGTTGATCCTTATAAGCTGCAGGCTTTGTTGGTTGTCTTTCTATGCATTCACTGACAGTCTTTGTTAATCATGATAAGCTGCAGCCTTTATTGGTTGCCTTTCTATGTATTCACAGTGTTCACTGTCTTTGTTGAACTGTCTTTGTTCATCCTTATAATCTGCAGCCTTCAGTGGTTGTCTTTTTGCGTACTGTTAATCTCTTCCTTCAAATGTAATCTTCAGTCTTCAAACTTTCAGCATTTAGTCATGAACTTCAACTGATGTTAATTTATCTCTGTTTTTCTATGTAAAGAATATGAATTTAGAGATACAGCAATTTCATGAAGCAATTCACAAGTCAATAATTCATTGTGCATTTCTGATGCCCTTGTTGTCCGCAAAGTCCTCCATGAGGGGTGAATGCCGAAACGTAAAAAAAATCATCTATTTCCCCACAATGGGACTGATATAAAATCCAACTGGTTTTGACACACCATTGAAAAAAAAAAGTCTACAGATCATGTTTCCAAACTAAAGTAAGAACAACAGTCTAAAATGAACCAAACTGATACTTACCTGTGTTACATTGCCATTGTTCACGACAATTTTGCCACGAGACTTATCTTCATCAATCCACACAGTAGTCAATCCTTTGCCAGGAGGGTTATCTGCAACATCTATTGACCAACCAGTCAATCATACAACCATCCACTGAAAATCAATGCTCATCCATCAATATGTACTTCTTCTTCTAACACCTGCTCATCCATCAATATGTACTTCTTCTTCTAACACCTGTTCATCTATCAATATGTACTTCTTCTTCTAACACCTGCTCATCCATCAATATGTACTTCTTCTTCTAACACCTGCTCATCCATCAATTTGTACTTCCTCTTCTTACACCTGCTCATCCATCAATATGTACTTCCTCTTCTAACTACTACTCATCTATCAATATATACTTCCTCTTTTAACACCTGCTCATCCATCAATATGAAATTCCTCTTCTACCTACCTATTATATGGCATTGTGTGATCATTTTCTTTTTGTTGGGTGGAAGGGGGTAGAGTAGGAGGGGTGGGCAAGTGGACATCAGGCCGGTTGTTTTTTCTGTTTTGTTGTTATGTGTGTATGTTTTTTGTTTGTTTTTCATGTTGTGTTTTGCTATGGAGTTCTCAATGTATGATTGGGAGATAAGCCTGAAATATCAGCATTTTTGTTGGGCTGTTATGACTTACCGTAGTGTCCATTTTGTTCCTTTGTGGACTCTTTTTCTTCGGCAAGGTCTGTTTTGGGAGATTCTGTATCATTGGGCCGGTTCCCACTGTTTTCATCATTTGTACCAGCTACACAAGAATAAAAACATGGCAAGCATTCTTCTTACCTATTAGGTTTTCTGGTATTACCTGAAGTTGAGATCTTACAATTTTTTATATCATTATGAGTATCATTCAACTTGTTTAATGTAATTACATACAACTCTTTAAGAGCATGTATCAGTATACAGTCAGAGTTAATACTCTGTCATGGAGATTAGTTTTTTAAACTATTCATATTCAGAAGTCCAAGAGCTAATCAGAACTTACTGTTACTTTCATTCTGAATGTTTGTCATCAACTGTAGACTAGTATGATCAAGTAAACACAACTATTCATCATGTACAATGGGAGCTCTTACTTCCATGCCAATTCCCACAAATCCTAAAATCAAATAATGGGAAGCTAAAAGATTAGTTCCACAAACAGAATCATTTCAAATAATCTAGTGCAATCGAACCATCCAAGGTAAATAATTCTAATTTCAAAGAATGACACTCAAGTGTCCCCAGTTGGAAAAAGCTACATCAAAAGAAAAAACAGATTATTTCATCTAGAACTGAAGATTTTTGATATCTTTTCTGGTATCTACACTTTAATTAAGCAATCTAGTGTTTGAACCTTTGAAGTGATGCTATGATCTTGCTGAAACTTCAAATATTTTTACAAAACTTCAAATCCCTTTACTGCTTGTTCTTTTCAGTGTTCTGTGAATGGAATACTCCAACAAACTCAAGGACCCCAAGCAATAGAAAAGTAAATGGCTCTACTGTTTTGCTGATTCAAACTTTTCTGAGAAGCATGAAAGCAGACATGTCTGAACACTGGCAGCTGAATGATGGGCATAAAAATGTGCATGGCCTGGAAGGTATAGTTTATTTTACACATGAAAACAAGACTATATTCACAAGTCAGATTGTTTATAACAAATGACACAATCATGCAAACAACTGTTGAACTTAAATGCAGTCACCAAAAAGATAAGTTTGAATGTATGTACAGATATGCATGACCTTGTACGCACACAAACATACACTGCATGACCTTGTACGCACACAAACTTATATACACACACATACATAACACATACCAGAACAAATCTGCTGTTGGCACATTCTGACACATTTCAGCAGAGTTCTTCGGAAGCAGTAAATAACTGAAAAAGATTGTTTCTCATGAAACAGGTCATATAGACAGTGAACTTCAAAACCAACTTTCAATGTTTCTGAATATTTTTATACATTTATATAAAACTTCTACAAAAAACACACAAGAGTATTTCCACTGTACTGATATAGGCAGTGAACTGACTATCACCATTATACAAGTAAACAAACATACTTATATGAAAATCCTTATGTACTAGTATGTGATTTTAATCTTGCAGTGAAGATTCATTGATTTAGAGTATCTCACTTTTTTCTTTTATAGCATGGCTATTCATTTGATTGCATTAATTTCTCATTTAGCTGTAATCTGTGTGTGTGTTTGTGTTTGTGTGTGTGTGTGTGTGTGTGTGTGTGTGGTGTGTGTGTGTGTGTGTGTGTGTGTGTGTTGTGTGTGTGTTGTGTGTGTGTGTGTGTGTGTGTGTGTGTGTGTGTGTGTGTGTGTGTATGTGCAGGTGTGTGTGTGTGCAGGCATGTGTGTACCGTGTGTGTGTTGTTTGTGTGTGGTGTGTGGGTGTGTTTGTGTGTATGTATGTTAGAGTGTGTGTGTATATTGGTTATTTTTGCCTAGCATGAAGTCTACCAGTACTTCCTGGTCATGCAAAAAAGGGCTTAGAGTAGCTCACTTAATCATCAACCACAAGATGTGACAGACATTCCATCAACATTATCAAAATACAACAAAAACGTTCACATTCAAGCTTTGACAGAATCCTTGGATATAGCTCAATCTGCAAAAACCCCAAACAGCCCAAAACACGAGCTTATGAATTTACAGCAATGAATCTATCATATTCAAACACTTGATCCATCTTGAACAATACTTAGCAGAATTGGATTGGACAGATATCAAAATCAAGAAAGCATTGCTACTTCTAATAGGTTTTATTGATTGACATCCATCTGAACCTTCTAATTGGTTAAAACAATTTCAACCATTCGGAGCTTTCAATCCAAAGAAATGATCATTCTCCAAGAATCTAATTCTCTACAAATCCAATGAATTCCTATCTAATCAACAACAGACAATAAGTTGTTCTCAAAAATTCAACCACATGTTTTCTTTTTTAGGATCTCAGTATCATACTTGCCATGGAGCAACATGTTTTTGATGTAATTTTTTTCTTCTTCCTTTCCATTCTTTTTTAAAAAAAACATCACCCATCTTTCTTTGTTGTCGTTTTTTTGTTGTTGCTTTTTTTTAATATATCACAAAATGGCAATATGTCTACAGCATTTAGCGAGCGATTATCTGTCAACTCTGTAATATGGACAGTTCAGATTTTCATTAATGTTTTACACTTGTGGTTACATATACCTAGGTTTGATCATGACATCATTATCATGTGCCACGGGAGAAGAGTGGCAGAATGGTTCAGACTTTCGCCTGCCAAAAACTAAACTCAAGGTTCCAGGGTTCGCTCCTCAACTTTTCTCCTGTTTGACGGAAAATCGAACTGAACGTCTAGTCCTTCGGAAGGGGACGAAAAATGAGTCGGACCCTTGTGCCTTCTGGCTGCGCATGCTAAAGATCCCACAGCAGTTGAAAATTGTGAAGAACAGGGCAGTGCCTGGCTGCCTTGGTATAAAACATTGAAGACATGGGTTAATTTCCCAGGTCCTACCCTTTGAAGACCAATTAGCCTTCTTGCCTTTCTGAAGTCTTGGGGAAAAAATTTGAATATGAATATGAATTTGAAGCGAAGGAAAAGTTGAGGTATCTACCACTTCACTCCCCTATGACCCCAGGGTTATGGAACTACTAAGGTAGGACCTCAGGACCTGGCCAGCTTGTGGGTTTATATGCAGGCTTAAGGCTTGAGCCATGATCATCCTGAATCTTCTCCATCACATGGCACCTGTGACATTATTGCATATGGAATTCATTCGGAGCATGGAGACGTCATTCTGAGAAAATAAAACTGAAACTGTATCATGTGCCATGCCACATGGCATACGAATCTATATGAATCTATCTTCTGTCCCTGAAAGTATATCTCCTACCCTTTCTGTCCCCATCCATTCTAGCTTTCCTGTTATGACTAGGTGCTCAAATTTCTCTTGCTTCATAAAATATCCTGTACTATACATGTTGCTTGTCTTTTCCTATTCCTCTTTACTAATGTTCTTTTTGTGTTTGCTTCTTTCAAGACTGTCTCATTTGTTTTCTTTGCTGTCCACTGAACTCTTAACATTCTTCTGAGAAACCACATTTCAGTTGCCTCAATCTTGTTCCAACTTTGCTTGATTGTCCAGGATTCACATCGGTACAACAGTATTGGTTCCATATGATACAGAAACACTCTCTTCCTGATGAAAAACTCAATAAATGAGGCTAGTGAAGAGATCCCTAGAGTTAAAAGAAAAACAAAGAAGAATGGAAGACAAAAGAAATTTTAGGCTTTGATGGATGAACGAAGAAATATAAAGTGAAAAGAGGAAGACTAAGGGAAAAGAGGAAGAATACGAAAAGATTGATAGAGAAATCAGAAATAAGAGCGATGAATCTAAGGAAGGTTGGCTAAAAACAAAGTTAAAGAAACAGAAAACCAACACAAAACAGATCCCAAATTTATATACAGAAACACTGAAGAAATTGCTCACAGGAAAAAGACATGCATATCAACTGATCATTTAAAATCAAAAACGGTACAATTATTATGAAAAAAGACATAAAACTGGACAGAGGGGAGTGTACATTGAAGAACTTTTTGATGCTGACAGCAGGGAGGAACACATCATTAGAAAGAATGAATGACAGATCACAAATAATGAAAGATCAAGTTAAAGCAGCAATGAAAAGGATCAAACAGGGAAAAACCTCAGAACCAGACAATATTACAAAAGAAATGATTGAGGTTTTAGATGAACTTGGTACTGAAAAAGTAACAGTCCTCCTAAATGGAATTTATGACACTGGAAAAATCCCAAATGTCAAAGTCAGTTTTCAATGCACTTCCAAAGAAAGCAGGGGCCATAGAATGTGAACTCCACTGTACAATCAGCTTGATGAGTCAAGTGACAAAGATTCTATAATGAATAATCATGATGATGACAAGCAATAGAATCAAAACAGAAACAGCAGAAGAACAATGTGGACTCGTAGACAAGAAAATAACTATTAATGTCATATACATCCTTATACATCCTAAGAACTCTCAAAGAAAGATCACTATCATTGAATAAGGATTTATGTTTACATTTTGATGATTATACCAAAGCTTTTGATGGAAAAAAACACCCAGCATGCACACGCGCCCACCAGTGATGCAGACTACAATCATAACAATATAGTGAAATGTAGTCAGCTCATCTAACGGGGCTTGAGTTCTCTGTGCTCTACTTAAAGCCAGATTATGAGTAACGTGCAGCAAGTCCAAATGATATGCAAGAACCCTTTGTAATAATAAATTACTAAACAGAAATTTCTTAATTGTTCATTATGTATATCTCTAATGGAACAGACTGATAAATGTTCGAGAAATTTTCTTTACTGGTTATTAAGTAAGTAAGCATTGGTTCTTTATTGGTTTAGTTGTTTAATGCATAGGGCTGACTGACAGACAGGAAATTACTACTGATACTTTATCTAATGGACACCAGATGCATACAATTACAAGAAGCACTTTTTTCTTTTCTTTTCTTTCTTTTTTTCTTTTTTTACATCAGGTCCTGTACTTGTCCCGCTTTGTTGGAATGTTTGTTTTCGCATTTCTTTTTTTTTCTGTCACTTTTTTTCCCTTTTCTTTAGTTTTTTTTAATCAAATGCATTTTCTCACAATACATTCAATCCATTTGTCACTGTGTGTATCTACGCTATGGAACAGACAACTTCAATAATCATCATCATCATGCCTGCCACATGGCGTTGGCGATCATGGCCCTCCACAAGAATCTATCCCCTGTCGCTGCAAGAATATCTCCCACCCTCTCTGTCTTCAGCCACCCTGCAAGTCTGTCCAATATTTTCTCACTGGGTCTACCTGGTGTTCTCTTTCCCTCCAGCTTTCCTGTTATGACCAGATGCTGTAATTTCCCTTTCCTCATAAAATGTCCTATAAACGTTGCTTGTCTTTTCCTAATCTTCTTTACTAATGTTTTGGCTGGCCATGATAAACTTGGGAGTATACGATGGTGGTTTCCCATTGCTCAATACACATTTTTAATATTACAAAATGTTCTTAATGTTTTTACTAATGTGTCACATACAAGAACAGTATTCAAATAAATATGAACTAAATTTCAAACATCTCTCTCTTTTACAAGGATTACACAATCTCTAAGGTTCCATAAATATTCCAAGCTAAATACTTACCAAAAGCAACAATCAGAAGGATAAGTAATATTACTATAGCAGCTATTCCTCCTGTACTTAGCTGGTTTCCACTGTCATCAGAAGATACAGGTGGTGTGGTACCCATTGAAGAGAAAGACGTAGGTCTACTTGTGGGTCCTGAAACAGCACGGAATCTATACAGATCCAATTAAACCGGCCAAGTCATTTGACACCTTTCTTTTGAAAGAGGAAGCAATGAGAACATGTACAGGAAACTAATACACTGTGTAAAACTTTCAACTTTGCTGTCAAGACTGAATTCAACAATTCAAGACTATAGTGACATAACATTTTACAAAAAATAACAGTGCCATGTTGACAGTGATAAATCACCTAACACTATAGTGACATAACATTTTACAAAAAATAACAGTGCCATGTTGACAGTGATAAATCACCTAACACTATAGTGACATAACATTTTACAAAAAATAACAGTGCCATGTACACAGTGATAAATCACCTAACACTATAGTGACAGAACATTTTTCAAAAAATAACAGTGCCATGTACACAGTGATAAATCACCTAACACTATAGTGACATAACATTTTACAAAAAATAACAGTGCCATGTACACAGTGATAAATCACCTAACACTATAGTGACAGAACATTTTACAAAAAATAACAGTGCCATGTACACAGTGATAAATCACCTAACACTATAGTGACATAACATTTTACAAAAAATAACAGTGCCATGTTGACAGTGATAAATCACCTAACACTATAGTGACATAACATTTTACAAAAAATAACAGTGCCATGTTGACAGTGATAAATCACCTAACACTATAGTGACAAAACATTTTACAAAAAATAACAGTGCCATGTACACAGTGATAAATCACCTAACACTATAGTGACATAACATTTTACAAAAAATAACAGTGCCATGTACACAGTGATAAATCACCTAACACTATAGTGACATAACATTTTACAAAAAATAACAGTGCCATGTACACAGTGATAAATCACCTAACACTATAGTGACATAACATTTTACAAAAAATAACAGTGCCATGTTCACAGTGATAAATAACCTAACACTATAGTGACATAACATTTTACAAAAAATAATAGTGCCATGTTCACAGTGATAAATCACCTAACTGTGTTCAGTTCTGCTTATGGTAACTGACAGAAGTGGTGCAGTTCTAAGCTACAGCAGTGGCAGTGTCATTTCAAACACTTCCTTGGAAGTCCACAATGTTGAATAACAGCACTCATGTCCTGACTAAAGATAAAGAATATGAGTACAAACTGTGATGATGTCACTTCAACGGGCTCTACAGAGTTTATCATGATAAAAACACTGATCACACAGTGAGCCTATTATTATAAGAATGCAGCATTCATACAGAGCCTTCGTTCAAACTAGACAACTTTTGTATGATTCAATGGCAGCCATTTAAAAAATAAAGATGAGAGATATTAAACTCAATAGCATGAATACTCAACTCAAGATACTAAATCTGTTATTTTCCCCCCATTTTCATGACACTGACAAACACACTTTATCCTTAATTATGCTTGCTATTATTTACATAGGTGCTGATCAGCATTATGCTTGTCATTATTTACACTGGTACCTGTCAGCTGTCTCAGTCTAAAAACCTTCTTTCATTTACATTAATTTCTATGGTGAAAAGAGAGGGCTACTTTGCACAAGAAAAAGCACTTACCTATTGTTGATGGTATTCCAGAAGTCCTGCAAGAAAGACACATGTATACTGATTAAAACATTTTCATACAGGTATATAATTATGTACACATGTAAATGAAAAAACAAACAGCAGATAGCAATATGTAGCTTGAATATTTCTAAGCATCTATCTACCTGGGAATGATCATTTCATCAGACGGCAGATGCACATCAGAAATAGCCGGCAGAATCGGCCAAGCCAAAACAGCATTCAAGAAGATGACAAGCATTCTTACCAACAAATGCCTGTCAATTAACATCAGGAAGAGAGTTCTTGAATGTTATATAGAACCAATACTGTTGTACGGATGCGAGGCGTGGACAGTCAACAAACAAAGCCAGAACAAGATTGAGGCAGCCGAGATGTGGTTTCTAAGAGGAATGTTCAGAGTTCCATGGACAGCAAAGAAAACAAACGAGACAGTCTTGATGGAGGCAGACACAAGTAGATCACTCATAAGGAAGATTAGGAAAAGAAGGCAACATTTATACTATAATTATAGGCCATTTTATGAGGAAGGGGGATTTGGAGCACCTGGTCACAACGGGAAAGCTGGAGGGAAAGAGAGCACCGGGTAGAACCAGCGAGAAAATGCTGGACGGACTTGCAGAGTGGCTGGGGACGAGGAGGGTGGGGGAGATGCTAGGGGCAACGAGAGATAGAGACAGATGGAAGTCCATGATCACCAACGCCATGTGGCAGGGCACCTGATGATGATGATGATCTACCTATGAGTAGTTTGTTGGTACATAAATCCTTATCATAATCTTATTTTTATTGTTTCAACTGATAAACAGATACCATGTACAGCATTCATTTGGTGCATTTAAAAAAACTGTAACATATAAACAGTTTTCATTTCAGACCACCTGTACAACAAGGGCCCAAAATATCATCCACCACCTTGTCATGGTCAAGGAGTTTTTGTGCAGAAGAAACCACAACTACTGTGTGTGACAAGCTTCCAGAATAATCAGAAGATACTCAAATAAAAGACAGTGATGAAAGCTGAAAGAAACCATCAATAAAACGATGAACGCCAAAAGCAAAACTATGACCAGATTCTGGAATGAGAGAACCATGCACAAAACAGATAAATTTGCTCAAGTATGGGCATTGTCACCATGAAAAGATAATGAGGTGGATTGGGCACATCACCTGAAGAGAGCAGGATAACACCATGGTCATAGGATAACCTTTACACATCTGAAACTATAACAGTGTAAACTGTTTTGTAACAAACTACCAAACAACTGAATAAGGATCTTTAAAACCAAATGGGCACTATCACTGTGAAAATATGATGGAGATGGAGTTTGGCACATTATCTAAAGACTGCAAGATAACATCATTCACTGCTCTTCACTAGACACCAGAAGGAAGGTGCAAGAGAGGAAGACACAAGGCCCTGAAAGATACTTGTGGTACTATACAGAGGCTGTTCCAGAACATGCAGAAGTCGAGGACATTTGTTGCCGCATGTGTACCAATGGCATAATGGACAGTGAATAAGTACGTAACTTGTACCAAAGTGAGTAAGTGCGTAAGTACCAAACCAGTTGTTTTTAGCACAAATTATACAGAGAAAAACATATTTACAGAGTAAACAACAACAAAAACAAAACACACCCCAAAAAAATATAAAGATAAAAATAAAAACAAACAAAGCAACAAAAAGAAAAAAAACAAAAACAAAAAAAAACCCTAAAGTTGCTGTGCCATAATGGCAATCTTTCAACAGGATGAGCAGCCTGAGTTCTACATGAAAAGTCCAACATAACAAACAATCCTAAATGAACAAATAAGACTCCACATGCACACAAAAGAAAAACATACAGGCAGAAAATAATCAAAAACACCTATGTTCATGCAACATAAGCATCACAAGAAGATACACATCTGAATAAGTCTAATACACCTCCCGCCTTCCAATTGGACTGCACTTATTTTGAGTCCAGCTCTGCGAAAAACTGTGAATGAGCATCTGAAATGTTCAGGGTTGAGAAATGTACAGCATAAAAGGAGATGAGACGAACACTGCTTTCATCAATTCATGATGCTGGTCATAATGCGGAAGTCTCTACTAATTCCCTGACAGTGTCCAGACTATGGGACACCCTTTACATATCTGAAACTACAGCAGAGCAAACTGTTTTGTCACAAACTATCAACCTACTGAACAAGAATCTTTAACAATACTACATAGTTATTATATGAAAATTATTATTGAAAAGATAAATCTCTTGCAGAAGTGCCCATATACATGATCAAAACCCCACCTTATGCCATCAAGAAGCTAACAAGCACAAATGTCCATGATGTCATGATGAGCTTGACAATGATGACAGAGACCATGATGATGGCAATGCCAATGATGGTGTTGCCTATGCGAGGACAACGATCAAAGATTTAGAACCCACAGTATACTTACGGATTGTGATCTGGCACACAAAATCCTGTAACAAATGAATGTTGCATCAGCCAAATTCTAATCATGAAAAGGCCAGTTTTAAACTATTGTCTATTTCTTCCTTTTCTTTTTATCCGGTTTTATTGCTTCACAGTACACTCTTTCTCTTAACAAGACCACACATTAGTAGCAAGTAATTGATATTTCCCCATGAGTATGTGAAGAGTCATTTCTGTGATGACATTTTCCAGTTACACACATAATCCTGAGTGATATTAGAGTGTATTTAAGTATAAAACATCTTCTACATTCAATACCTTCAATGACTGAACTTCAATACAAACCATTTCTCTGGAAACACCACATAACTAATGAATCATCCTTGCACAGATCAGTAAAACATATTTTTTGTACTGATTCAAATACCCTTCAGTCACTGGTACTGAAATGTGTGTGTGCAGAAACTTGACAAACTGAAATGTCTTTGTGCACAAAACTTTTTAAAAAAATGATGCCAGATTATCTTTATAAATACCCATCTCATTTTCTCCAATCTCTTCAACACTTTTTCTCACTACATTTCCAAGCCTTTTCCTTTTAACAGGATTTTTTACTGAGAGGAAGAATAAGAAGCTGTGCCAAATCTAAAGTTTAGATTCCCGCTTCTGACGATAGAACACCTTCAAAATAAGGAAAGTATAGTAAGGAACCAAATGTCATCTATCTGTACAATTATATATTATAGCCTGAGCAATCAAATGTGCACATATTAAAGAAAGAGTTCGATAAAAAATTTAAAAGGAGAATGAACAAATTAGCCTGAGCAATCAAGTGTGTGTACATATTAATGAAAGAGTTTGAAAAATTTTAAAGGAGAATGAACAAACTGAGAAAATTCAGAAGGTGAAAGAACAAAACCTATCAGTGCAAAATGCTTCCAAGTAGGAGATGTACAAACAAACACAAAAAGCAGTCAAACCTTGATCATTTTTGATGTACCCAGGCAGACATTCTACAAAGATGCACCCAGCACAAGGATCATTAGGGCCAAAACAATGACAGTTGTCTGGATCTACCCGTGGACGGAATCCTAAGGTGGCATTGCAGGTACATGCTCTGTCCCTCTCTCGTGTGGCTGCTTGACACTCTGATTCTCCATATTCCTGTTTGCAGAGTCTGGAATGGAGCTGACAATAGGAGAATCTGTACTGATGAGAACTGAGATTGTTCTGTGGCTGGAACCCGGTCTGGCAATAACTACAAATGATGCTTGTGCCCTCCACTTCTGGATGTGCACCTGCAAAAAACAAACCTAATAAACTGAGGATTTTAATTCAAATCCACTTTAAATAAACATACTCACCACATCTTGCAAATGTATAAGCTCAGCAATTGCAAGAAACCATACTAACTGTAATATATTGACTTAGGTGGTCAAGAAATAGGTGAACAAAATGTCCACTGCCAGGTGCCCATCCCCAAATCAGGTCCGGGAGGCTATCTTCCTCTTTGACAAAGTAGGTTTGAACAGGAATACCTGTTGCCAATCAATAAGCAGAGGAGAGTAGGGTAGGCAGGTGGGTATTAGTTGTAAGATTTGATATGTTTTTTATTACTTACAAAATGTAATGTTCAACATAGTCTAAAAAAAAGTATAAAGAGGGTAGGGGGTTATGGAAGGGAGAAAAGCAGAGAATGACTCAAACGAATAAGGAGGGAAAGGGATGGGGAAGAGAGAAAGAGAGAGAAATAAATCAAAGATAAGATGAACACTGAAGATTGCAGAGAGGATAGAGACTCTTGTGCGTTTTTGTTTGTTTTTTGTTTGCTTGTTTGTTTGTTACCATAGAAAGAGGTTTAAGTCTAGTTTGTGCGCTCATCTTTCTCCAAAACTTAAGTGAGAACAAAGAAGAGAGTACAGTACATTTAAATATACCCACATCCTAAAACATGTTTATCAAAACCAATATTGAGGATAAGGGGTAAGGAGCCATGGCAAGAATAAATCTAAACAAGCTAGAGCTACTGAAATAAAAGTGTGATCAAAACTTACTTTCAGACAGGTTGTTAACAATGCATAATCATAACACTGGAGTGCTGAAAGTATCTGCTGTAAGGGCTAAAGACCCCATGCTCAATCACCAGTTTTTTTTTTATCATGACAATGGAGTTGTGGTCTCCTAGCCACGTGTATTTCTTACTTGTATAGACTGGGCTGGATTACATTTTTTACATATTATGAGGAACACCTGGTCACAACAGGAAAGCTGGAGGGTAAGAGAACACCAGGTAGACCCAGGGAGAAAATATTGGATGGATTTGCAGGGTGATGGAGACAGAGAGAGTGGAAATTGTACTTGCAGCGACAGGGGACAGATTCGTGTGGAGGGCCATGATCGCCAACGCCATGCGGCAGGGCACATCATGATGATGTCAGTTCAGAACAGACATACACTTAGATAAACACACATATATATTCCCCCCAATGAACATGAAATAATCTTAACCCCTGTTCGTCAAAAAAAAAAAATGATACTAACATAGTGTGGTGTTACATATTTCAGCATGTTTCCTAATCGGGAACAGCCCACATAAAAAGACAAAACAAAAAATACAATGGAATGAAATATAAGTACATATTGCAACAACAGGTGCAACAGTCTAGCGGTTAGGACACTGGTCTTCAAACTGCACATTCTTCAAACTGCACTGGTCTTCAAACTGCATGTTCTGGGTTTCAAACTGTTGGTTACCACCTGGTGGGTAAAGATGGAGATATTTCTGATCTCCTATGTCAGTATATGTCCAGACCTTCAAGTGCCACCTTCATATGCATATAGATGCAGAACATCATATTTGCATGTTCAATGACATGGTAGCAACATTACTTTCCGTGAAAATACCCAGCACTCACACCCCTGAATATGGAATATCATTGCCTTGACATGGGTTAACCCTTTGACTCCCGTACCCTGTCTACCAGCAGCCTACATTGTCAGTCATGACAGCAAAGCAAAAACTTGATCCTTTGATTCCTTCGCCCTATCCACTAGCTTTCTGCAGGAAGTCAAAGAGTTAAATTTTTGCGGCTGAAGCACACGGTGTGGGAGTCAAAGGGTTAAAGAAAGAAATAGTCTTGAACATAAATGCCCATTTGCATGTTCTAGTACACATGGGATTTGCAGCCACAACTGAAAAAAATAAGCAAGAAACACAACTAAACAAAAACCCATCAACACATTTGTAAGTATCTCAGCATTTATGAGTCTATCTCTTTTAAAACTACTGTTATATCTGATTGTGACAGTCATATGTGAAGCAGACATTTGTCGCACATTACCTATTAAACACATCTTTGTGTGGTAACAACCATCAGATGCTACATGACCATTTTCATCCTCAAAACAGTGATACTTCTTCCCATCTGTACACTGCTGATCTCTGTGCTGCCATTCTGGGTCCCATAACACTGGGCAACTGGTCTCCCTGTGACATACAAAGCCATATGTTTATTAAGAACCACATATGCATGTAAATGTTTGCATGCATACACACATACACACCCATCACCCCTACCTTGCACACACAGAGAAGAAAAGAGAATATTAATAAGACTCACTGACTGCCTGCTTGATTCAGTCTGTGCAAATGCCTTAATTGGCTTAAATCCTTTACAAAGAATCCACAAACATGCTGTCAAAAGAATTCTTTTGAAAACATCTCATTTAAAATATACAGGATTACAACAAAGTAACTGAGTTGAATGGTAGCAAAGAAAAATTCACCCATTTGTACAAATCTGCAAAGAATCTCGGCATGTTGCATGATAAATCCTTGTTCATGAAAACTTATGTTAGTACCTATACAAAGTCCTATACTTCCAACTGCACAGAATAAGCAATATCCACCCAAATCTTTCTGTAGATGCAATTTGTGTGTGGTTTTTACTTTATCCCTTGATGTTAAGCTATCTTAACCCCAACATACTAAAAACTGTGTAGCACAATTTGTTCTACTGGACAGCAAACAGTGCATTGCAAAAGCACTCTTCCAAAAACTGCATTGGTTTCCAATCAAAGCGTGAATGGGATATGATGTTGTCACACTTTGCTTTTAATGTCTGAATTTGACTACTGTGCCAATATGTCAGGATATTTCCTGCCCTACAAATCTACCAGAGCACTAAGGTCTGAAGAAGTATCTTCCTTGACAATATTTTGGTTTTCTCTGACTACTTGCAGAAAGAATTCACTCTCTGTTTTTGGCTCAACAACATGGAACTCCCTCCCAGTATCTTTAACCCTTTGACTCCTGCACCCTGTCCACCAGCATCCTACATTGCCAACCATGCTAGCAGAGCAAAAACTTAACCTTCTGACTCCCTCACCCTATAAACCAGCTTCCTGCAGGAATCTAATGGACTAGGTGAGGGAGTCAAAGGGTTAAGTTTTTGCAGTTGGTGGATAGTGTGCAGGAGTCAAAGGGTTAAAACAAATGTAAAAAATATGCTTACTTTCAAAAAAATACCTCAAAACATCTCTTCCAGAAACATCTATGAAACAGCAAGAGATTTATACTTTTTTCTTCTTCTAAGACACGTATATTGGTATGGGTGTGTATATTCTGTGTGGATGTGTGAATATAAAAGATTCATATTTGTGTATTTTTTTTCAATTAGTGGTACAAGTTAATATTTTTTATTCTGTTGTTAATGAACTATGCCCTATTTAAAGTACCGCCAGCATGCTTTTGATATGGACCATTCATGCTTTACAAATGAAATCATCATTATTATTAGTATCCAAAACTACTCAAGACTGAACAAATCTGATGCAATCAATTATATATTTTCAGGCTAGTCTGACTATACATTATAATTTTTTTCTATTGTCATGGTTTGTTCTTGTTTTATGTAAGAAACAGTGGCCGTAATGTTTTCCCTCTATGCCTATAGTATAACGCAATTATTAGTATAATACGATTTACTAGTGACATGATTCTGTTTGTCAAACAGAAACATGTATAAGGGCATGGTCTGTTCACTCAGAACTCCTTTGATCACAGAAGAATACTCCTCAAGAAAGAAACTAAACATACTACAATAAAAACATAAAGTGACTGACCCTTTCACTCCCTCATTCTATCCACCAGCCGCAAAGACTTAACCGTTTGACTCCCGCACCCTGTCCACCAGCATCTTGTATTGTCAACCATGCTAGCAAAGCAAAATTGTAACCCTTTGATTCCCTCACCCTATCCACCAGCTTCCTGCAGAAAGATGGTGGATAAGGCGAGGGAATCAAAGAGTTAACTTTTGCAATTGGTGGACAGGGTGCAGGAGTCAAAGGTTAATCTTCTCACTCCCTCACCCTGTGAAAGGGTAATAATTTTCTTTTTTTTTTTGAAAGGGAATAAAACTGACAAATGGATTAATCAATCTTTTTAAGAGCTCTCATAATTATATGGTTACTTTCATGTAGAAATAGTAAAAGCTATACTTGTGTTCAGTGACATCAATAATGACTGCTGCAAGTGTATGTGAAATTTATGTGTGAATTTAAATGCATGAAAGCACATGTGTACATAATGAATACATACAAATCATAAACACATCATAGTTATATCTGTAAATACATGTATTACAATACATGCATGTTATATATATGTACATATTATTTGCATATGCATACTCATATATTTCCATGCATGCCTACAAGACTGAAAAATCACTTACCGTTTTGTCATATGTGCACCCAATACAAAATGCAGCACACATCCCCATATTGCCAATTTGTACAGCTGCTGATGAAACAAAGTACTGCATGTCTTCCAAGGTAGGGCTTTCATCTTGGTGGTTCACGAGATTACAGCTCTGCAAGCTATCCTAAAAACTGGGGATTGATCAGTTCTGCCTTTGCTACAAAATCTTTCTCACAGACTCCTCAGCATCCTCAATCTGTAAAAAGGAAGGAAAACATTATATCTCATTTGCAAATTAATGTATAACTTCTTCCACATATCTTCCTGCCCCTTCTAAGCACCACCAGTTCCTACTAATAAATATCTGCAAATATTTAACATGGCTTGTTTCAGTTTACTAAAGATGGCATTGAAACACCAGCTCTGCCTTCCCTGAGTCTTCTTTGTCATGCTGCCTTACCATCTGCACTCTTCTGCCTCATGTCTTCATCCTTACCACCACACCATCACATTACTATTGTTATTATTGTTTGTTTGTTGTTGTTGTTAGGGGTTGACATGTATCTGCTTCATATGTGCCTGCCTTTAACTGTCATGTTTTTTGTACGCGCTTGACCAATTGATAATATAGGCCAAGGGGCTGTGTGCAGATGATGTCACTCCAGTCTGGGAGGAGTTACCTTTTCTTCCCTATGGTATTGGTCAGGTCCAAAGAAAAGAAACATTCTATTTATAACGTCTTTGGTCGGATCACGTCTCCAAGTCTGCGGAATGGTGTGTCAGCACTGTCAGTTCCATGCTTTCAAGGTTTACCACGTTGATTTGAGATGGAAAAATCAGTCAAAGAAGTTAGGAAAAAAAAAGTTAAGAGATGGTAAACAGTTCTGTGAAGGATGTCATGACAAACAGTGGAGAAAAAAAACAACAAACAAACACAAAAAACAAACAAACAAACAAAAACAAAAACAGATCACCATGCGTGAAAGAAGTAAAAAGATGTAGAGACGGCTGGCATGGCAGAGATGGAGAGAATGGCTGACAGTTTCAGCTCAAAGGGCTTATGTTTTATTCAAACATGACCAACAGATTTATTTGTTCTGACCACTTTGAAAATAGTATGTTATCATGAGTGCTACAGATCTATCTGTTTTTGATGCATGCATGATCTTGAGCGAGATCTACTTTCGCTTTTACACACACTTCGCTTTTACACACACACAGACATACACACAGTTGCTTTCTCTCTCTCTCTTTCATCCCCCCCCCCCTCCCTTTTGTATCTGGTTCATCTGTCATGAACAACATCCGGCATAGCGTTTGAGATGTGCGTGTATTTGTGTATTCGAGTTACATCTTGATGGATGAAGAGGGCATGCAAATCACTGATGTAAACAAATAATTATTTTAATTGGCGGGCGTAAGCTTCTTTCTTTGCCTTCAGTTTGTACAAACAGATGCTATCTCTTACACAGAACACTGAACTGCTTTGTTTCCATTTCTGTGTGTGTATGTCCTGCCTGTGTGTGTGTGTGTGTGTTTGTGTGTGTGTGTGTGTGTGTGTGTGTGTGTGCGTGCGTGCGTGTGTGTGTATGTGTGTGTGTGTGTGTATGTGTGTATGTGTGTGTGTGTGTGTGTGTGTGTGTGTGTGTGTGTGTGTGTGTGTGCGTGTGCGTGAGTGTGTGTGTGTGTGCGTGCATGTGCATATGGACAATACCTTATCTACATAAATACATATCCTACTTTTTTAATTCTGTGGAGAACTATATTTTCAAACTTATTTGTATTACACTGGTACAGGTTTATTCAAATGCCTGTGAATATTAGTCATTCCAATACTTTGAATTATGGAACTTATTTATCATAGTATATTTTACACACACACTCAGTTTTAATTTTGTCAATGATGTAATAATTCATGTCCATATAAGTGAAGGCTTGCATTATGGATATCACTAACCCCAGCTGGAAACCAAGCTCTGAAACCTGGACATGAGTCCAGAAAGAAGTGAAAGGAAATAGAGATTAGAAGAATCAAACAGAAATACTAACAGTTAGAAAAAGATCATCCTCAGTTGGTGATGAAATCACTGATGTGGAACCGAAGGTGATGTTCATCTTAGAACACATATTCAGTCTGATGATGGAACTGAGACCAGCTGAAATAACTGACAGCATCACCACTACTAAGAGATAGGGATGAGTTTGGTACATCTTGCCAGATGATTCACAAATGAGCAGCCCCACAGAAGAACAACAGTTAATAACAGATGAACTGAACAGACTGACCTCAGGAATTTGTGAAGTCTAGGCAGGCACTTGCTTGCAAAGAAATTACTGAAGAATCTTTACTTTATAACACAAGTACTTTAGAGGACTTTACAACACTGTCAGTTTTGTTTGATTTTTAGTTTCTCATCTACCTCAGATAAACTGTGATCCGGGCTTAAACCACTGGCCAGATAGAGCTAGTATTTGTATGAGTTTGCCAGATCAGTTCATGGCATATCCATAGCAATGGCGCATGACTAATTGACTGTTTTGAAATATTCTTTGAAAGGTCTTTTTTCTAAGTTACAGAAATACTTCGTTATTTTTTCCCCTTCAGCAGTCCATTTTGCTCTTGATCTTAGTATAATTGCTTGTATTTTCTTTTCTCTCAATTGAATCAGTTCTTGGGTTTTTTCTTTCATTAGCTTTGTCTGCTTCAGTCCTATTTTCTTTTCTTTCTAGTTGTTCAAGTTCCCTAATCAATCTAGTTTCCTTTTCTGTTGCTTTCTTTTTTTTCATTATTGCATAAGCTATAGTTTTAGATCTTATTTTCATGAGTAAAAAATCAATGAACAACTTATCTGGAACACTGAGATTGATTTCCAACAAGGAAACATTATAAAGTGTAGATGTATCATAATGTTCGGTAGAATATTCTAATATAACTTCATCTATCAGATTGTTTATTTCTTCTACGTATTGTTTTTCTTTCAATAAGGAGCAGTTGAACTTCCAAAATGTGTTATGTTTTACATCTTTGCCAAATTTTAGTTTCAAAGTTAACATTGAGTGATCAGATCTATACCCAGGTATGATATCTGTGTCTTCAAAGTTCAACATGAGATTTTCTGACAGAAGAAAATAGTCTAGTCTACTTTGCTTTAAAGGTGACGTCTTTCGCCAAGTAAAACGTTTAACTTGCGGATTTTGTTCTCTCCAGACATCTGTTAAGTTTAGTTGTAGCATCATATTTTCGATTGCCTCTTTTGCTTTTGGATTGTTAATGTTGATATAGTTGTCATAGTCTAGATATGGATCGAGGACGAGGTTCCAGTCACCTACTAAGACAAGATTTTGACTAATGTAATTAAGGATCTTTTCTTCTATTCTTTCGTAGAACAAAAGACTATCTTTGTTTGGGCCATAAATATTTATCAAAACAATAAAGATATAATAATAAAGTTACCATTCTCGTCTTTTTCTACTTTGTTAACCTTAAATTCAAAGTTATTATTAAGCAATATCGCCACTCCCCTTGCATTAGATTTGTGCGATGCGAAGAAACATTTGTAACCCCATTCTGATGTGACATATTTTTCTAACTTTGTATTGAAATGAGTGTCCTGCAGACAATACATACTGTATGATTTCTTCTTTAGAAAATGAAAGACATCTCTTCGTTTTTGAAGATCACCAAGTCCCTGACAATTCTGGGAAGATATTGTTATGTTAAACATTATAGCAAAAGGTTAAACAAAGTCATTAAAATAATCTTGGGTATTGAAGTATAGTTCTTTCCCCGACTATGTATCGCTAACAATGCTTGTCTAGTCATAATCTGAACACAAATATCCTCATCATTATGTACAATAGCAATACACACATCTGAATATCTGTCTGCATACAAACAATGACCTCTTTTAGAAAGATTTCTCTGTAGTGTACAGCCATTTTTATGCAACCAAAAAATCGTATGCGGCAGTTTGCGACGGCCGTAGGCATGGACGTCGATCTTCACATTGCCCCGCCCTAGTCCTATTTTATTAAATAATTACCATTCGTTTTTATGATTGCTTGGACAATCAATGTGATTGTATTCCAAGGTCGTGTTTTTTTAAAAATATATTTCTTAGGTCTATATGTTTGTATTACATGTGTAAAGTAACCAGAACTAGTTTAAAACGGGTCCAGTAGGATCTAATACAACTATCACTGAGTAATGTAAGAGTGTTTAATTAAGTTATAAATTTGCTCATTGAAAGAAACAACAGGATCAAACACTAACAGCCTTTTTTTGGCGCAGTCGGAAATAAGATCATCTTCCCGTCTCATCAACTGATCAAGGGAAATAAAACCACTATAGCTTCAATGTAAACTTTGCATACAAAGTTGAAGATTTTACATCACTCCAAACGATGCAATAAATCCTCAAAGCAAAACCATTTTGTGGTTCGTTGTCTAGCTTAGAAATAAACATGAAAGACAGCCGCCATGTTTTAGTTACGTAGCCATATCATTATCCTTCCGTCACTCTTCAGAAACGAGGTCCCAGTGCGAAGAAAATGTTGTTGCTGGTGCTGTTGTTTGTTTGTTTGTTTGTTTGTGAGCATGGATTAAATTCATGGCAGATTTGAGGAAGTGCTGTTCAATACTAGGCCTACACTTAGGTCTATAGGGCAGGCCTATAGGCTAATGACTAATGAGTAGGCTGTTCTCTTTGATTATACACAAGTTGAAAATGTCAAAGAATTTAAATTCCTTGGATTATTCAAATTACAAACAAGTTGAAATTATCAAAGAGTTAAAATTTCTTGGATTAATCTTAGAAAATAAGCAGCTCTCACTTTGAGCAGATCGAGGCACATCATTATATGATCATTAGCCTACGGTACGAAAATGATTTAAAAAAATCACTGACCCGTGTTGTTGATCCAAATTTTGAATAGAACGTACAGATTTCCGACGGGAAGAAATTAAACTTATCAGGTCTTGAAATGATGAATCTAACTACAGTCTGGCCAGGTCGTTTATCGTTATGTCTATTGTAATGTACATTACAACAAGACATAGAGAAAGCTGATCGAAGAATGCCTAACTGCAGTGACGAGACTAACTGACGAAAAAAGCCTTCGGGATTTCCCGTTTGATGATGGGCAGTCCCATGACCACTATCATACACCTTTTTATTTTTTTAAGTTTTATTTAATCATTAGGAGGCCTACAATGTAAGCACTTTAAAAATAGAAAGATGAATTAATAACATGCGATGTGAAATTACAAAATTGAAAGAGAGGCAGAAGTAGAAGAAGAAAAACAAATAAAGGAAGGAATTTTAGCTTGATGACAAGACAGAAGCTATCCACATTGGCACCCGTCAGAAACTTTCTCAGCTGCCTCCTCTTTCTCTCCCATTATGTAACACATCAGTCCCAATTTCTGATTCAGCTAAAAACCTTGGTGTCTGCATTGACTCTACCCTCTCCATGAACAACTTTGTTTCTCAAACTGCCAGATCTTGCTACTATCACCTCCATCGTATAAGCCTGATCAGGAAGTATCTCTCTGTCGAAACAACTGCAAAACTCGTTCTCTCCTTCATAATGTCTCGCATTGACTATTGCAATTCACTCCTGTCTGGTCTTCCTGCCTCCACCATTCACATCCTGCAGCGCATTCAAAACAATGCTGCACGCCTTGTACTAAAAAAGAAAAAAGCTGACCACATATCTCCTCTCCTGGCACAACTTCACTGGCTCCCTGTATCAAAGCGCATACAGTACAAACTAAACACCATGTGCTACAAAAGTCTCAATAACACAGCCCCCGATTACCTGTCAAGCCTACTTGAGATCTATGTTCCCTAACGTACCCTCCGCTCTGCCTCCGATCCTCTGACTTTTCGCTTTCCATGCACTAAGCTCAATACCTATGGTCCACGAGTCTTCTCTGTTTCTGGTCCACTTTCCTGGAACAAACTTCCTCTCTCTGTCCGTCAGCAACCTACTTTTGTCTCCTTCAAATCCGCTCTCAAAACTCACCTTTTCTCCTCTGCATAAAATCCTGACCTCACTCAATCCCCTCTGCAGCCTGTCTCCACTCGGAGGGGAATCACATTGTAATATATAATTGTATATAATATGCTCTCTATAATTTTCCATTGCTTTTATTCTTTCTCCCAATTTTAGCCATGTGTGTGTGTGTGTGTGTGTGTGTGTGTGTGTGTGTGGTGTGTGTGTGTGTGTGTGCGTGCGTGCGTGTGTGTCTGTTTTAGCGCTTAGATTTGATTTTATCAAGATTTTGCGCTATACAAATAAAATATTGTATTGTATTGTAATTTTCCGTCATCTGCTTCGCTGCAGAGATATGGTAATGAGGTCGTGAACTTTGCACCGTCTACACGCCAACTAAAAGAGAGTAAGCCCTCGGCCACACTACGAGCGGCGCTTTGAAGCGGGCTGCAGTGTAGCAGTAGGTGAGCTTTGAGCTGTGAGCGGTGGTGGCCACACCAAAGCGGTGACAGCTTGTGGTTAGCTTGCCTACTGCTGGCTACAAGCTCGCTGACTGCTGAAGTGGCCACACTACAAGCTGCTAGGGGCTGGTTGTGTGCTGGTGTGCTGCTAGCTGTCGTTCACACAATTGGTTTCAGAATGTCGGTGAGCAGGTATCTTGTGCTTCATGAGTTATCAGAGTCATCACCATTTCTTCGACAATTGATGAAAGACAGTACTGGGTCCATCCTATTAATCAACAGAGAAATGTATATGGTGAATATCATCATTAATTTTGGTATCGAACCTTAAACAGCACGAAGAAAGATTTCAATCCTACCTCAGGATTGTGCAAGTGTGTACGTACTATACATGAATTTGTGTGTATGCGTGCATACGAGCGAACATCTGTGCGTGTGTGGCACATGTGCGAGCGTGTACATTTTTAACGTTTCTGGAGAAGGAAGGGAAAGGGGGCAGGTACATAAGTTTAACTCGACTATTTGTAATTATTTGCATGAAAGAAAGAAAAAAACAAAACAAAAAAACAAACCCAAAACAAAACAAAAAACTTTGGCACGGTAAAGCAATATACCTGTCATAGAAACTGCTCCCTCCCTCCCTCCCCCTCGCTCTCTCTCTCACTCTGTCTGTCTGTCTTTCTCACTCTCACTCTGTCTGTCTGTCTGTCTCTCTCTCACTCTGTCTGTCTCTCTGTCTGTCTGTCTCTCTGTCTCTCTCCTCCCTTCCTTCTCTTCCCCATGTCACCTTATTGGTTTGCCGTATTTTCTGTTTGCAAGCACACTTAAGATGGGCCGACTGAAAATTGAAAATTAAACAGAACGAAAAGTACACACACACACACACACACACACACACACACACATACAGAGAGAGAGAGAGAGAGAGAGAGAGAGAGAGAGAGTGAGAGAGAGAAAGAGAGAGAGAGAGATGGCATAATTCTTTTTAGACTTCAAAACATAAAACCCTCCCCATCCGACTACATTTTCCCCTTCTGTTTTCGTTTTTGTCTTGTTTTGTTTTAATCCAATGACTTGGTCATCTAAGTGCTCAATAAATCTTTATTATGTGAAGACAAGTTAACAAAAACAACAGTGAACACAAAGAGACAGATAGACACATCTTCGTTGCTATCTACTTTAATGATGTACTTGAAATCTGTTTAGCTCCTTATAAAAAAAAATGAAATCATCTGAATGAATAGGCCATTTCATCGCAGGAACACATCAAACGCGCGTGCGTGAAAAAATGAACACACGCATATGGCCATTCATTGGAACCAGGACACACACATTCAATGGGAATGACACACACACACACACACACACACACACACACACACACACACACACACACACATACACACACAGCCATTCAATTAGACGATTACACACATACGCGCGTACACGCACACACACAAGCACGCATGTACGCATACAAGCACGCACGAACACACGCACGAACGCACACACGCACGCATGCATGCACACACACAAGTATTTATATAAAAATCAGTTTCAGCATAATAACCTGACAATCCACATATCTCAGCTAGTTCTTGGAAAAAGTTTGTACGAACGTCTCTGTTCATAAAGTCACGATGTTCTTTTTGCCAAAGTGGAGGTCTTTCTTGAATGAAAGCAATAAATTCCAACGTTTTGTCTTTCTCTGAAGAAGTAGAACACATTTTCACTTTTCCTGAGATTCTACAAACAGCGTCTGCTGCACTTTCTACTATGCCAGCCGTTGACCCCACTTTGCTTATCGCGCCAGTTCCATAAACATCCGGTCATGACCTGGGAAAACCACCGACAAAAACACCGCACGAGCGCCGAGCGACGATAAATGCCCGGGACATTATCATCGCTCGCCGCCAGCACTATCCGCGCGGTTATCGCCCATGATGTAGCCGCCTGTACAGTAATCAGTGTCATCTTTCTCGTCGCGCCGCTACAGCGCAGCTCACAGTGCAGCTCATAGCTCGTAGTGTGGCCGCACCCTAAGCCGTAAGCAGTACTCTCTTTGCACCAACTGCTTAGTACATTGACTCATGGCCTGAAACGGGGCTAAGAATGACCGAAGAATCTATTTCTGGCTTATTAGTTTCGGTTAACGGAAATACCGAAAGCCCAAAAACTCAAGTCAGATTTCTTCGACGCTCGTAGACAAGCGTTGTTGAGATCGGGAAATCCCGACGCTCGTAGCGAGAGAGATTAATTATTAATTAAATTTTAACTTGAGCCTGCAGATAAACCCATGAGTTGGCCAGGTCCTGAGGTCCTACCTAGATAGTTCCATAACCCTGGGGTTGTAGGGGAGTGAGGTCAGCACCTCGCTTTAATCCTTTGACTCCCACACCCTACATACCAACTGCAAAAACATAACCCTTTGATTCCCTCACCCTGTCCACCAGATTCCTGCAGGAAGGTGGTGGTTAGGGTAAGGGAATCGACGGGTCAAGTTTTTGCTTTGCTAGCATGGTTGACAATGCAGGATGCTGGTGGACAGGGTGCGGGAGTCAAAGGATTAGATAAGGCCAGCGGAGAGACCGTACACAAACCGATGGAAGGCAACGGGAAACCACCATCGTAATTTTCCCCAGGTTATCATGGACAGAAACAGAAAAATAAATCACGACAACGACGTGAATAGGTGCTCCTATGGAGCAGCTTCGTCCGGTAGGGACCGTCATGCGGCGCAAGTGACACCAGACCGTCAGCAAGTTACTGCAAACCCTAAACTCAGATTTAAAAACATCAAAGTTGCAACATGGAATACAAGAACACTATTGCAGAAGGGTAAATTAGAAAATATCAAAACAGAGATGGAAAGACTTAACATTGGTATTTTAGGACTAAGGGAAGTGAGATGGAAAGGGGCAGGCATTATAACATCAGGAGAATACACAATGATATACTCTGGTGGTAACTCACATGAAAGAGGAGTAGGCATCATGATAGACAAAGACAAATCAAAAGCAGTTAAGGGATATTGGGCTGTGTCCGACAGAGTTTTGCTGGTCAAGTTGGGAGGCAAACCATTTGATATCAACATCATTCAGGTGTATGCACCAACATCCGCATGTACTCAGGAAGACATTGACAACTTCTGCGAAGTATTAGAGATGGCCAAAGTCCAATGTAAATCACAAGAAGTTACTGTAATAATGGGAGATTTTAATGCTAAAGTGGGACCAGATAGGGTGAAGGATATGGTTGGACCTCATGGCCTTGGTACGCAAAATGAAAGGGGTGAGAAACTTGTAGAATGGGCACAGATGAATGAGTTCATAGAAGGAAACACCTGGTTTGAGCAACCAAACAGAAGAAAATGGACTTGGAGGAGTCCAGGAGATAATACCAAAAATCAGATTGACTACATCCTGATCAACAAAAGATTTAGAAATTCTTTACTGTCAGCAAAAACACTACCAGGCGCAGACTGCAACAGTGACCACAATCCTGTAGTGGGAAGATTTAGACTGAAATTGAGGAAAAGGAAACAGACCAAACACAACATCAAATTAAACCTTGGACTCTTAAAGACAGATGAAGTGATACGTAAAAAATTTAATGTACATGTTCAAAACAAATTCAATGCTCTGAAAGACGCTCGTGACAGTGAGGAACAATGGACAAAGTTGAGGAATTCGATAAATGAAGCTTATGAGGAAATCCCTAGGGCAGATAGAAAAGCAAAAAAGAGCTGGATGACTAATGAAATTTTGGGCTTGATGGAGGAAAGGAGGAAGGCAAAGAGAAACGAAGAGATCTACAGGAAGATAAACAAGGAGATCAAGAATAGGTTCAATGAAGGTAAGGAAGCTTGGCTGAAAACAAAGTGCAAAGAAATAGAAGACCGACACAAAACGGATCCTCAGGGTAGGTACAGACGAATTGAAGAAATTGTCCACAGGAAAAATACATGCATATCAACTGGGTGCTTGAAATCGAAAGATGGCACGCTCATCATGGAAAAGGACAAAATACTAGATAGATGGGGTGAGTACATTAAAGACCTTTTTGAAGATGACAGAAACGAAGAACACATTATAAAAAAGGACTTTGAAGGACCACCAAATACTGAAAGATGAAGTTAGAGCGGCACTGAAAAAGATGAAACCAGGAAAAGCCCCAGGACCAGACAACATTACTACAGAGATGATTGAAGCCCTGGAGAAATTTGGCATAGAAAAAATAACAGTCCTCCTAAATGGAAAAATCCCCAAAGATATGTCAAAATCAATTTTCATTGCACTTCCAAAGAAGCCAGGGGCTATAGAATGCAAACTCCATCGCACAATCAGTTTGATGAGTCATGTAACAAAAATCCTGTTAAGAATAATCATGATGAGGACAAGGAATAGAATCAAAAGAGAAATAGCAAAAGAACAGTGTGGATTTGGGGAAGGGAAAGGAACTATTAATGCCATATACATACTAAGAACTATCATAGAGAGGTCAAATGAGATGAATAATGATTTGTATTTATGCTTTGTTGACTACATCAAGGCTTTTGATCAGGTAAGACATGATGAATTGATCAACCAACTGGAGAGACTTAATGTTGATAGAAAAGATCTACGAATAATCAGAAATATGTACTGGAAACAAACAGCTGCAATGAGAATAGAAAACAATGTAAGCTCTTTCCAAAACATCAAAAGAGGAGTCAGACAGGGTTGTGTTTTGTCACCAGATCTGTTTTCATTTTACAGCGAAAACATCATGAGAAGCCTAGAAGAAGACCCTGGATTAAAGGTTGGAGGGAAAATGATAAACAACATTCGATACGCAGATGACACCATGCAAATTGCAAAAATTAAAAGGGACCTACAAAACCTTGTGAATATACTAGAAATAGAAAGCACAGGTAAGGGGCTGGAACTAAACAGCAGGAAGACTGAAGTCATGGTGATCAGTAAAAAACATGAAATCCCCTCATGCAAAATAACAGCAAATGGCACAATCTTGACACAGGTTGACAAATTCAAATATCTGGAAACGATCATTTCATCAGACGGCAGATGCACATCAGAAATAGCTGGCAGAATCAGCCAAGCCAAAACAGCATTCAAGAAGATGACAGGCATTCTTACCAACAGATGCTTATCAATTAACATCAGGAAGAGAGTTCTTGAATGTTATATAGAACCAATACTGTTGTACGGATGTGAGGCATGACAGTCAACAAACAAAGCCAGAACAAGATTGAGGCAGCCAAGATGTGGTTTCTAAGAAGAATGTTGAGAGTTCCATGGACAGCAAAGAAAACAAATGAGACAGGCTTGATGGAGGCAGACACAAGTAGATCACTCATAAGAAAGATTAGGAAAAGTCAGGCAACATTTATAGGCCATTTTATGAGGAAGGGGGATTTGGAGCACCTGGTCACAATGGGAAAGCTGGAGGAAAAGATAGCACCGGTAGACCTAGGGAGAAAATGCTGGACGGACTTGCAGAGTGGCTGGGGATGAGGGGGGTGGGAAATATGGTAGGGGCAACGAGAGATAGAGACAGATGGAGGTCCATGGTCGCCAACGCCATGCGGCAGGGCACCTAATGATGATGATTCACTTGCTTTTTTTTAACCAAGACTGCAGAAAGACAAGAAGGCTAATTGATCTTCAAGGAGTGGGACCTGGGAAATCAACCTATCTCTCCAATGTTTTATATCAAGGCAGCCGGGCTATGCCCTGCTCTTCACGATTTTCAACTGCCGTGGGATCTTTAGCATGCGCAGCTACAAGACACTCGGTAAATCATCTGATCTAGTGTAATTTGAAAGAGTAAGTACAGGTAGTTGGTACGTAGCTCACAGACATGCATTCGCTCCATGTCTATTGAAAATGAAGCCTGGCAGTCCCTGCTTTTTCTTCTTCCTCTTTTTTTATCTAACTTAAAAAAAATTCTTTTTTTCTTTTTACTTATTTTCATATATATGTATATGTGGAGGCAGGTGGAGAGAGTCGCTGAGGCTCTGTGCAAACAACAGCAACTCACATGTGCGCATAGCACCTAGGCCAATCCCACTCACAAACATGATTTGATCTTATTTCTTGCCACAGCAGGGAGAGGTGAACGCACTGGGATTACCCGGATACTCAAAACCCTGTTTGGGAATTTCCAAAAGCCTTCTGTCAGCAAGGTAGTTTAAATTTGGTTCGAATTGTTGGGAAAACCCCTCCTTAGAAACACCTCGCCTCTCCTGTATGCCGCGCACAAATGTTGCAGAAAATTTCGTAGATAATTGTCATAAAATCCTACAGTAGCAACATAATGGCAGGAAAAAATTTGATCAGTTTTGTTGTCAAGATTTTCTTTTTCTTTTAATTTTTAAAAATTTTCCCTTCAGTTTGGAGTTCGGAGCAAAGAGAATGGTGCCTATGGCTAACTTTCTTTGTTTGGAGTTTGTTCAAGAGGGATTCATCGCACCCGGACAATTCCATATGTGCTCCACCCAAATCCACAGACATCTAAGATATAGACTGCGCGCGCCTGTCTGCGAGCGTTGAGGCGTACTACGCGCGTTAGTTGACAACTCCCTGTTGTTTACTCTGTGTAAATGAGTGACGGACAGAGGGGAATGCCAGGCTGTACCGTTTAAATATTTTTCTTTAAAGCAATCTCCGTTGACCCATTATTAGCGTGCATGTGGTGAGTGTGTGTGCGTGTGTGTGCGTTTGTGCGTGCGCGCGAGTGCATGCGTATGTGTGTGTGTTTGTGTGTGTGTGTGTGTAAAGTTTGGCTCTCTCTTCCGCATACACACACACCACACGCACAGGCACGTGCACACACACACACACACGCACACACACACGCACACACACACACACACACACACACACACACACACACACACACACACATACATACACAACACACACACGGACAAACACAGAGATTCACGATTCACGTATTATGATATTTATTCTGAAAAAGATCAAAGTCTCTTACTTAAATTAAGGGAGAACATGGGCTTAACAGCAAATGTAAATGAGCGAAGAAAAGTGGGATAAGCGTCCTGACCCATAAACGAAATACTCGGACAATCATAACAAATCAGATCAACGAAATTGACCGCAGGAAGCATCAACATTAAACATGTAATACATTTATGATATGTATTCTGATCAGTCCTATTTAGGTGTATGTGGCTAGATTACAAACAGCAGACGCCATACTCTACGACAAGAGTAAATCCAATCTGACATTGTAAAAACTGTATGGATTAATGTAACATTTTGGCTGAAGATGTTTCTCTCTGCAGTAGTTTACTCTGAAATTTCTTAAAGCTGGACAACACAACAAGAATTGCACTTTGTCTTTCTGTGATGTTTTCCATAAACGACAAATATTCACATGAGAGAGAGAGAGAGAGAGGAGAGAGAGAGAGAGAGAGAGAGAGAGAGAGAGAGAGAGAGAGAGAGAGACAGAGAGAGAGAGAGACAGAGAGAGAGAGAGAGACAGAGAGAGAGAGAGAAATACCGATATGCACATGGGCATATTTAGTTTACTGGTTTGTCATCATTTTATGTGGTGGACCAACACAGAGAGCTTTTTTGTTTAGTCTATCATCAAACCCATATTCACAGTCGTTATAAGGTCAAAATGCTACTGAAAATCTCTCTCTCTCACTAAATGATAAAGTTTCCAAGTCTCTGTCCCTCTTTTATATGTTCGTGTTTGTATTTCGTGAACATTGCCTTTGTATTAACAACAACATTAATGATGACAGCAGTGATAGTATTTCCTTCATGTCTTATATAGAGCTCTCTCTCTCTCTCTCTCTCACACACACACACACACTCACATATACACACACACGCACACACACACACACACACACACACACGCACACACATACATACACATACACACACTCACACTTACACACACTTACACACGCATGCACACACACACTTACCTATGAAACGATTTCCCTTTTCTTTTTCTGTTTGAACAGCCCCATGCCACACAAAAGGTTCCAGACATTTCCATACCTCATATGGCAAAGTATTTGATATTACCAGAAAGCTCAAAACATGATCTTTGCGAGCATACTATTTTCAAAGAAGAACTTCCAACACTTATACGCATCGCTACAAGAACAATGCCAGACGCATGCTCACGTCCCAGTGGTAACTGTACTGTGCTGTACTGAAGTCTAAAGGAACCTTTGAAACCTCTCTCTCTCTCTCTCTCACTCTCTCTCTCACACACACACACACACACAGAGCGAGCAAGCGAGAAAGAGAGAGAGAGAGAGAGAGAGAGAGAGTGAGTGAGTGTGTGTGTGTGTGTGTGTGTGTGTGTGGAGAGAGAGAGAGAGAGAGAGAGAGAGAGAGAGAGAGAGAGAGAGAGAGAGAGAGAGAGAGAGAGCAGTCAATTTAGATGGTAAAGTTTATAATAACTCGTAAATTCCCACGCCTGGTACCTAGCAGACAGTTTATCAAGATAGTGCCGACCTAACACATGGCATTGGAATTTCCTGGTCAGGGGAGTCACTCTATTCCGTTATCAGTCAAAGCATCGAGTGTAAAGCTACACCAACTAAACAGACTCTGTCCCTTAGCTAAAACCTTCTGCTAAACAGTACTGGTAGTTGTTCCCGATATTTTTTTAACAGTGAAACACGTTTTTCAGTCAAATTAACACGCCGGTCAGTACTAAATTGAACTGGCAGAAAGTGGAAAGTCCAAGAGGCTGTAAACAATGCCAAGAGAAACCTCAGCATCAAAGAAATAATTGGACACACGCAAACCAACAGACAGGGACTGGGAGCAACAAAAATGCAGTGGTGGTCCAAAGCCAAAGGGAAGGAAAAAAGAGACATGATCATACAGGAGTTGAAGGAAGAAGAAGATGTCAAAAGAGTGCAGAAGGCAGTCCAGCAAGGTCAACAGGGGCAATGGACAACATGGGACAGTGCACTCCAAAGAAGTCTCAGCTGGAACGATATGTGGCACATGGCTCCTCTAAGGATAAGCTTCCTCCTCAGATCTGTATATGACCTGCTCCCCTCGAATGCAAACTTAGTGAAATGGGGGAAAGCAGACGACCCAGCATGTCCGCTCTGTCAGAAGAAACAAACAGTGGAACATGTCCTAAGCTCTTGCAAAGTAGCGCTAGCCCAAGGAAGGTATACATGGAGGCACAACCAAGTTCTGAAAGTGATCACAGATGTGGTTAGCGAAAAAACCATGACCCCAAACGCACCAATTGCTATGACAACGTTCTACAAAGCAGGAGGGAAACAGGTCTGGCCCGAAAGTGCTATGACAACCAGCACATTGCCAAAGGGTCTTCTGGATGGAGCAGTCGACTGGGAGTGTACAGCAGACCTCCCAGAGTGGAGAAATTACCCAGATGTCATCAGCAAGACAGGCATGAGACCAGACATCGCTCTCCACTCTGACTCCTCGAAACAAGTGATTCTGATAGAACTCACTGTGCCATACGAAAGCAGAATGGAAGAAGCACATATCTACAAGACCGAAAAATACGCCGGTCTTGCCAGCACCCTGAAGAAAGCAGGTCTGCGGGTCAAAATCTTCGCCATAGAGGTCGGGGCAAGAGGGTTTGTGGGCACCTCCGCTTATGATCTCATGAAACAACTCGCCATTTCTGGGAAGAAGAGGACTAGAGCCCTTAAAGCGATGGCAGAGGCAGCAGAAAGGAGCTCAAGCTGGATCTGGGCAAGGAGGAACGAAAAAAGTGAACTTCATAAGGATTAAATTCCCTACAGATGATGTGTGCCCCGTTAGCACATTGGTAAAACCGCGTACCGCAGTTCTGAAGCGCAGAATCGCCCAGGTTCGATCCCCGGCGTGGGAAAAAAAAAAAAAAAAAAAAAAAAAAATAGACAACAGCAGAAGGGCATCCAGGAGTCATGACCTGGATGTGGCCCGGCCCCCCGAGAGTGTAAGGAATTCAGGGCCGAAACACTTGTCTAAAGGGGGTTACTTCTCTGAAGACCTTCTGTTGTCTAGCTCTCCCTAGAGTTTCTTTCTACCTATTACGCCCAGCTGCCGAGAACGAGCAGACCGGTCCTCGGTACATAGTGGCGCGATGGGGCCACTCGCAGACAGGCGCGCGCAGTCTATATCTTAGATGTCTGTGCCCAAATCTGCCAAGAATTATCTGGCTGACTCCCTAAGCCGGCGCAAAAACCTTATGCGCTGGCAAGGTCTTCAAATTGGGGAGGGGGGGGGGGGGAAACTTTTGAAACACTAAGGTGAGACTATAAGAATGATGGAAGCACTAAGACGGGCATCCAACAGGCCAGTTTTTAATGTTGCAGGCTGGGGTTGAACTCGATATATCAGATCTTAGGTCCATGACTCTATCATAAGAACGAACCAGCCCGCGGGAATAAAAAAGTTGCCAACAGCACCCGGTGTTCCCAGGCGGTCACCCATCTAAGAACTAATCGGGCTCGACGTTGCTTAACTTCGGTGATCGGACGAGAACTGGTGTTTTCAATGTAGTGTGGTATTTGGCAGAAATTTCTTCAGTGGTGTTGAGGAGAGATGCACGCGTCTGTCTGCGGCGAGGCACGAAGCTTCGGTAAGCGACATGTTGTACGTGCCCAAAGTTTCTGTCACATTGTCACTCCAGATAGCTTTGGTCTCCTTGTGCTCTGGTGCCGGAATATCTGGAGTTGTATGTGCACTGGGCTGGTTGTTTGGGGCGCATTCTTGTAATATGTCCAAACTACTTCATTTGCTACGTTTCTATGTGATGTAGGACGGGTGTTCTACCGTTTCTTTGACTGTCTTATTTCTGACCCTGTCTCTTAGTTTTGTTTGCTGCTTTCCTGAAACATTTCATCTCACAGGCCACTAATTTCATTTTGAGCGATTTTGTCAGTGGCCATGTTCGGCGTTGGTATATGAGAGCTGGGATGAAGATGGCACTGATTACTTTTCTTTGGGAACTCAAGGGGACGCTTGGATGCCGCAAAAGATGTGTTAGTTGGTAGCTAACAGCGTTTATTTTCTGACAGCGTGTTTCGATTCCTCTTTGCGATTTTCCATTTTCAGTAAAAATGCTACCAAATATTTGAATTCTGCTGTTTGTTTCAATTGAGTCCATGTATATTTATATCCAGCTTTCCCAATGTTCTGCCAACTGTCATTACCTCTGTCTTTCCAATGCTAATCCTCATGCTATATTTCTTGAGCACGCATTCAGTTGGTCTACATGATCTCGGAGTTGGGTTTTGCTGTCGTTTATCATGGCCTGATCATCAACAAGTAACAATCCGTTTAGCGCGTCTAGATCTGGAACTACTTCTCTGGTGGTGCCGTACATGTTAATGATAAAGAGCAAGGAAGAGAGTATGCAACCCTGGATGTCACTGGAAAACAATTTGAGAGCCTATCTGAGGTACGTACTGCACTCTTACTGCCGGTATACATGGCTCTCACGTTATCTAACAATTGTCCATATATGCAATATTACTCTAGGACCTCCTACAGAAGTCAACAGCTAGTGCAGATGGATTCCAAGTAGTTTAAAACCTTGTGTTCCTGACCAGGATGAGCCGCCTAGCTGGAGAGAGGATGACAACTTCGGTCAAGGGTCACACGCCTAATAGGCTGAGTGTAGCCTACTTTCCATAGAGTGTGTTTAATTAAAGATGTGTAGAGCTCAGTGTTACCATTACCTCAGCATCTGTGTGTGTGTGTGTGTGTTGTGTGTGTGTGTGTGTGTGTGTGTGAGTGTGCGTGTGTGTGTGTGCGTGTGTGTGTGCGTGCGTGTAGGTGAGACAGAATGACACTGACTTTGGGCAGGGTCACACGCTGAAAAAGCTGAATGAACCCTAGCTTTTTTTCGGCATCCTGTATACGATCTTGTTCGCGCATGCAGGCATGCTTGTGTAGATGAGACCGAGAAAGAATGAAACGACGTGGGCTAAGGGTCATAATGTCTACACTAGGGATGAGTGTACCCTAGTTGTAGCACATCTTCTCTCTCTCTCTCTCTCTGTATATGTATGAGCAAATTTATTCCATGCTTAGAATGAACTTCAGCTGTTTTCAAGTACAAAGGATCCGTGATACTCTAAAGGCTTCGAATGGCAAGAAATCTTGATTTGAACAAAATCAGATGTGCCCAAAGACGACATTTATGCTGCAGGTATTATATACGAAAATATCAGTTAAAAAAGGAGGCATCCCAGGAGTGTCTGACTGCGCAGAAAATACCATGATTATTTGGGAAGCAATCCAAAGAGCTAAAACAGAGAAGAAGGACTTTGACATGGCCTGGCCTGATCAGATCCTCACAAGCTGATTCAAATGGCTCTCGAGATGTATCATGTCCCTATGAACATCCGAGAAATGCCGAAAATATTTTCATGGCTTATCAATGCAGTTCTCCACAAAAAATACACTACAGATTGGATCAGTTTGGAAGTAGGCACAGCCATGGCAGTGCAATTTCTTCAATACTGTTCGTGTTAGCAATGAAGGTCATTTTTGAAAATGGCAGTGGGGATTTCAGGCCCAGCTAACCTCGGAGACGGATATCTAATGCCCCCTCTGAAAGCGTTCGACAGCCATCATCATGTGCCCTGCGCATGCGTTGGCGATCATGGCCTTCCATATGAATCTATCCTTTGTCGCTGCAAGTACATCTCCCTCCCTCTCTGTCTTCATCCACTGCACAAGCCCGTCCAATATTTTCTCCCTGGGTCTACCTGGTGCTCTCTTTCCCTCCAGCTTTCCAATCAGTCCATTCCAACAGTGACGGAAGAACCAGTGAAAAATCTCGGAGATGTGGTATGACGCCTCTCTGAAAGATACTCAAAGGGGTAAAGAAACCAAGCAAATGGTAGAAAGTTTGCAGGCAATAGACCTCTGTGGCCATCTTTGCAAATACAAGGTATGGTGCCTGCAGTTTATGCTCATTCCAAAGCTTCTCTGGCCTCTGCTGATATACAATATTTGCACAGTGGAATCAGTGGAAGCCAAAATCAACAAATACACAAAGAAATGGCTTGGTGTCCCACTGCATTCTACCGTTTCCAAGCAAAGCTGAAGCTACTCCTAAATCCATTGTTGATGAGTACAAGACTGAAAAAGTCAGGTTCCTTAGCATGCTTGAAGACTCGGAAGATAAGGTTGTGATATCAATCCAGCCCAAACAGAGGACTGGTAGAAAATTAAAAGTCCAGGAGGCACTGGTCGCAGCGAAGAAAAGCCTCTTAGTCACAGAAATGAAAGAGCACACCACAGATCAACAGGCAAGGACTGGGATCAACAAAAATGGAATAGTGGTTAAAGGCCAATTGAAAGGCAAAATGAGATATGACGATACAAGAGATGAAGAAAGAAGAGTACGCCATAAGTCTTCAGAAGGCAGTCCAGCAAGGCCAACAGGGGCAGTGGATGACTTGGGAAAAATGAACTCCAAAGAAGTTTAAGCCAGAATGATCTGTGGCATATGGTTCCTCTCAGAATCAGTTTCATTCTCAGATCTGTGTATGACCTCTTGAAATCGAATGGTGAAATGGGGGAAATCAGATAACCCTGCTTGCCCGCTCTATCAGCCCTGTGCACCGGCAAGCTTTGAGATTCTTCCTAGAGTATGGGATTTATGTCTATTTTTGTATCATTCTGTCAATGTAACCACATTTTAGTGAAATCTGTATCTCACTAATAGTCTCAAATGTCTCAACCACTTTTATCCTCATTAAGCTACAGGATGCCTTCTTTCATAAAGAAAATAATATTGTGGTCAGACATTTAAAAAGTTGTACAGAGAAAGAACAAGGAAAATAAAACGCAACAGCTGATTCCATCACATATTTGTTAACAGAGTACTTTCCACTGAATGATACATAACTTACCGTGTTTATGGGTGTCTTTTACCTAAAGCTACGGTCCGAGTTTTCATTTCCCCTGTTCACTTGTTGAATATGAGAATGAGTGATGGTGTAGCATTGCTAGATGACTTAAAGGATTCTCACTTTTCTGATATTTCATGTGTTAACCATTTTACTGAGCATGGTTAAATATCTGAGCGACAAAGAATGAAACGAAAGAAGAGCTAAATACATTTCTAGGCATCATCAGGCTTACTTGTAGATTAAAACGCATTTTTCTTTAATGACTGCTCAGAATTCTCAAAACGGAATTGCCTCAAAGGAGAGCACATTATGTTCTCAAGCCTTAGAAATGTGCCTTTTCTTCCACATCATACTCACTCAAAACGTAGCATGTGCATGATGTCATGGAATAAATGGCCTAAAGCACTATATATAAACATGTTTTCTTCCACATCAACCCTACAATCACATGGTTCATCAGATGATCTTGTCATTTGGAGGGCAAAGACAGTTTAGGATGAATTGAAAGTCAGATAACTTTGAAACATGTATCTGTCACACACACATACACACATGCATTGTTAGTGTCAAACTTCAAAGAAAATTTGCCAGTTGTACAAACATGTGCGCGCGCGCACACACACACACACGCTCACAAATACAAGCAAACACACACACACACACACTCTCTCTCTCTATCTCTTTCTCTAGACGACTTTAAGGTTTTGTATGTCCTTCTGTGCAGGATCCCACACAAAATACATGATTATGTGCTTGGGGGCAGGTCTCATATACTGATATAGGGTTTTGTGCAGGCTCAGGAAATCTGTCAGATGCTTGCTGGCAGATTTGGGAGGAGTACATCTGGAGTTGTCTGAGCACGGTGAATCCCTCTTGAAATGACCCCAACAGCAACAACCCGTATATTTATGTATGTGCTTGAGGGGGTCTCAAAAACATGTGCATGCTTCTTTACCTGTTTTTAACTCTGAGGTTTCTATGCATGAGGCACAGTGCCGTGTTGGATTTAGCACAGATCAGTGTTACAATATGTGTACCCATTTGCCTTTGTTCTGTATCTAGGGTTAATTGATCACAATTTGCTTGTACGCCTCCTAAGTAGATGATGCTGATTCCAAGTCTCAGATATGGTTTTGGTGCCTGGTGTTGGTATCTTTTATTGAAGTCTCATAACGCCCCATTCATTTGGGATAAATACTCCTGTTCGCATTTGAGTCATATCCTTAATTGGTATCTTTCATAATGTTCCATGCATTTGAGCTAAATACTCATGTCTCCATTGAGTTCATATCCTTTACAGGTATCGTTCTTTATCATATTCCATTTATCTGAGCTAATTACTTCTGTTCCCATTCATTTCAAATCTCTTATTTGGTATCTATCATAATGTTCCCTTCATTTGAATTCGATATTCCTGTTCCCATTTCTTCAGGGCTAGGAAACCTTTTTGCATCCTGACTAAGTCTAGTGCCTGTTTGACAAGTCAGTACACTTTGGATGAAATACTGAAGCCTCACTAGAGTCACATCTCTGAGTTCTACTTCTAGGCTACCTTGCCAATAATCAGGTATCAGCTCCCACAGGAAAATATACAATTAAGATACAGTAATCTACTGGCAGCAGAAAATTCAAACAGAACAATCTAAGCACCACAACAGACCTGAGCATCTCCTGGAGGCTGGTAGAACAATCTCCCTTCCACTGAAGAAAAAAGATTGACAACTGCTAATTGTTGAAGAAGACACCAAGATTCTAAACCGTAAAAACCCAAGATGGCAGCCTGTTGTCTATATGGAATCACAGGTATTTTACACTTTGTTCAATAGTCATATCTCACCTGTCTCACCTGTCGGCCTCACCGGGTTCAGTGTTGGCCGCTGCACTCTTTAACACTACCACCTCTCTCCGGTCTGCTCTGACTTGACTTCTGTGGACAACATCTTGAATATTTAGGCCACTGATGTTGGTAATGTTCTTGATGTATGAGATTTGAGGTCTGCCTTTATTCCTTTTTGCCTGTTTTTCCTTGAAAGATGGTTGCCATGAGGTCTGTGTTCTTGATGTCCAATGTATTTTAGTCTTCTGTTGTTGATATCTGCTTGCAATTTTCTGGTGGTATCAAATTCTTCCAGGACACTTTCATTACTTCTTCTGTCTGTCCATTTGACACATAGTAGTCTCTGATAAAACCACATCTCTGCTGCCTCAATTCTTCTGCAATCAGCTTGTCTGAGTCCAGCCTTCGCAGCCATAAATCATGCCTGGCCAGATCAAACATTTTAAAAGTCTAATTTTCAGGCCTTTTGGTATGCCTCTATTTTTCCAGATATTGCTCAGTTGGACTATATTTTACTTTGCCATTCCAATTCTTATTTTGACGTCTTTGGAGCGGGTTCCATCATCAGTTCAACAGTCATATACTGACCACAAAAAGACGTCTCAATCTAGTGCTCTGATGTCTTCAAAGGAAATTGACGTAAAGACAACACACACTGACACCAACATCTGCATCTGCAACTTTATATCAACTTAGGTGAAACCTTGTGAAGGAAAATGTTTTGGACATATCATTGTGAGATTTTTCAGTTCCAACCAGCTCCTATTCAGAGTTGAGCATGCTATGGGCTCATTGGGAAGACCAGGACCACACAGTTGAGTCTCATCCACTTCGTGGATGTATCACTGTGGATGATACTCAGATTTTCTGCCAACACTGTAAGTGACTGTATCTCTCAGGCCTGGCTGATGCCAGGATATATTAAGATAATAAGTGCTGAGTACAGCCTTGTCACATAGTCTCAATACTACATGGAACACCATAACATCATAATTATCATTTTCATCATCATCATCACATCATAAAAACTGTGCCAGCTTCTGTGGCCATAGAAAAATGTGACAAAAAAACAAAAATCTGTAAATATCAAAGAAATGGCTCTGTGGTGTGAAATGAAATAACTCAGGTGACATCATCATCATCATTACCATCCTACTACCACTAATAATAATACTGATAATAATAAAAATAAGAAGAAGAAGTAGAACTGTTATAATTATAAAAGTAATGATAATGACAGTCTGCACAGCGCATCATAAATAATAACAATAATAATTACAATATTCATATAGGGCAAAATCTTGATGTAAATCAAATCTAAGCGCTGAACATACATATACGTACGCATGCACACAGAGGCAAACACACACATAAAAGGTTAAAGGTTAAAGGTCCCATGGTCAATATGGCCGTAGGGGCGGTGAACTGTTAAAGATTCACCGTGTCTAGGGCACGGCATTATGAAAGGCGGAGCCCATCCCTCTCCTTTCGCCGCCTTTTTTTAAACCTCCCCCGACCGAAGTCAGGTACCCATTCACTGCTGGGTGGACAGAGGGAGTTTTCAGGCCGGAAAAATCGAACCAGCGTTCAGCGGATTCGAACCACCGACCTTCCGCACCGCAGACGAGCGCTCTAACCACTCGACTACAGGCCCCCCTACAAACACACACATACCCATGGCTATAAATGGGGAAAAAGAAGAAAAGCAATGGAAAATTATAGAAAACATATTATACACAAATATAAATTGCAATGTGATTCCACACAGAGTGGAGACAGGCTGCAGTGTGGGTTGAGTGAAGTCAGGATTTTATGCAGAGGAGAAAAGGTGAGTTTTGAGAGCGGACTTGAAGGAGACAAAAGTAGGTTGCTGACGGACTGAGAGAGGAAGTTTGTTCAGTGGACCAGAAACAAAGAAGACTCGTGGACCATAGGTATTGAGCTTAGTGCGTGGAAAGTGAAAAGTGAGAGGATCACAGGCAGAGCAGAGGATACGTGAGGGAACATAGATCTCAAGTAAGCTTGACAGGTAATCGGGAGCTGCGTTATTGAGGCTTTTGTAGCAGATGGTGTCTAGTTTGTACTGTATGCGCTTTGATACAGGGAGCCAGTGAAGTTGTGCCAGGACAGGGGAGATAAGTACAAGGCATGCAGCATTGTTTTGAATGCGCTGTAGGATGTGAATCATGGAGGCAGGAAGACCAGACATTGTGCAACAACCCCAAGCTTTTCACAAAACATAAATGACAGAGGCGGACAAAGGGACAGCAAATACATGTCAACCCAAACTGTTGTGATCAAAGAGAAAGAACACAAAACATAATGTTATAAAAAACGAACAAACGGTTGTAGGTGAATGACTGTGATATGAAACAAACCAACACAGGTAAAAAATTCTGTGATGTGAAATAAAATGACTTGGCTGAAAGCTATGTGATTTGAAATTTGACTCAGGTTTATTCTTATTCTTATTGTCGCTTAAAGCCCAGCCAACTGCGTAGAGTCACTTCAGCCGTTTCAATACACACATAGTACTTCAACAGAAAAAAAAGGAACAGAAAATTAAGTACATGTATCAATGCATTGCGCACATAATCTAAGATGCCCTGGCACTGTCCAATTTATTATTCAGGGGATTTAAAAAACATACCTGAATACATGCACACCCACACACAAACTGAAAACAGAGACTACAGTGGGGAAAAACTTGCAAATTAAAATGACAGAAATGAAAGACCTTGTGGTATGAAGTGAAGGACTAAGACTAAAAAAAATTAAAAGCTTGTGATGTGAAAAAAGGTACAAAGAAGAAGAAAAATACTATTGTGGATAATGTGAAAGATTCAGGCAGAATAACCAACAGCAAACAAAACAAACACAACCCCACCCCCCAAACAAACAACCACTAGTGATTATGAAACAGAAGATAGAGGTAGATACCCTTGTAAGATGAAATGACAAGGCTCTGGCAAAAGGCCTAGTGATGTTGAATGAAATATTCAGGTATAACACTCAACGACTCCTGCAAAAGCCCATAGATGTTAAAGGAAGGAGTCAGATGAAAACATGTTAAGACTTTGATGTGTATATATCTGAAACTATACAGGTAAAATGTGAAAATAGAATATCATGGTAATAATACTTATGTATTCTCTTGTATGAATGAAATACCAACTGATATTCTATTATACAATTCCTTGCATATAGAGTAAGAGAGAAATTTTTTTTTGCAAGGAAAACCACCCTCCTCCAAAAAATAAAAAAACAAGCAAATTAAAACACAAACAGTAAAACAAAACAAAAATAACATGGATGTTCAGTCTCTCCAGCATAGTTGAAACCAGGATATATTATGTTGGCAAGCAGAGTCCAGCTCTGTTACAACGTCTGAAACCAAGCTTGAACTGCACAGCACCATCATCATTATCTTCAAGCTCATGGAGCATTAAACTGTCGACAGACTCATACAGACTGTCTGTCACTGTGATCAAAACAGAAACAGGATGCATATGGATACTGTCACTTTGACTGAAACAGGATACACAAGGATACTGTCACTGTGACTGAAACAGAATACATATGGATACTATCAATGTGACTGAAAAAGGATGCATATGGATACTGTCACTGTGACTGAAACAGGATACACATGGATACTGTCACTGAGACTGAAACAGGGTACACATGGATACTGTCACTGTGACTGAAACAGGATACACATGGATACTGTCACTGTGACTGAAACAGGATACACATGGATACTGTCACTGTGACTGAAAAAGGATACACATGGATACTATCACTGTGACTGAAACAGGATACACATGATACAGTGGTGTGTTTGGAAACAGAAATACACAGCATGAAAATAAAGCAAATGAGGCATGACGAAGATGTGCAATGCACCAACATATATCTGTACACACACACACACACACACACACACACACACACACACACACACACACACACACAAACACAAACAAAAACCCTCAAGAGAACTCCTGTACAGTTAAAATGCAATAGATTATAGGGCAGTTCTGTTGTTATGAAAAAATAAACAATGACATTCTTTTTCATTATGGTAATCAATAAAGTCAAAAGTCAAATATCACAGAAGATAACACATATAGAACCATGTTCATGGCAGATGTGTACCATTGTATACCAAATTGTTGCATTTGTATTTCAGTTAGTGGTAGGCCTACACTGAATAGTAGATAAGAAACAAATTTCAGTGAAAGTGAATGCTCAATACTATTGTTATTTCTTATTCATTTGTTATTTCTTTTTGTGAGAATGAATTTACCTTGTTATGATATTTCAGTAGATGGTGATCGGAATGCTACATAGAGAACATATTTCAGTTGGTGGTAAAGTGAATGCTACACAATGAATACATTTCAGTTGATGATAAACTGAATCAAGCCCCATGGAACACAGAATGACCACTACCTGTGAAATGTACTATTTGAGGAGAGCTGTCAACAACACCAGATGTGACATGATCAGAAAAACCAAGATCAGAGAAATGGTGGGAACAACACCAGTCAACCATCGTATACTCATCTTCAAAATTAAGTGATTCCATTATCTGACCAGTACACAACCCACCTAAATCACTCAATGAGCATAATTGTAACAATAAGGTGTGGATTTATTGTGAGAGGTGGACCAAGGAAGTCTTAAACAGGCACTGTGAAAGAGACCTGGATGTCACATGGCATTTCTCAACATCAGACCTTACAGCTTGCTGCTGACCATCAGTCTCTTCTCCCTGCAACATTCATGATGGTAAGAGTGGACAGATAAAAGAAAAGAAGAAAGAAGAAGATAACTCAATGCCAGAAAAGGAATATATTTCAGTTGGTGGTAAAGTGAACACTAGGTATGCAACACTTTTCACTTAGTGGCCAAGTGAATACTAAAAAAGAAAGATGTTTAAGTTAAAGGTAAAAAAAAATGCTACTCAAGGAGTGCATTTCAGTTGGTGAAAAGCAGTTAAGTGAATGTTAGAGAAGGCATAAATTTCAGTTAATGATATTCTGAATGCTGCGGAGGGAACATTTTTCAGGGGGAGGTAAATTGACTGCTAAAGAGGGAATATATTTGAATTGGCAGTAAAATGAATGCCAGACAGGGAATATATTTCCATTGGGAATATATTTCCATTGGTGGTAAAGTAAATGCTGTAATACAGAGGGAATATGTCTGAATCAGCAGTAAACTGAAACTACAGAAGGAATACATTTCATTTGATAATAACCTGAATACTAGACACGGAACACACATTAGTTAAGTGGGTGGTAAACTAAATACTACCAAGGGAACATACTTTCAGTTGGTAATGAAGCGATTACTACAAAAGAGACATTAGTAAGGCAGATGGTACACATGGAACTTAACATTTCAATTGATACTGAATTCAATTATGCATAGGAAACACACTTCACCTTGCGTGAAAAATGCACATCTTCATAAAGCTGAGAGAATTCATATTTTCTCTGAAATTACTCTCTTTATGACCTTCTCAGCTGTGATTTTTTAACACATAGAGACAGCATTTGTTATACGTTAACAAAATAAAAAATTACATAATACAAACTGGATTTTTCCCTAGCTCACAGCAGTACCACATTCATACTTCTACCATACAGACAATCATCCAGTATGTGTTATTCTTGTGTGTGTGTGTGTGTGTGTGTGTGTGTGTGTGTTGTGTGTGTGTGTGTGTGTGTGTGTGTGTGTGTGTTTGTGAGTGTGTGTGTGTGTTTGTGTGTGGTGTGTGTGGTGTGTGTGTGTGTGTGTGTGTGTGTGTGTGTGTGTGTGGTGTGTGGTGTGTGTGCGTGCGTGCGTGCGTGTGCATGAGTGTGTGCAATGCATGCATGTGTCCATGTGTGCACATGGTGTACATGTGTGCCTGTGTATGTGTGCATGCATAAGTATGCGTGTGCACAGGTGTATGCGCATGTATGTATGAATGTTTATGTGTATACGGTTGTATGTAAATGGGATATACAAACTTCTCAAATATAATTTTCCGTAACACTTTCACAAAGACATTAAAGACATCAACCAATCAGAAATGTTCTTCAGTTAATATGTATTGCATATATTGCAACAATCCCAATTCTGCAAACATGTTTGACTGAAAAATAGAGCTAGCACTCATAAGGAAGATTTGCAATTTGAATTACACTCAACAACAGCCTGTACACATATACAATAATAATGATTTGAGGCAAAAAAAAAGTGTTTCATTGTGTATGTCCAGCATAACAACTGATTTTCCTTTGGAAGCCATAATTTCAAACATTTTCTTGGATCAATACTGCCGTTGCCGCTGCCCTCACTTTTATCAACATCCCATGGGTGCTATAACATCATTAAACAACTGCTACATAGGGAGAGATGGTTTGAATGTGAGTATAAATAAGTGAATAAGTCAGAGTGAGTGAGTGTGTGATTATGTGTGTGCGCATGTAGGCCCTACATGTAAGATTAAGTGTAAGTGTTTGGGTGTATGTGAAAGTGTGAAAGTGTGTGTGTGTGTGTGTGTGTGTGTGTGTGTGTGTGTGTGTGTGTTTGTGTGTGTGTGTGTGTGTGTGTGTGTGTGTGTGTGTGTGTGTGTGTGTGTGTGTGTGTGTTTTCATCTAGAAGAAATGCACTGAGGACAGAAGAAAGTAAAGCACCATTACCATATTATTTCAACACAGTCAGTGCGTATAAGTGACGATAAACTTGAGCAGGACAACAAAGCAGTGAGGAAGCTTGATAAGTCCCCACACTGAACAGCCTCTACCCCTCCCCCATTCCTCCAGGCCCCCTGTGCTCCATGCCTTATATCATCTCTGGCTTGAACAGGAGGTAGCTGATAAGACGAGCAGGAAGTGGAAGTCTTGGGATGAACTCTGGTGCAAATGCCTGAAGGATGCGAATCCTACACCTGTTCTGAAGATCTCCCACAATGGGAAGCTTGTAGACCTGAATGTGATCATTGCTGGTTTCCATGTTGTTGAGCACAATGGCCATACGACTACCACACACAGATAGGAGAGGCATGTAGTTAATGGGACAGGAGTGAAGAGCGCAAGCGTAGCGGTGGAACTGGATGCAGTGCATAGTTTGTGTGGTGTTCCCATTCAAAACATAGACACTGATGTCGATGGGTTGGAACCGTCGAGCCTTTTTCTCCTTACAGTGGCATCCACTTGTTGCCATGACAGCAAATATCATGTGGCCATCTTTGGAATACTGCAGATCCTGGAAAATGAAACTTCATTTCGCATGAACAATATTACAGTGGATAACATCAATCTTCATTTCTGAAGATAACAGAAATGCATTGCACGTGATTTTTTTCCATTTAAGTCTTTGCCTCATATGGAACTAAAATGTCTAATCTAGTTGAATGAATGTTAAAACATACTACTTGTGCACACATCACAACACACAAAAAAACAACGACTAAACATGATAAAAATTTTGAATTAGTAAGTGCAAAATCATAACACACACACACAAAAAAAACAATGACTAAACATGATAAAAATATTGAATTAGTAAGTGCAAAATGTACCTCTTGAGCACATGTCATTATTACACACAAACAAATACTGATGAAATATGATACAAATATCAAACCATAAAATGTTAAAAAATGGAAAAAAAAAAAAAAAGAAAGAAAAAACTATAGGATAGAAAGACGAATAAATGAAACAAGAAGGCATGTCATACAAATCAGAAGGTTTAACTGTTATTGATATTTCATATGTCTATGTCTATATACCAATATCATCATCATCAGGTGCCCTGCCGCTTGGCGTTGGCGACCATGGACTTCCAACCATCTCTATCTCTTTTTGCCCCTAGCATCTCCCCCACCCTCCTCATACCCAGCCACTCTGCAAGTCCATCCAGCATTCTCTCCCTGGGTCTACCTGGTACTCTCTTTCCCTCCAGCTTTCCCGTTGTGACCAGGTGCTCCAAATCCCCCTTCCTCATAAAATGGCCTATAAATGTTGCCTGTCTTTTCCTAATCTTCCTTATGAGTGATCTACTTGTGTCTGCCTCCATCAAGACTGTCTCGTTTGCTTTCTTTGCTGTCCATGGAACTCTCAACATTCTTCTGAGAAACCACATCTCGGCTACATCAATCTTGCTCTGGCTTTGTTTGCTGACTGTCCACATCTCACATCCAATGTATCTGTATATATCTATATACATTATAGCCATCGTTTTATGATGTTTGAAAAAATGAGACATGAGGTGTTTTTTGAAGTGTGTAATGTATGTCCACAGGCCATAAAATCACCAAAAAGTCATCACAAAACCAAACAATATAGGACTTATATACAAGCACAGGAAAAGGTCTTATTGTCCAGCAATGGGAGTGAGATGAAGACCCACCTTGTTTCAAAATGACACTCCATGTTAATATAAACAAACCAACAGCTTGAATGAAGCATGCACACTGGTAAACCATTAACATGACAAAGATCCTCCTTGGACTATCTGACCGACTGTTTTACATCAACATCCACCTCAAGTAACATGTCCAGTGGGGGTCAACCATTCCAAGGAAGAGCAAAAAACAGGGTGGGGGCTTTATCTTACTTTCTACTGACATCAAGTACAGAATGACAATATATCCAGATCCACAATATAGCCAGTTTAAAGATATAAATCCCAAGTTTAGACTCCAATCATTGGCATGTGAACTTGATGCTCAACCAACTTGACTACTGAGGTATGTCCCATGAAACTGAGTAAAAATATCTTCAATTATTTTTCTGAATGTCCTTTCTTGAACAGCATATCAGATTTGATAAAATCTCAGCTTTGATCTTCAAGACAATTTTTTGCTATTGTAAATGTACTAAAATTGCCTGACTAAAAGACAGTTTCCCACCTTCTAGATTTTTGCTATTGTAAATATACTAAAATTGTCTGACTAAAAGAAAATTTCCTACCTTCTAAACATAATAGAGTTGCCTGAATGATGCTGATCCCTTGCTGATTCAACAGCTGAGACCTAGGTTCATGATCTGTGTTTACTATGGGATTGCAGACTTAAACCTTTTCACTCCTTAATCGTAATTCGTATACATTTGTGGATAGTGTGAGGAAGTGAAAGGGCTAAATGAAGGCTTTAGCTCCCTCAACTTTTTTCCAAGCAAAGAGGTGTTTAAAAAGATCATGTCACAGAGAAATATTTATGATCCCCATGACCAAAATAACAGACCACAACCCAAATAACAGAACATGGCCAAAGCAATAGACCATGTCCACTTAACCTTGGCTTAATTCATTTCCACTGGGCTGGACCTGGGTTCCAAACAACCAAAGCCCATCCATAACTAGCACAGATATCCTTGCTGACACCTTTTCCCTTTACATATAAACAGAAAGACAGGCTGACAGATGCATCACACCATAGTTCAGACTGAATCAGTTACTGTGACTTTAATGTGAGTTGATCTAATTCACTCTGCTCTCTCTCTTTCTGTCTCTCTCTCTCTCTTTCTGTCTCTCTCTTTCTTTCTGTCTCTTTTTCAAGATAGGTTTAAAGAACAAAAATATGACACTGATAAGCAATTCAACACTACTGTACAAAGAATTTTTCCTGACTCTGCATAAAAAAAGTGCATTGTATTACAAGTCTTGTGTCTCAAACTATCTCCTCTGAATGGGGCAATTGGTTACGATCATTAAAATTTGTGAGTTCTTGTTTAAGAAAAGAAGCAACTCCCATTCACACAAAGCTGCCTTACCTTTAAAAGTGGACTCAAACTGGAATGAAGATCGTCAACTCTAGAGTTGGTGGCCACCACCTCCCAAGTTGGCAATCTCACAAGACTCAGTGAGTTGTCTTCCCCTCTTGTGAAGCTTGTCACTGCCAATCTTGACCCACAGAACCTGGGGTCAAAGGTGAAGAGAGCATGGTTGTAGGGCATGACAATTTCTGTCAGGAGCTCACAACTGTGAAGGTTGAAAAGCTGGAAGTTGAAAGAGTTGCTGGTAAGGGAGGGAATCTTAATAAGGCAGAAATTACAATCTGGGCTGATCTCCCCCCGCAGAGCATCACTGGTGAACTCCACAGACTTCTTTCCAAATATGCCTGTAAATTTGTTGATGCCAAGATCAATGATTCCAAACTGGGTGAGGAGGTTGCGTACGAGGTGCAACACAATGATGTCTCTGCGGTAACACAACACACTCTCCACATGAAAGTTCTGGATAGAGGACAGGTGAGCAGGGATATGATTGTATTCAAAGTGCTCAGCCATCTTGGTGAACTTGCTCTTACGGCGGAAGGAGAAGACAGGCCCAGACTTGTGGACGTTGATGATGCCTTGCCTGCTGATGCAAAACGTAGAGTTGCACTCTTTGTTCATCATGCCGTTACATGTCAAGGTAGTCTCTATGAACCCTGCTGCACCTGAAACCGTCATTGATGCAAACATGTTGACACATGTATTTGAAAGGTGAAGATTCTTGTATTGTAGACTAAGGTCAATGGGGGTGTGGGTGAAGACTGCTGTACCCTAAGTTCAAAGCGGTGTGGGTGAAGATAGTTGTACTTAACCCTAAGGTCAACGGGATGTGAGGTAATAGAGATCTCACTTTCCTTTGGGCTAGCGTTACGAGGGTGGTGCCTATCTCCTTCCTTCACTGCTTTACCTTCCCTAACCCTGAACAGGGTCAGGTATCCACTTACTGCAGGGTATACTGGGGAACCACATGCACAGTATTTTTTCCAATATCATTTTCTCACAGCTGATGAATCACCTGGAAGCCAATATGCTTAAATCTTTTCAGTCAGCCTATCGTAAAGCTCATAATACAGAAGCTTCTTTGTTAAAAGTTGTTAATGATCTTCTGCAGTCTTCTGATAACAGAAAATTGTTCATTCTGTCACTGCTAGAACATTCAAGCTGCATCTGACACTACTGATCAAGACATCATTACCTACAAGATTGTCATCCACATCTGGCTGCGTTGAAACTGTTCAAGTCTAATCTTTCTTGTCGAACTCAGTCTGTTGTCACCAATGTCTTTAGGTCAGCTCCATCTCTGCTGAAGTATGGTATTCCACAGGGTTCTGTCCTGAGACCTGTTCTCTTCATTATGTATTTACAACCACTTAGCTCTGTTATCAAACAGTCAGGAGCACTCTAACACTTCTTTGCTGATGACTCACAACTGTACCACTCTGCTTTTTGAAAAGACATCTCGAGCACAGCCAGACAAATTAAAAACACTATATAAACATTGTTGCCTGGATGAAAGCAAACAAACTAAAAATGAATTGAATAAAAAAACAGAACTTATGTACACTAATACAAAATCAAACCTAAAGAAAGTAACCTCAAAGGCCATGGTTATCTCAGACTATACTATACAGCCTTCAGAAAATCTGCAAGGAATCTTGGTATTTTTCTTGATGAATCTCTATCCATGGAAGCTCATGCCACCCACCTGAGCAAAATCCTGTATCTCCAACTATGCAGAATAAGCGAAATCCACCCATTTCTTGCTGCTGATGCCACAAACAAGCTGCATGTATCTGTCATTCTATCTTAACTCTCTCTTGGCTGGATTTTCTGACGATAAAGTATCCAAACTCCAAGGAATCAAAAAAAGTGCAGCTCGAATGTCCTATGGGACAGCAAACGGAGCAATGCAAAAGCACGCTTGTGACAAGTACACTGGCTACCAGTCAAAGCAAGAATTGAGTATAAAACTGCCACCCTCTGCTTTCCGTGTCTGAGTCTGAAGACAATGCCAACATATGTATCAGATCTCCTCCAGCCATACAAACCTTCAAAAGCTGCCATGTCTCAAGAAGCTTATCTCTTAACTGTACCTCAATTCTCACCAACAACTTGCAGAAACAAATCCTTCTCTGTTATTGCCCAATAAGATGGAACTCCCCTTCAGAACCTTTATGATAAAGTATTTGTCTGCTTACTTTCAAAGTGCACCTCAAAACACATCTCTTTCAGAAGCATCTCCAAAAACCATAAATTAGTGGGCATGTTTTAGGATTAAGACAACCTCAGCCAACCTGGGAGACTTTGGCTGAGAGCGTGGGGAGGGGACCTGACAACAGAAACAAACTTAGAAAACAAACAAACAAACAAACAAACAAACACAATGACTGAGATGTCAAAAAGATGGAGTTGCAACCAGATGTCCTTACAACTAATAAAATGAAATGCAAGAAACCATCTTGACAGTACACACACCTAAAAAGAGCATGTCTTTATTACTACTGGTACCACTACTGTAAGTCAACTAATTTCACTGCATTATACTCAGTCAACTGCACTGGAATGGAAGGAATACTAATGGGTGAAATGCTAGTTGTTCTCTCAGGGAAAGCATTTCACCAAGAGAATTTTCCCAAGGAATTTCGCTCTGAAACAACTTCTGCAATGCCAGTGTGTGTGTGTGTGTGTGTGTGTGTGTGTGTGCTGTGCGTGTGCGTGTGCGTGCGCGTGTGTGTGCGTGTGTGAGTGTATGAGTGTGTGTGAGTGTGTGTGAGTGTATGATCGTGTGTGTGTGTGTGTGTGTGTGTGGTGTGTGTGTGTGTGTGTGTGTGTGTGTTGTGTGTGTGTTGTGTGTGTGTGGAGAGAGAGAGAGTGTGTGTCGTGTGTGTGTGTGAGAAAGAGTGTGTGTGTGTTGTGTGTGTGTGTGTGTGTGTGTGTGTGTGTGTGTGTGTGTGTGTGTGTGTGTGTGTGTGTGTGTGTGTGTGTGTGTGTGTGGTGTGAGAGAGAGAGAGAGAGAGAGAGAGTGTGTGTGTGTGTGTGTGTGTGTGTGTGTGTGTGTGTGTGTGTGTGTGTGTGTGTGTGTGTGTGTGTGTGTGTGTTTTGTGTGTGTGTGTGTGTGTGTGTGTGTGCTTGCCCTAAAAAGGTCATCTGTGATGTTCCAGAAACCCAACCCTTGGACACTTGCAGCAACAATGAATAAATCTGTAGGGAGGGCCATGATCACCAATGCCATACGGCACGGCACATGATGACGGTGAAAGTGAAGATGAAACACAATCTGCACAAAGGACGGTGGTTTATGGTCTGAGCCAAAAGATTTTATACCAAGACTATCACTCACTGTCTTGTGGAAATAGGGAAAAGTTCCCTCTGGCTTCTCTTGCTGTCCAGATGGGCATTTCATCTACATGGCAATATTTTACCTGCATGTCCTGACTTCCACTGGTCAAGTGAACACTGGTGTAGGAGGGACCAAGGTCGAGCGTGCAGCACCTGTCTTTTCATGCTGTGCACCACTGTGCTGGCTCCAATCAGACCATAATTGCCAATCCGAGATTCCTCTGCTCCTAGCTTCCGAGCCCTGAAATCACATGCACAACAACAGTAAAATGATAAACATTAGTCCCACAGCCCTGAGGTGGTAGAAACCTCAACTTTTCTAGAGGCTATTTTTCATTATCATTAATATCATCACTATCATTTTTATTATTATCAAGGTTATTATTATTGTTATTATTATTCATTATTCTAGTATTTTGATTTTTTGGATGCTGTCCTTGCCTACACTGTGGTGGCAGTATGTTGCTGCACAGTGTGCATACTCCATCTTTGGTGGGTATGCATGCTGTGAGTTTTCATGTTTCCATAAGCCACCAGACACTGACAAAGCTGATGTGATCTTTAACATGCAAATGTGAAGTTCTGTTTGTTTTCAAACAAGAAGGAGGTTCAGGCACTAGCAGATTTGCACATATGGTGCCCTGGGAGATGGGAAAAAACTCCACCCCTTACCCACCAGCCAGGTCGAGGAGGTACCCATGCAGGATCAAACCCAGACCTTTCGAGTTGAAGTCCAATGTCTTACTGACTATAGCACCAAATGACATGGGCTACACATGAGTGTGGCGTCCATCTCTCTCTCTCAATCACTGCTTTTTCTTCTCCAACAAGCACACAAGCTGGTCGGTTCTTTTGACAGAGCCATGGACTCAAGATCTGATGTCTCAAGTTCAACCCAGCACGCAGCATTAAAAACTGGCCTGTTCGCTGCCCACCTTAATGTTTCTGTCATTCTGGTGGCATCAGTTCAGTGTTTCATACAATGTAGATTATTCTCCTCCCACCCTCCCCATTTCAAGACCTTGCCAGTGCACTGGGTTTTTGCATAGTCTCAGGGAGTCTACCAGATAACTGCTAACAGACTGGGTGAATCACATGGAATTGTCCAAGTGTGATGAATCTCTTCTGAACAAACACCAAACTCCAACAAACTCTGTCACCACAAATATGATTAAAAGGCAAAAGGTTTGTTTCGTAACACTGAGGTTGAGCACACCTCAACTTTTCTGGAGGCAAGCGCTACCAGGACATTGCCCATCTCCTCTCCCTTGCTGCTTTACCTTGCCATACAAGTCTTGTCTTCACATACATTGTAAAGATAAAAAGGTAGTCTTGTCTTTACCTGTATCATAAAAGGTAAAAAGGTAGTCTGTTTCATGATCCCAAGTATGTGGAGAGCGAGATGGCACAGACCTCAACTTTTCTCAGGTTACATTGAGTGAGATGGCAGAGGCCTCAACTTTTCTCAGGCCATGGTAAGCGAGATGGCAGTGACCTAAACTTTTATCAGCTTAATATGGGAAGTGAGATGGCAGAAACCTCAACTTATGTCAGGTTATGGGGAGTAAGATGGCAGAGACCTCAACTTTTCTCAGGTTATAGGGAGTGAGATGGCAGAGACCTCAACTTTTCTCAGAACCAGCATAATATGGGCAGTGCCCATCTTATCTCTGTTGCTGATTTACTTTAACCAAACTGAAAAGGGTCAGGCAGTCATTCAAAGCTGGATGGATTTGAAGTGGCACATGGAAAGCCTTTCTTCAGACAGGCTTGAACAAGTACTGCCAGATTGAAAAAAGACAACAGGGAAGAAGATTTCTTACTCTTTTTATTATTATGATTTATTATTATTACTGCTGTTGCTGTTATATTATTATTACTATCATTATCATTATTATCATTTTCATCATCATCATCAATATTATAAATTAATATCCTAATCCATTATTCTCCAAACTCATTTGGACTCTCTGCACATTACACATAATCAGGCCTGTTCAGTAATGTGAAAGTGTGATACGAAAGTGTGCAAATATTCAAGATGTTCATATTGTGTATTCAACCCTGAAATCACATGATAGTTTCAGTTTGTTTCTCAACATACCGTATCCATGCTCGAAATATATTACATATGCACTGACATCACATATGCCCTATGTCATGTGCTGGATAAGATCCAAAATGTTCATGACATGCTCCTGATCTTTAAAAAAAAAAGTCTTACAAACAAACATACATAAACACATTAACACACACACACACACATGCATGCATGCACACACACACACACACACACACACACATACACACACACACACACACACACACACACACACACACACACACACCACACAAGAAAACCCAAATTCATCTGAACACTACATAAGCAAAGAATCAAAAAGCATTACCTGCAGCAGAATGGGACCAAAGATTGGGAGCTCATGAAAACAGGAGACCTGTGTCCAAACTAATGCTGATAGAAATTTATAGCCGTTCAGTCTTGTGAAACAAATTAAAAAAGACTGACAAATTAAGTGTCTTGTATTGTAATCTTCCCTTTGAAAACAGGTTCTAGTCATCTGTTTGATCAAACTGAAGTAGAGGTAGAATAATAGGTCTAGTTCTGTTTTCAGTATGTGCGTGCGTGCATGCGCACGCGCACACGCGCGCGTGTGTGTGTGTGTATGTGTGTGTGTGTGTGTGTGTGTGTGTATGTGTGTGTGTGTGTGTGTAGTGTGAGTGAGAGAGAGAGAGAGAGAGAGAGAGAGAGAGAGAGAGAGTGAGAGAGAGAGAGTGAGAGAGAGAGAGTGAGAGAGAGACTTTTCTCTGCAGTTTCTTGTAAATATGTTTTTGAAAAGTGTAAACAACTTCTAATTTGATGCTGCAACAGCCAAAATTTATACAGATCTGGAAACACTGGCAAAAGTCACAAAACGGTGACCAACACTTATATGTTACAGATCATAAAGATATTACATATTATACATATATATCATAGAGGATATTATAGATCCACAAAAATGGTGAAAAACCGACTCATAAGAATCACAGCACTGTAATCCACAGTCAAAGGTATATAAATCAACACAACGAAAAGCATTAGAAATAAATACAGTATAAGCAAGCCTACAACTTGAACTATTTCCAAAATTGTATCCGAGAGTAGCTGAGCACTTCGTGCATGATATAAGAAACACAATCAATGGAGAAATAGCAGAAATGGTTGGTAGGCAGTTGCTGTAGTTTATGTATTTATTGAAGCAGTCTAGCTTATCAAAGGATATAACTAGTCCTAACATCAGTACTAATAGTAATCGCTACACATTATATAATGTGGTCTTAAATTAAACACACTCAAGAAGCCAATGAAAACTCAATTAATGAGAGGTGAATCCAATGGCCTTAAACACGAACACACACACACAAATTAATGTCTTCTGTAACTGCGCAGCTCTCTCTCTCTCTCTCTCACACACACGCACGCAAGCGCGCGCACACACAAACATACGCACACACTTTCACAAGTTATGTCTCATACTCGGGTTCTCATGACAAATACGTAAGTTACTGAATCCTTCAGTTCACACGCATACACACACACACACACACACACACCACACACACACACACACACACACACGCACGCACACGACATCCGTCTCCCGCCTCTGTCCTAGAACACACACCGCTACCAGTGGGGGGGGGGGGGGGTGAAGAGAGAGAGAGAGGAGAGAGAGAGAGAGAGAGAGAGGAGAGGAGGAGAGAGAGAGAGAGAGAGAGAGGAGAGAGAGAGGGGGGGGGGAGAGAGAGAGACAGAGACAGACAGTCAGAGAGAGAGAGAGAGAGAGAGAATGTCCCCACCCCCTGCCTCTAAACGCGACACACCATCACGCTATCACGAGAGACTCACTGTGTATAATTAAGACAGTTGATGAAAGGTATAGAGGGATGGCGCACATCGGGGTCAGGGGTGTGGAGTGGGATGGGGATGTCAAACTATAATACACACCACACAAGCTCTTTGCAGCCTCATGAAAAATGAATGAAACAACCTCCTGGGACACAGCCAGAGCTGGTGATGCATCAATTAACAGACATTCAACCGCCGGGACTGCAGCTTGAGCTAGCGCTGCATGAATTAACAGAAGTTAACAAGAAACGTCCGAACACCACTGCCTCACCACCCTATGGACAGTCACCTGCCGAGGTTCCGACATCACACGATAGCCATCTCAACTCAGAAAAACAAAAACAAAAAACCAAACCAAACCAAACAAAAAACAAAAAACGAAAAAAAAAAAAAAAAAAGGGGGGGGGGGGGGGTTTCATCCATGCGTTGTATGACCCATTCGGACCAAGTCACCAGTTACCTTGTTTACAAACTGAGTAAGCGGTTGGGGTTTTGAGGCCACCTTAGATCCCCTCTATCCTTTTGTTGTCCCAAATAGACCTATTTTTGTGTTTTATCCTACGCCTCTGCGCACACAGTTCAACAGTAGTCAAGGATGACGGCTGATCCTTACTTAGATTAAAGATTGAAAAGTGCAAGGTTGGAAATAAAAACTTCCGGACACAGCCATACAACACGCACCAGCCAGGTCAAGTCCAGCTACTGGACCAAGAGAGACAGGAAAGGTCCTCTCTTGCCTTATTCTGGGCCTTTATTTCTTTGTTGGGCAACCCGCCCAGCCGCCAGCTTGCATAGCTGCCAGCTCTTTTCCCCTTACTGTATAGCCTCAACAATTAGCAGTCAGATACTCCCAACATAACTATACTACAACCAACAGGGGATGCTGCAACGAACACTAAAGCCGCCAACAGCATGATAGGCATGATGCTTTAGACACTGCCCCATTTTGCTGTTCACTGCCCATTTTGCTGTTCAGCTAGGTCTGACATGCCCCCAAAGGGATCTCAAGTTTGCCGCCAGCAGGTCTGTCCTCTGCTCATCAGGCTGACTCCCTAAATCAGCAGTCAAGCCACAAATCAAAGGCCAAGCCACACGACAAAGTTAACAAGAAACACCCGAGGGTGCTGCATGGGAACCCAGAGCATCAATGCCTCACAACCCTCCAGACAATCATCTCCAAAGCTTTCGACGCCACACGATAGCCATCTCACCAAGCAAAGAGGGGCTGTCCACGCGCTGCAGGATACATTCGGATCAGTCATCAGTTAACTTGTTTACAAACCGAACGGCAAGGTGGGGAAATGAAAAATCCCGGAACAATAGCCACACAACGCGCACTAACCAGGTCCAGCCCAGCTACGGGACTAAGAGAGAATGAAAAAGCCCTCTCTTGCCTTACTTTGGGCCCTCTCCGTAAGCACAATCACAAATGGAACACCAGTGAAATGTGAAGAAGAGGAAAACTGAATGATGGTGGTAGTAGTAAAATACTAAAATACACAACAACAACACATCATCATCAACAACAACAACAAAAACAACAATCGCATTTCTTTGCGATAACTTTTAATTCTCGCGTGATAATTGTGATTAACCCATTTGTGGAAAATCCTAATATCAACAGTAAGTTTGTTTGTATGTTTTAGTTTCCAACGAAGTATTCTCAGATGCGTATACGTACATCGTTTGTCCCACGCTGTGGACGTGTGTGTGTGTGGTGTTGTGTGTGTGTGTGGTGTTTTTTTTTGGTTTTTTTTCAGCTCTGCACAGTCCACTCGCAATCCAAATAATCCGTCGGTCTTTGGTGGGTGAGTGCATTCTGCGTATTTCTATGTTATCCATAACCTCCGACAACCAACATGGTTCACATGATCTTTAAAGCGCGTGTTTGGTATTTGGATGGGGGTTCAGTCATTACCAGTTCTGCACAAGTATGTTTAGATCCTAGCGAAGACAAACAATCTGCACTCTTTACCCATCGGCAATCGCTGCCAGGAAGATCTTTTACCAGTATCTCCACTTATTACAATCAATCGTTATCTTATCGCCTTTTTGGGAGTTTTCATTACAAATAAATGAGACCGACCATGGGCCAAAGTCACACACACACACACACACACACACACACACACACACACACACACACACACACACACACACACACACACACACACACACACACACTTCCATACACGCGCGCCACAAAACACACACACCACCACCACCACCATCAGGGGCAGAATACAATTCAATTATTCAAACACTTCAAAAACCCAGCAAGGATAGTATCATTAGGTCCCACTCGATCTGTCTTACAGCTGGTCCTTGCTAACTTTACACAGATATGCATTAAAAAAAAAACCCAAAAAAAACCACCAAAAAAACCACCAGTAAAATACAACAGTGAAATTCATTAATCTAAACTTAAACAAATGAAATAAAAGTGAAACGCGAAATATACACCCCCCCCCCCCAACTTCATCAAAAACACAGTACCAATGGAAAAAAGATACATAAAGCAACAAGGGATGGGAAGACATATCAGCTCTGTGTTGTGTGTGTGTGTGTGTGTGTGTGTGTGTGTGTGTGTGTGTGTGTGTGTGGTGTGTGGTGGTGTGTGTGGGAGAGAGAGAGAGAGAGAGAGAGAGGAGAGAGAGAATGTAGGCCTACTCTCTTTTCATTTCTGTTAAAACTGTCCGCGCATATTGGGTTATTGCAGCAGTGAGAACGCAGCATGACATTAATAGTCATATTCTACCAAGTGCGATTACCGTACTTCTTCGATCATCACCATCATCATGTGCCTTGCCATATAGCATTGGCGATCATGGCCCTCCATACGAATCTGTCCTTTGTCGCTGCAAGTACATCTCACACCCTCTCTGTCTTCATCCATTCCGCAATCCGTCCAATATTTTCTCCCTGGGTCTGCCTTGTGCTCTTTTTCCATCCACCTTTTCCGTTGTAACTATGTGGTTAAATTTCTCTTGCCTCATAAATTGTCCTGTAAATGTTGCTTCTCTTTACCTAATCTTCTTCATTAATGTTTTTTTTATTTATTTTTTTTTTTTAGTTTTCTTGTTTCAAGACTGTCTCATTTGTTTTCTCTGCTGTCCATGCTTAACATTTTTCTTAGAAACCACATTTTTTTTCCATTTCATCTGCCTCAATCTTGTTCTGACTTTGCGTATTGACTGTCCACGCTTCGCATCCGTTCAACAGTATTGGTTCTATGTAACACTAAAGAACTCTTTTCCTGATGTTAATTAATTGGTAATTGTTGAAAGAGACGATTTTCATTTTCTTGAATGCTGTTTTAACATGGCCGATTTTGCTGGATATTTCTAATGTGCATCTGCCGTCTGGTGAGATGACTGTTCCCAGATTTTCAAACTTATCAGCTTGTCTCAGCGTTGTGGCATTTGCTATTATTTTACATGAGGGGATTTCTGTTGTTTTTTTAATTTTTTTTTTATTGACTACCATTACTTCATTCTTCTTGCTATTTAGTTCAAGCCCTTTATTTCTGCTTTCTATTTCTATCACTTATATTTACAAGACTTTGCGGGTCTTTTAGGCCTACATTTTCTGCAATTGGAACGGTGTCGTCTGCATAACGAAGACCGTTTATCATTTTTCCTCCATCCTTTATCCCAACATCTTCGCTAGTTCGGATATAATATTCATGAGATCTGCCTTCATCTGCCTTGACCCAGCGAACCGGGGGAAAGGTGTAGTGAGGGGAACCACAGATTATTTTCTTACAAATTTTCTCCACTTCTTCGGAACATTCTTTGGAACTAGTTATCTGGGAGCCTCTGAAATCTGTATCTGTCCACTCTCTATGTTGTTCATCCATATCATCATCTTTAGTCTGCCTCTTTTTCTGCCTCCTGGCAAGGAGCCATATTCTTACATAGTCTTCACAATCTTTGGTGGTCGTACCACTTTTTTCTACCATTCTATCGCGTAATTATCCAGAGTTTTAATTGCCCGTTTGAACTTATAACGTTTTCTGTCATCTCCTTGTGGGTGACTGGCATACACAAGATATACGCAGGATCTTCCGCTACTAACTTATTCCCACGGTTTGGGTTCTTTTCTGCAGCACTGATGTCAGGGTCCGTGTTTCACTGGCGTACAAGTTGATTGACATGGCAAGGCAGCGCATCAGTCCTATTTGAGACTAAGGAATAAATTCTCGTTTATTCAGATAAATATGAGTTGCAACTAAGACCCAATCGTTAACACAACACTGCATTGCACACTTTGGTAGCTGCTTTGATAATCAAAATGGGCCACTCCATTGAAACTTGTGACTCGCATCTTGCACAGCACACTAACACGATCACAATCGGAACAACTGAGAAAGGGTTGTAGGCCTAAATGTCTTTGTTAATGGCAGCCGACTAGACAACAGAATGACACACACACACACACACACACACACACACACACACACACACACACACACACACACACACACACACACACAAACTGCAGTTGGACACAACTCATGCCATCCAATTATGATTATTATCATAAATTATAACCAACTGCGATTAGTTGCAATTTTAGTTCTGTAATACTACTGGTAACAAATACAGTGCCATACACATTCTTGACAGGAAAGCTGGAGGGAACGAGAACACCAGGTAGACCCAGGAAGAAAATATTGGACGGACTTGTAGAGTGAGTGAGGACAGAGAGGGTGGAAGATGTGTTTGCGGCGACAAGGGATAGATGCATATGGAGGGCCATGATCGCTAACGCCATGTGGCAGGCACATGATGATGATGACGTACTCTTGGTATCCATCAAAATGTCATCGTTTGCGGCATTCACTTTCTGTGCTAGTTATGTGAAATTACAATTACTATCCAACTATACTGTGAAATTACAATTACTATCCAACTATAATGTGAAATTACAATTATAATCCAACTATAATGTGAAATTACAATTACTATCCAACTATAATATGAAATTACATTTACTATCCAACTATAATGTGAAATTACAATTACCATCCAACTATAATGTGAAATCACAATTACTATCCAACTATAATGTGAAATAACAATTACTATCCAACGATAATGTGAAATTACAATTACTATCCAACTATAATGTGAAATTACAAGTACAATCCAACTATAATGTGAAATTACAATTACTATCCAACTATAATATGAAATTACATTTACTATCCAACTATAATGTGAAATTACAATTACCATCCAACTATAATGTGAAATCACAATTACTATCCAACTATAATGTGAAATTACAATTACTATCCAACGATATACCTAAAACAAAAGTCCCCGAAGCACACAAATTTGTTCAAAGACACATCAACAGACGGACAAACAGACATGCACACAAAAAGACAGACAGACAAAATGACGCACTGGTAGTCTAAACGATTTTTCCATTTCTAAAGGTGGGCACTTGACAGAAGAAAGGAAAAGCAAACAAAGTGAAAGAGACACCCACTCATCCTTAAAAGCCCTCCAAAATGTCATCATCCTCCCCAAACAATTTGCACACCAGCAGGTAACCGGCGTTCTGGCTCATTGAACTTTTTTTCCGTTTTGTTAAACGCACGACGTTTATTTTTTTAAAGGCTGGTATGTACTTGAACAGCGCTGCTATTGTACGAGCTCACATTTCTTTGAACAGTTTTATTTTCATCTCCCTAGTGGGCAGGAAGGCTGGTGGTAGATACATGTGTACATGTGGTCATGTATGAGTGTGTGCGTGCATGAATATGTGCGTGTGTGTGCGAGTGTACATGAGTGAGAGAGAGAGAGAGAGAGAGAGAGAGAGAGAGAGAGAGAGAGAGAGAGAGAGAGAGAGAGAGAGAGAGAGAGAGCCGACAAAACGTGTCAAAAAGGATTTCTCGGCTGCTTTCAATGGACAGTTGTCATGTTTTTCAAAGCATAATACTCTTGCTATACTTGTGTTCGAATAAGAAAGGTACAAGTTTAGTGATAGTTTCAAAAGTGCCTGCAAGGAGTTCTTGGCTGTTCTAGTTTACAGAGGTCCAGAATTCTTGGCTTTTACGAAATGCTGAAAATGGGTTTGACACACACACACACACACACACACACACACACACACACACACACAAAACCCAACCATCAATGTCATTTACATGTGATCTTATAAGGATATAATCACGCTATGTTTAGATCACCATGGGTGTAATTCTGCTGTTTCTAGTTTACCATAGATCTAATCCTGCTGTTTCTAGATCACCATGGGCATAATCCTGATGTCTGTAGATCCCTATGGGCATAATCCTGCTTTTTCTGGACACCATGGGCATAATCCGACTATTTCTACGTCATCAAGGGTATATAATCCTACTGTTTCAAGAGCACAGCATTATTCTGCTGTTTCTATGTCGCACTGAACATGATCCTAACGTTTCTTGTCACCTTGGGCATAATCTGCCACTTATAAGTCGCGTTTGGTGCAATCCTGTTGTTTCCAGGTCACCATGGACATGATCCTTTTTTTTTAAGGTCACCATGATCACATTCCTATTGCTGTTTCTGGATCATCATGGACATAATTCTGACGTTTTTAAGGCAGATAAAAGTATTTGTATCAGAATCAGGCCATAACGTTCAATCCAAACAGTGCTGTGCAAGCTTAAACGGCATGGCTAATTTTCAAAGTTGAAATTAAGTAAAAGGTGTCGGTCTCCTTGAAGGATTATCAGTATGGCTTGATTATGCTTTTTTAGCCTACTGTTTCAGTCTTTTCTCTGTTGTAACTCAACAACTGACAGCCCTGAATGATAATGATAGCCCTGAATGACAACAAATTAACATACATATAATATTATTTGGTAATCGTAATGGCATACGTAAGTTGTCTCGTCGTCGTACCGTAGTTCTTAAAATCTTTATTATCAGGTAAATTTGGGGCACTACTATTATTATCATCGTTATCATATGTATAATTTTTTTTAACAATATCATCATTATTACTACTATCAGCTCACTTTCGGTCACATGCCTATTAATTAATAAGATGCGTATGTATTATCTGAAAATGGAAGATGCATTCAAGTTGGTTGCAGGTAAAGAAGAAGGAAGACAAGAAGAAGAGAAAAAGAAGAAGAAGAAGAAGAAGAAGAAGAAGATGAAGAAGAAGAAGAAGAAGAAGATGACGATGACAATGACGCAGAAGAAGAAGAAGAAGAAGAAGATGATGATGATGGTGATGATGTCGACGACGAGGAAGAAGAAGAAGAAAAAGCGCAGTGGTGGTACAGTATTCGATCAGTATAACCGAGACATTGTTATTGCTCGTTGAAAACTAAACAAAAAAGAAGAGAGACAATAAAACAAACAAGGAAACAAACAAACATACAAACTGATAAATGAAAGAGATCGGGGCTGCAGGGGGAAGGGGGAAGAACACGAAAAGTTCTCCGTGTTCAGACACTCGACTCATTTCTCTCTGCTGGAGCTTTTGCACCCAGGGTGTACAACTGGGACAAAAACGGATACACGCACGTGGGATGAACTCTCCCGACGAACCGAACCAATCATACATCCACCTTATAATTATTACTATGCCTCTGCTACGAAGAAAGATTCGGAAAGGTTGGATCAGTGTAAGGGGAAGTAGCCTACGTGATCCGCTACACGGTGATGATGACACCACTACAGGATGTTTATTAAAACGGCGGAAGGATAGCTATTCCTGTAGGCAATCACAAACGTCCTCAAGGCGTGCAGATTTCAGGATTCAATCCATGTTGTGACGCGTGTGATAGTCAAGTGGGTCAAATGTCACACTTCCACTAGGAACGGCTAGCTGGTAAAGAAAGCAGATCCTTCAGATCTCACGGTGCCTGACCCCCCCCCCCCCCTCCTTCGTGTGTCTACACACAACCCCCCTCCCTGCCCTTCATGAGTATACACACAAAGAATCTCAAGTGGGTTATGCACGTTAAAGATCCTGTAAGTCAAGAGCATGCCGTGTGTGCGCGTGCGCGTGCGCACACACACACACGCATGCGCGCATGTACACATACATACACACATGCACATGTGCACACACACCCTTTAAGACCATGGCCGCACATAAAAAGCATGATCTGAGAACGATTATGGCATCGTGCGTGCGTGTGTGCATGCGTGCGTGTGCACGTGGTGTATGTGTTTACCTGTGTTACTGGTGCATGCACCATATACATGTATATACATGTACATGTAGACAGATGGACAGAGGTATAGACAGAAAAACAAAATCCTAGAAAACGCCTGACCTCAGGATAGTAACACTGGATCCTATTGGACCTTTCTTGTAGCTAGTCCTTGCTATTTTACACAAATAATATATGGAACAAAAGATATAGATGTGGAATACATTACTTAAAACTGAACAAATGACATACAAATAAATTGAAAAAAAACAACAACAAACAAACAAAGCACCTGACGAACACAGACATAAAGCAAAAGAAGAAAGTACGGGAAGCATGACAAACAAACAAGTCTACTGCTATGAAGAAAACTATAGATATTGACAGTGTAATATATTAACATTTCACTGAGCCCCATGCACGCACACATTCTACAGGAATAATATATTAGAATTCCTTAAACGATTTCTGACTGCTGTTTCCAAAACAAAATAAAACAAAACAAAACAAAAAACAAATATCACCCCCCCCCCCCCCCAAAAAAAAAAAGAAAAAAAGAAAAATCCATCGATACTGATACAGTGTAATACATCAACTTTTCACCGAATTTCTATGCACACACACACACACACACACACACACACACACACACACACACACACACACACACACACACACACACACACACACACACACACACACTGTACAGAATAAAGTATCAGAATTCCCACAAACGATTTACGACTGCTATTTTTAAAACGAAAAGCGGGACTTATAGTTATATTGTACTGTAATAGCTAATAATAATATACAAGGTCAACTTTCAGGAAAGTCTGAATAGAATTTAATGAATCATGCCCTTCTTCTGTCTTCAAGGAATGCATTGACGGAGGAATATGTTGTTACTGTTTTTGGGTCTATTACAATATGGGGACTATTCTCTTACTGCAGTATTTTTATTTTACACACAAGAAGAAAGGAGGGAAACTGAGGCGAGCAGAAATACACAATTGTATTACTACTGTATGTCACTAGACAATGCCTCTCTAGAAACAGACCACACACCGATAAATAAAACATACAAAATACAATATCCATAAATGAAATTCAAATTAATTATAAAGCTTCGACTCGTATGAACAATACACATGATAGTTGATACACACAAAGAGAATATATGAACACCAACTTAATGTGAAGCTTCAACTAGCATGAATGATATATACATGATACACAGAATAAACAAACACCAATATAATTGTGAAGACTCAACTGACATGAATGATACACATGATACACAAACAGAATAAACAAACACCAATTTAATTGTGAAGCCTCAACTGGCATGAATGACACGCACAATAACACAGAGAATAAATGAAAACCAAGAAATTACAAAATTTGCAGATATTCTTTAGATCTCCAGGCAACTTGGTCATGTGTCATCTGTTTCACATTTCCGATATCCACTCCAATCATCAGGCTTCAGCGTCTCATTCTCACCATCCTTGTCTACTCTGCACTGGCAGGGTTTTCCTAAATATCACAACTCTTACCTGGTTCCCACCTGTTTATTCTGTCTACTGTTATGTGTGTGTACATGTAAAAGGTGGAAAATGGAAGTGAATTAGACTCCTATTTTGTCAAATGTCATATCAGGTGTTGACCTAGTGTTTTGGTTGTGATTATGGGGTAGCTCGACAGCGTTAGCTTTTGGGCGGTTACATTTTTTTGTTTTTGTTTTGACAGTTATCAAATTTATAATTACTGATAAAATTAATTTCATGTCAGTCACCAAGTACCATACTGTACTAAAAAGATAGTAATGATGGAAATGATACCATCAAAATCCATTTTAAAGATGATGATGATAATAATGATGATGATGATGAAAATGATAATATTAACACTAATGTTAGTAATAATAATTCTTTCAAAGAAAATTTATGATATTGTAATAACAATTAAATACTTAAGCAAAGGCTGTTTTCAACTAAGTTTACAATAACATGATTAATTGTAACTGCATTCCTGCACCCTATCCACCAACTGCAAAAAACTTCACCCTTTGATTCCCTCCTGCAGGAAGATGGTGGATAGGGTGAGGGAATCAAAGGGTTAAGTTTTTGCTTTGCTAGCATGGTTGGCATTGCAGCATGCTGGTGGATAGGTGCGAGAGTCAAAGGGTTAACTTGCCTCACAACCTTATTGTGGCGTTATAATAATCAAAACTAAACTGCAACCACCAGTAATAAATAGAAATTAAATGAATCTGCGATCATCATATAACTATCAAATAAAAGATAACTATTAGGCAATCGTTCTTGTTGGATGCAACTTGTACATGTATGCGGACGGTGATGGCCCGACTGTAGTCAAGCACATTAGCACCACTTGTCATTTACTAAAAATAGCACAGTGTCAACGAAGGCAGACGATCCTCATAGGCTAACTGGATGGACCGACTTCATATTTCGATCTGAGAAATAGGAAATCCGGCAGCCATACCTTCAAATTTTGCTACAAAATAAGGAGTGCACTTACATCTTGATGACAACTGTGCTCAACTTCTTTCACAAGGAGAAAATTACGAAATTCTCTGCATAACTGCAGACACTATCTTGTCAATGCAACTTTGTGCGAAGTTGTCTCCTTTTGTTGTGATGTTTCACAAGGGAAGGAAAAATGTTGATTTGGAATATAGAACTAGCTTCGAAAACTGTTCTTCGTTGAGAACATATTTTCTTATCAAGCTTCTCAGTTTCAAATTTTTTTCAAACATTGCTGAACAAAGTTTCTGTTGTATTTTGATGTACCTGTTTTTAGACAGAAATGAAATAGAGAAACATTTTCGTATTATATTTGCTTCGTACACGACGCAACCCGAGCCAATATTGCTTAGGCCTATTTGATACGGTAACTTAGGTAAACCTTCGGTGTAAGCTTTCTTTTAAAAGTTTTTCTTTTTTCTTTTTCCGTTCAGTATCCAAGACTGAATGTGTCAGCAGTTTTGCATTTAGAGCAAGGCAAATTACCGCCTCAGTATAACAGTAACAGAATAGAAATATTTGGCCTAAAGCTGTTTCTATTATGAGTATTTTTCGTTTAAATTAATGTGGAAATCGTGGTATTGACAACCCAAGACACGCGATTATTTCGTTCGCAATAACTTGAATAAGTCAAGCATCTTTCATCGCTGGTAGGAACTAGTCAGTAGTCGGAACAGCAATGGCATTCCGCATCTGTGACGATACGCACATTGAAGTCATGCTTGTTACGAATCGTCAGAATATATGGCTTCAGTGTTATGAATGTAGATTCGCAGGCATCACCATGTGACCAGCTGGGTGTGTGCATATTAAAAACGAATAACAACACACTAATTAAATAAAATGGAATGGACAGTGTTCTGTGGTTATTTTTACCAGCAAGAGGGATCGAGACACCAGTACATTGTATAGTATGTGAGTGCATCTACAGACTTGTTAGATGGATCTGTGTGTGTGTGTGTGAGAGAAGAGAGAGAGAGAGAGAGAGAGATGTATTGGTGGATGAATTTACATTAGACATGAATCAGAGACCCCCTAACAAGGAGCTGCAAATGTTTTGCTTTTAAATAAACGTGTCCCAAGTTGGGGTCACAGTCTGACTGATGGTTGGTATAGAGGTTAGTGCTCCTGCTTTCCAGTGTGACCGTGTCTTGGGTTCACGTCCAACTCAGAAGGGATTTAAGATTTGGATTTTTTTTCAAGAGGGATTCATTGCAGTTGGACAGATCTGCATGTACTCCATCCAAATTTGCCAGCATTTGTCTGGTAGATGCCTTGAGCCTGCTCAAAAACCACTGTACCACTGTTATTGTTGTTTAAAGCCCAGCTGACAGCACATAGCTATATCAGGGGTCAAACCGTCTCAAAATACACATCATGTCTCACTGGAGACAAAAAAAAAAAAAAAGGATCTGGAAAATGAAATAAAATACACATATCAATGCATTCACACACACAGTCTAGGGATATTCCTGTGGTGTTGACCACTCTGTCCAATTTATTACCAAGGGTTTAAAAAATCGAACTTGAATGCAGACATAACTAAAGACACTAAAATATCTAAAAACGGCTTAAATTACATAAAACTGCTTCTGCACATCACATTTCCTATGAGCCAAAAATGCACTTAATACAATGTACCCTATCATCAATCCTAAGAGAAAGTGTGTAAGGCTTTATAGAACACATACAGACAAATGGACCAGCAAGGCAGACAATGGTAGGAAGAAATGACAGAAAATAAAGGAGCATGTGAGAAACACAGAGTATGACAGAAAAGAATAAATTTCTTCCACCTAATTTGCAGAAGGTGGGGATACTATTTATACTGAAAGAGCCCCCAATATCTCTACAGGAGCAGCAAATTCTTGAAATGGGGATGGGAGGGAGGAACTAAGAAACACTAAGCTGATACCACCAGAATGATGGAAACATTAAGGCAGGCAGCAAACAGACTGGTTTTTTAATGTTGCGGGCTGGGATTAAACTCAAGATTTCAGATCTGATTCAAGAAACAATTCACAAGTATGGCCACCATTCCATCGTGCTCAGACATTTAAGCAACAGGGGAGAGGAGATGGGTATCACCCTCATAATGCTGGCCCTGTGGAAAGGTGAGGTCTCTATGTATACCACTTCCCTTCAGGGTTATAGTAAATGTTGACTGTTCCCTGGGGTTACAGGTAAATTAGGTGGTGAGACCTCAACCTTTCAGGATCAGATTGAAAGCAGTGCCCATCTACTCTCCCTGGCTGCTTTATTCCCTAAACCTGAATATGGTCAGATACATATTCACAGCTAGGCAGACTGAAAATGGAAACTGCTTTCACAGAATAACCCCTCCCCCTCTCTTCCCCTACTCTGCATGTCAGGTTTGAACTCGTGCAGTCAAATTGGTAGGTTGGAGCTTTTACCTCTATGCCAATGATGCTTCTGTGGGAGAAATGGACCTTGAATCAAATGGAGATGACTCGTTAAGGATTTTATCAACTGTGTACAGGCAATTTGCGACAGACTTGAATCAAAACTAGACTTTTTTACTTATCAATTTAAAGAAATGTTCTCACCAGAATTTGTAGATCGCATGGGAGGTGATGTTTTGATCTCAAGACCTTTGTTAAGTCAAGTGATTGACTGTGTGCCTTGTTCTGTTTGACTGTGTGCCTTATCCTGTCTTTATTGGTTGAATGATGTTCACTTGCTGCGAGCAGTTGATTGCTTGTGCTTGTCATCTCAAACCCAATTCCTCAATTGAAGATGGCTTGACTCCATGATTTCCATTGTTTCTCTAATTTTTTGTCTAAGGTGTGATTTTCTCATGCAAAAATGCTGTCATTTTTCCAAGAGACTTTGTGGTGTCCTGTTTCTTTGCAGTGTTCTTGCTGTAGGGGTAAATCGAACAATGGTTTGACTATTGTTTTGTCTGAATGGACTTAACCCAACTTTTAGGACCATGATGATAAAGCAAAAAAAAAAAAAGATTTTTTTTCCCTCCATTTACAATTTTGAGAGAGACAGTTCCTCTGATGGAAATTAAGAAGACAGTTTATGTCACATCTTCGAACACTGTGATGGTCGCTTTCATGTTTGAACACTGGCTGAACAATGTCTGTGATGCTCTCAGTCTGTTGATCAGTGCTCACTGTGGGTTGGTTTAGTTTTCTGTGGACTGAGGGGACTATATCGTATGCTTAAAGTTTAGTTCCAACCCATAGCATACAAACTGGCCAGTTTGCTGCCCATCTTAACAGTTCTGTCATGTTGATGGTGTTGGCACAGTGTTTCACAGATCTATTCCTCACCCTCCCCGCCTGCTCATTTCAAGACCTTACCAATGAATAGGATTTTGCGCAGACTTAAACAGTTTGCCAATAATTGCTGGCAGATTTGGGTGGAGTGCAAAAGAATCTAAGTACAATGAATCCCTCTTGAACAAACTCCAAACTTGCAGCTGCATGGCATGAATTGGATGTTACTGAGAATGTACACCAATAATCAACATCCAGGTATGAAAGCGGTCTTGCCCTCTTTTGGCGCGTTTGCAGAATTGGATGAGGAGCCTATCGAAGAAGAGCTTTGTGAAGCAATAAGTGCCCTGACCAAATGGGAAGGCTCTGGGCGAAGATGGTATTCCTGCTGAAATTTTTAAGGAAAATAAGGATGTTCTTTTCTCTCAGTTGCATGCATTGCTGCTGCAATGCTGGCGACAACGTTAAATATCACACAAAATGTGGGACGCCAAAATCGTTACCCTATACAAAAATAAGGGTGACAGGGGTGACTGTAATAATTACAGGGGGATATCTCTTCTTTTTGTGGCGGGTAAGATCTTTGCTAGGGTCCTTCTAAAGCGCCTGCAAAGATTGGCTGATCGCATCCTGCCAGAAACACAGTCCGGTTTTAGGGCTGGTCAATCAATGACTGATATGGTCTTTACACTGCGCCAGCTGCAGGAAAAATGCAGGGAACAAAGAAAACCACTGTCCATCGCCTTTGTTGATCAGATGAAGGCATTTGACACTATGAGCCAGAAATCGCTCTATAAGGTACTGGAAAAAATCGGTTGTCCACCTGTTCTTTTGCAGTTAGTCATTTCTTTTCACGAGAACATGAATGTGTGCATTCAATTCGATGGAAATACATCAGAGCCGTTCAAGGTGAGGAGTGGTGTTAAACAGGGTTGTGTCCTGGCACCCACTCTCTTTGCCATTTATTTTGTTGCTCTCCTGCACCATGCTTTTGATGGGAGCGAGGATGGAGTTTACCTCAAAACCAGGTTCGATGGATCTCTTTTTAATCTGAAAAGACTGAAGTCGAAACGACTGACGACTGAAGTGTTGATCAGAGTGTTGCTTTTCGCTGCTGCTGCTGCGATAGCGGCTCACAATGAAATCGAGCTTCAAAGACTAGTCGATCGTTCAGCGGAAGCATGCGATCTCTTCGGGTTAACAATCAGTGTCAAGAAAACTGAGGTAATTGGACAAGGGACAAACTCACCACCAGATATTAAAGTGGGTGGTGAATCTCTGAAAACAGTAGATAAGTTTTGTTTACTTGGGATCCACCATAACATCGACCCTATCGTTTGATGAGGAATTGACAAGCAGAATAGGAAAGGCTACAGTCGCAGTCAAGAAACTTATGAAAAGAGCATGGGAAAATGATAAGCTTAGGATAAAAACCAAGACTTTAATTTACCAAACATACGTCCTTTCAACACTCCTTCACGGGAGTGAGACGTGGACCTTGTATGCTGGTCAGGAGAGGAGGTTAAATAGTTTTCATAAGAGGTGTTTACATAAAATTTTAAAAATTAAATGGCAAGATAGAGTCCCGGATGCAGAAGTGCTCCAAAGAGCTGGCATTCAGTCAGTATATCCCATCCTGCGGTCTCGGCATCTCAGGTGGCTTGATCATGTTGTGCGCATGGACAACTCCAGAATCCTCAAGCAGATACTGTATGGGGAACTGTCTGAGGGCACGCGTAATGTTAGATGACCCAAGCTTCGCTCCAAGGACCAGTGTAAAACGTCCATGATGGAATTTTCTATCAATGTTGCGAACTGGGATACAGTTGCCCAGGATCGAGTGGGGTGGAGAGCTGCTGTTTTTGCGGGAGCAAAGAGCTATGAAGAGGATAGAGTTGAGTGCGCTATAGAGGCTAGACAAAGACGCAAATGCCCCACGGTGGATGAATCCACAGTTTACTACTACTGTAGTTGTTGTCAGAAACCGTGCCGATTGCGCATTGTTTGTTTTAGCCATGAATGTCGCTGTGTTTTAAGATAAATAATTTTCCGCTGCCGACCGTTGCCATCAACGAAAAAGGCCACAGATGATGGAAATGCTGTTTTGGTCTCCTGAGATCTTTGTCAAGCCAAGTGTGATGGTTTGTAGCTGGCCCTTGTCTTTACTGGTGGTCTTGCCTTTATTGGCTGAACAGCACTGTAGGCCTACTTGGTGTGAGCATTTATTTGTACATATTTGACTCTATATTACATTATTCTATTGGATACTTCGTTCTGTGGTCATGTGCTGGAAGTACTTCAAGTACATGGGAGGTAGTTTATATTTTCTGTTGGATGACTGTTCCCTTCTATAATTTATATGGCCATTTTCCTTCTCCCTAGTTTACTGCCTACTTCACTTCTCCAATGGAGGAGTAGTCTCTTTTCTGCTACCACCACCTTGACCCCTCCATTCCCAGGCAGTGCCAGAGCAGCCCACATTCCAGACACATTTTTAATTCCCTGTTGTGTGTGTATAGCACAGTGTTACCTAACATTATTCTTAACCCTTTCACTCCCGCACTCCGGTCACCAGCATCCTGCATTGCCAACCATGTTAGCAAAGCAAAAACTTAACCCTTTGATTCCCTCACCCTATCCACCAGCTTCCTGCAGGAAGCTGGTGGATAGGGTGAGGGAATCAAAGGGTTAAGTTTTTGTAGTTGGTAGATAGGGTGCGGGAGTCAAAGGGTTAAACCAGTGTAACTTCTCACTGTGAGCTTTTACTGCCACAGCATTTGCCTTGCTCTGTTATGCACTCTGTGTTCTTACTATACAGACTGGAAATATTTGGCAATGTTTGAGTGTTTTAAATCTCTATATGGTCAAGAAATGTTTGGATTATTGAGTGAATGGTGTGATTTTATTTTTGGGAGTCCTCTGAATTCTTCCTCACTGCCCCCTCCCCCCATACACATGGGTGCCCTATCTTTTTTCCCCTGCACATTCCCTCCCCCAATATACACATACCAATACCACCACAACCCTACTTTTCTCATTGACCCCCACAATGCTCGAACATGCCCTATCCAGTCTGACTTTCCCTCTCTCCCACCCCCACCTTGTGTGTGCGTGTGTTGATCATTTTGTTTTTTAAGGACTTGGTAGTAACAATTAAGAAAAGCTGTCTTCGACAAGTTCTGGGAGAAAAGCCATAATATGTTGTCACTCTGACTGGATACAAACCCTATTTTGAAGAATTAGAACAACATAGAACAAGAACACCATTTGGCATTATTAACAGAGAAAGTGGCAGACCAAATTCCATAAACAATTAATTTCAGGTTGTGTCCAGTGGTTGAAATCTGCATAAAATCAAAAATAAGAGGCATTAAATTTCATCAAATTTCTTGCCTTATGTTGACTGAACAAGTTGGTAAGCTCAATTGTGTCCAGCGCTCAGTGAGTGCTCACAATAATTAGGAATGAAAGCAGACATCAGTGCAGGCCAGCCACTGGCAGTTATCACACCCACTTAATGCCTGCAGAGTATCAGTAAGCAAACCCACACTAATTGATGTTTCTTAAACATAGCACAACTCCAGAGACTGATAGGAAATGCTGTTGTCCTGACATTTCTGGGGAATAGTATTTCTGTGCCCACATATTTTACTTCAATTTATAAGATTAATTGAAAATCCTTTTCCCTGAGATCTACTTGTAATGCATGCATTTTGCAGAAAATGTGCATTTTTTTCAAATTACTATTGTATCTTTTTAGATTACTATTGTATCTTTTTAGATTGTAGCAACATGTAGCGGGTGTTGATTTAAAGCTCTTTTTGAGCTATCTATGAGGAAAATAAGGGCATTTTATTATCTGCATGACAAACATGGATCTACAGTTTTCTCTGCAAGTTTGGCCATCAGCACAAACCATCCCTCTCTCTCAACATAAAATTTGTGTTACTGCTTGCTGGTCTGCCCTTAACTTACCCCTTTCTCTCTCTTCCTAAACAGGCCAGCCGCACACAGTCATGTCAGGGTATCAGCATGACATAATTCCAAAGATAGAAATGCAGAATCATGCAGGACTACAGCTGTACAATAACACACAGTCCACCACATCCATCTTGTATGTATGAAGTTTTAATAAAATTTGGATCACAATAGGTAAAAGAAGGAAATTCTGCATAGATGTACAAAATCTAAACCTAAGTTGAGAAATTTACCAAAGCCTTGCAATCAAACAGATCAGTGATACAATTAAAGAGAACAAAATCACCAATCCAGTCATATGAATGCAAAGTCATGCACAGTCAAATAAATACACTCATAACTCTGGTAGGGCAGGGGACTCAAACTGGGTAGAGATCCATACATAAACATTAAGAAAACAGAAATACTTCTCAGTAAGCTAACTGTAAGTTCACACTCTTCTGTGACCACTGTTTTTGCAATGACCATTCCCGACTTGTTTGATCTCTACTTTTTATTTTAACAGGCCAGATCTGTGATAGCATAATCGAGATTGCTAACAAGCTGATAAATCATTACAACCTGTTGTTCATAAAATAAATGATTAATTATGCAGTTTTAGCTTCTTCAAGGTGTCAAACATAATGTGCCCAAGATTTTGTAATATGCACCAGACCACAAATGCCATGCTACTGAGATCTAAGATAATGCTTTCCCACGTTTACAAAGAAAGAATGAAACATGGATAAAGCTCCTATTACTGTTTGTTTAATTCAGAAGTAGCTGCAATAGTGTTTTCAGCAAAGTCTGCACATTTGGCAAACATAGCATATTTTTGAAACAATGCTGGAAGAAACACAATTTATATTCAGAACAGTTAAAACTAACAGAGCATATTATCTGATATTACAAGTGCACTGCACTCTTAACGGCAGAACTGCAAACTGCTTGCACATATTTCATAATGTGAACTCTCAAACATATGCTCAAACCATCAACAGCTTCCATATTCAGATAAACAGAGTTAAATGATGAAACAAAGAAAATGCATTAGTCTGTGTGCTGTCATCAAAACACAATCAAACATGGGTTTCTGTGTTGCAAATAAAGACAAAAATATCTAAATCTGAACACACAGACACAGCTACTCACACATATATATGCACTAAATCAAATCACTCTGGAATTGAGGACAAAAATAATTTACAACTATTGAACTAATTTCCCTTCCCCTTTTGTCTCTCCTTGCTAAACCCAATTTCGTTATTTTTACACAGACATACTATTCACTTCAAACTGACTAATGTACATTTTGTCTCACCCAGCTGCTCATTATATCTCAGTTACAATCACACAAAATTTGAATATTCCACTATTTCCTCTTGTCTCATGCCGATATTATCAAAGAATTAAAAAAACGTCAGGAAATGTCCAATAACATCAAACACATGTCAACGGTGATTAAAATGCCTTCACTACTGAAAACAGAACAAAAGGGAAAAAAAACAAAAAACAAAAAAAGGACGAAAACACCAACCAAAACACACCAAACACACACACAAACCAAACCACCAACCAACCAACAAAATAAATGCTAATACTAAAATCTTTCTATTATTTAAAACACATTCAAACATTAACGTTTAAATTCTTTCCACTGCTCAGCATCAAGACATGAAGAGGAAAATGTACAGATCTAACATGTCTTTTCAAGATAAGATATGTAACTATAAATGAAATATCTAGTTTATATGCATGATTAGACTCTGCCTTTTTTCAGGCAACAACTGAACTTCATTTCAAAACATGGCATGTAAAGCAAATTAACAGGAAAACATCATTGCCCCCTCTCCTCCCATCCTTTACCAATCAACACACACACACACACAAATGCTTGTACACTGGTTTCAGGAAGAAAGAGGATTCAAATTTAAGATTCCATGAACATGATGGAATGATACAAATGTTAAAAGGAAAGCATTTCAAATTGTGATTAAAAAAAACAAAAACAAAAGCAAGCAACAACAGAAAACAACAACAACAACAACAGCAACAACAACAAAAGAAAAGTCAAATAATTCAACATATACAACATTTTCTATTAGCACATATATTATCATTGCAAGCAAAAGAGATAACAACAATACAAAAAAAAAAAAAGACAAATTTTCCTTCCCTCTATCACTGTACAATTGTTAAGAGTTGGGGATTGAGGTGCCTGTATAGAAATGATGAGCAATTTTTGCTTACCTTAATAAATAATGGGATAGTTTCTGCTTACCATGAAACTACTATGCAGCCAGCCACCATATTTCTTTGCAAGCATGGCACAAATATATAAGCAAAGTACCAAGTACAAGTGTGGTGGATTTCTTTTTTTGTTTTGTTTTTTCTTTGGTTGGTGTTGTAGGGAGAGACTGACCATGAGTGTGTGTGTAGGAGTGTGTGTTATATCACAGTTTTCATACAAATCACAAGCAGCTGTGAAAGAGATTGATAATGCAGTGATGAAACTACTGACAATAGTATCTAGACAGAACCTACTGCAATCTGAGTTTTTTCTTATCATTATTGTTACATATGATGTGTACAGTATCATGATGAACTTTCTGATGTTAAGAGTGCTCAGCTAGTCAGTGTTCCTACATTTCTACAAGGATCCATCATCTGGGCACATCAGACTTTTTTAAAACAGAAAAAGAGGGGAAGGGATGGATTGTGTGTGCACTACCACCATGTTGATTTAATCAAAATTATTACACAAAATGCTCAGATTTAGACAAAACTTGTTAGAAGCATGAAGTCAATATCCCAAAAAACAAAATGTAAATATCAAAACTATGACAGTACTCTCACTGCTTCCTTACTGCTCTTTCTGTAACAATTAATTTAGATCATTGACAATGAGTGAGTGTGTGTGTGTGTGAGGAGATGTGTATGACTGAGGGTGCATGTGTGTGTGTGTGTGTGTGTGTGTGTGTGTGTGTGTGTGTGTGTGTGTGTGTGTGTGTGTGTGTGTGTGTGTGTGTGTGTTTCCTTTTAATGAAAAAATCTATAACTATGAAATCATTTATAACTATTCATATATCTTTTTGCCTCTATGGTGCACTCGGACAACTCATGGAATCTGTATCATCTGAGGGATACATAAATTTCTAAACTGAAGTGAATAGTAATCATATTTCAAAAGTGTGAGTGAACAACTCCCCACCCAATTATCTTATACCAAAGAAAGAAAACAAGCAAGATGACATGGACAGACAAAAGAACATAAACTGCCAACAAAAAATGAGGAAATCTTTTTGTCATCACCAGGACAACTTCAACTTCCTTGCTTACTTATAAATTGTACAAAAATGAACTCTTGAAATTTTATGATAAAAATCGTAAGTTCAATCAAGTTTTTAAAAAAAAAAAAAAATTATAACCAATTCCAAACAGTCTTAATTAAATGCAGCAAGTCTTTTCTTTCATCTGAAATAAAAAAAAAATTCGAATACCCTTTAAATATCTCTATCAATGTAAAAGTTACAATCCTTTTCTTTTCACTGCATTAAAACACGTCGATTGAGCTCCAACCTGCAAATCTGCTTCTGTCATGAGTCCATATAGCAGACAATTTTGAAAGACAAGTTCAACGAAATGTGTTGAATGTCCCATGGTTTTGGTCCTGAGGCACTGAAGTTGAGTTCAGGGTTGACATCTAGGTCTCTTTGCCCTTCAAGTATTCCATGATCTTCAGCTCCTTCTCCTCCTTCCTCTTGTTCCTTGCCTCAAACTCCAGTCTGAATAAAATAAAATAAATTGTTAAGACATACTTATAAAAATGTTTCCTCTGGCAAAGTGCTGACATAATATTCCTTCATAATATTCCTTCTTTAGCAACATTAATACACATTCCATGAAATCCAGACTTTGAAATAAAGGAAGATGAACTTTATTCAAATGTGATATACAGTTTCAAGCAGCCCCACAAATGACCCATGATCAGCGAAATTATAAGCAATATGTACTGAGATTCTCTGTTAACAATTCATAGATATAAGGTCTTTCTGCTTATCTCCCCCAAATACCCTAAATTCACCATTCTATGCCAGTATTGATGATGTTCGTGGGTATGCAGGTTTTGGAAGAAGTCTTCTGGACTGCCTTTTGTCTTTCAATGATGTTTATTTTTTCCTTTGGGGCGATTTGAAAAGCAGGAAATATGACAAAACTCCCAGTGATGCATATAATGGTTGCTTGGAATGTAGGAATTATGACTCAGAAAATGTACACCAGACAATTGTTTAAGTATGTGCAGTTCTTTAGGGTTAACTATACTAAACAGATTATGTGAAGCCAACTGTGAAGGTTGTCGTACATATATTTCAGGAACTGGTTTTACATGTGAATGATTATTTGTTAATGTCTAAGGAATATTTTGAACTGTTCAGACTAAGATGTGTGATGTGAATATAAAAGAGAATCGAATCTGACCATTTGCCTCTAAAATTTGTTAGTGTAAACGGAGATAAGAAAACTAACATAATGTACAAAATCTCACACACACACAACACACACACACACACACATACACACACACAATACACACACACACATTCACACACACACACAATACACACACACACACACACACACGACATGCAGATGGGCTGAAATGAACAAATTCAAACTTACAGATATGCATACACAAGCAAACACAAGTGCCATGGATTAAAATAAACAGCCTCCCCTCTATTTCTTTTTTCTTTTAATTTTTTTTAATAAAAAAATTGAAACTTGACTTCCATATTCTTCATTTACACATTCAAAAGTGGAGATTTCATGACAACAATAATATGTACCTATGGAAGCCCATGTCAAACAGTTGTGCCGTACTCTGTACTATCAGCTACGCAGAATAGGTAAGATTCGCTCCTTTCTTTCCACTGATTGCTGCCAATAAGCTTGCTGTCTCTTTCATACTATCTAGACTGGACTATTGTAACTCTCTATTCGCAGGTCTCCATGACAATCAACTATTTAAACTTCAGCGCATATAGAACCACGCGGCTCGCCTTGTTCTCCGCAAGCCCAGGCGTGAGAGTGCAAAATCTCTGCTTAGAACACTTCATTGGCTCCCGGTAAAGGCTAGGATTCAATATAAAGTTGCCTGTCTCTGCTTTCAGTGTATCTGTCACGAGAACATGCCATCCTATCTTGCCAACCTCCTGCAGGGTTACAAACCTTCTCGAACGCTCCGCTTCTTCTGACACCTCACTGTTGACTGTTCCTCGCTTCTCTCTAGACACCTTTGGTAAAAAGTCTTTCTCTGTCTTTGGCCCAAATGTATGGAACTCTCTACCACTATCTCTCAGAAAAACTAAGTGTTTCTCAACCTTCAAACGGCACCTGAAAACCCACCTCTTTCAAACTCATCTAACCTGAAGAGCCTTAGTTTGCAAGTCTGTCATCAGACTAATCTCTCCTGCCTGTATAACAATATTTTGTATAGGGGCCTATAGAGCGAGGTGTGTGTGTGTGCGTGCATGTGTGTGTATTGTTGTGTGTGTGTGTGTGTGTGTGTGTGTGTGTGTGTGTGTGTGTGTGGTGTGTGTGTGTGTGTGTGGGGTGTGTGTGTGTGTGTGTGTGTGTATGAGTGAGCATGTGTGTGTATCACTGTATGTGTACAGCTGAGGAGGGGATAGGGGAGAAATTGAGTGGGAAAGAGACTGAAATACTATAAGAAACTTTTTAAAATTTTTGTTTGTATGTAAATTGTGATATATGATATGCGAATAGTTTATAAGTTGTGAGGTAGGCCTAATTTTGATTGTCAAGGTGTTGATGCTGTAATACTGAAGTTATACTGTTTTTCCTGCATATGAATTAGAATTTTCTGTTTTTATCTTCATTCAAAATATTGATTATACTTTTATGTACAACTATTGCATGCACAAACACACACACGCATGCAAACATAGCACACGCACTCACACACACACACACACACACATTCTTACATACACACATGTGCACAGCAAAGCACACGCATGCACACACACACACACATGTACGCAAGCACACACACCCAGCAATATATAAACACAGTATGCCTCTTTATTCATATGAAAAATCCGTTAATCTTTCTTCATCACATAAGTCAGTGTTTAAATTTTAATATTCTGTGGTTTCTTATGTGTCTTCTTACTTGTATAGCTTTAATGTTAGTTGGTTATCTTATTGTGTATGTAATTGTGAACATTTTTTATCACCTTTTGCTTTCTTGCGAAATGTAAAGCGCTGGTGAGCATGTTTTTATATGGAATATGCGCTATACAAATAAACATTATTATTATTATTATTATTACCTGTGCTTGATGATACGTTGGATGATCATATCGGTGGTCAAGGGGTTGCCACTGTCCACCATCTTGAATTTGCCACGTTTCTTGGGCTCCTATCAACACATATGCCAACTTTAAAACCTGGGCTAGAGGAATTAAGATGATGGGAACGATAAACTGTGTGAGACAGCAAGAAGAGATTGTGTGCTGAGTTGGGTTTCTATGAAATGGCTCTATGGTGCATTGGTACAATGCACTCACACTGGTTTTGATTTTTGTTTTGTTTATTTAATTTAAGATTTAGTAGATGAAGATACATTTCATTACCATGCACTTGTACTGGTTTTGATTTTTGTTTTGTTTAAGATACAGTAGATGAAGAAATACATTCAACTACAGTGCGCTCATACTGGTTTTGTTTGTTTAGGATACAGCAAATAAAGAGAGACATTTCACTATGATATAACCTAATTTGTTTCAATGATAGATTAATATCTCATATATCAAGAACATAACCAACATTAATGAGTGGCTAAATATTCAAGACCTTGTCCACAAAAGTCAAGACAGAGCCATTTGGAGGGGAATTCATCGTTCATAGTTCATATTGCTTATAGCCAAGCTGACTACTAGAGCTTGGAGAGGAGTGGCGGTGTCAAAGAGTGCAAAGGCCAACACTGAACCTGGTGATGCCCATGGGTGAGGTGAGATGAGGTACATTAATACAAGGACAGACAGAACCCATGTGCTAGTGCATAAGGCTTACACACAGGTATATGGCTTACACCAGTCATTTTGGATCTTATCCATTTCATGACATCTGTGGTATCAGTGCATACTAAATTTATTCTTGAGGGATTGGAACTCAAACAACATTTGAATTTAAAAAGCAAAGCAGATGATCTAAAGATACACCTTTTGTGTTGGTTGATTATCTAGTTCCGTCATAGCTAGATAATGGAAATTGAAGCAGAATGTAAACCAGGAAAGTCGTCACAAAACAGGATTTTTTGTTTGTGTGCTTGTCTGTTTCTCATTGTTTCATGTGTCATTATCACCACCCTGTTCACTTCACCTGTCCAACAAACCTCCACGCCTGCTGAAACTGAAGTCACCATGATAGCAGGGCATTAAAAGGTCACAGAATTTGGGGCATTTTTTCACAATGCCATGATGACGAGAATGAGAGTGATGGTGATGATGCTATGGAGTATAGTGTTGATCAGGAAATTTAAGCAACACCATGAGTGACACATCTGTATAAAATGTGGATGGAACTCACTATGGTCCCATTTTTTCTAATGAGCCCATAAAACACTCAACAATAGGTAGGAACTGGTTGGAGTAAAACAAAAATCTTACAATGATTTTTTTTCCATTTATAGGGTTTCAAACACACAAGCTTCCATGCTGACTGATACAATCACAGAATTATTTGAGAAAGAGGCTGACAACTGCTATAGTGGTTCACTATGATCATTTCAGACTTACATTTCATTCCACACTATCTCCCTTTACTTTTTCAAACAATGAGGAAAAGTTGCAACTAGCATCAGAAAATAAACACAAAATGCTTTTGCTGACTCAACAAAGATCAGAATCCTGATCTTATTCAATTGGGATTCCAACCTGATTTTCAGGTCTGCGAACCAACAGCAATAACAATCATGATAGATAATGCAGCTAGTCACAATGAATATTTAACTACGAAAGTCTATAACATGTCAACACAACAGTTAACAATTCAGTTCCAATCTGCATCATCACAATGAAAAACTTATGGCATTACTAAAAGAAAGTATACTCATACTTAGAAAAATGATATGTAAATGGAATAAGGCAGAAGAATACAATGTAAAATTAACCATGATGCTATCAAATTTTGCTGTTAAATGGAACCACTACGTGGCCATGATAGCAGAAACATACTGATATAATTTTGAATATTAGTACTCCCAAGCCACTGAAAATGTATACCTGAATGACCTATTTTTTGCTATGTTACGACCTAATCCGTCTACCTGAATATCTATTTTCACATTTCTGTATCTATTTCTAAGCTGACGAGACCTGTTCACATACATGGACATACATGGCCATTATTATAAAGTAACAGTTTGCCCATCAAAAAAGTATATGTTATGGCAACACAAACTTTCTATTTTCTGTAGAAAGGGAAAAACAAACAATAACTACAAGTATCTTCTGTATGATACAAATTTACATGTGGATTTATCTGTGTAACAGAATCATTTTGAACAATTAACTTGAAAGCATCTCTCATTATGGTTAATAAGATATACTGTGTTTTGTCAATTTATCAAAACATATTGAATAACAAAAAACACAACCATCAAACAAAAAATTAATAGAAAGAATACAAACTTCCATGATGGGCTGCACTGTAAACAACAAGAACTGAGTGAAGAATCTAACAACTTTCATCACATAAAACTGCCTATCTGATAGGTGGACAGAGTGGTGGGGTTTCATATCTGATGACTTTACATTGTGTGGGCTTATTTAGTGTAACTAGGAGCGGAAGGTGTGCATGAGTGAGTGAGAGTGAAACAGCAGGGGTGGGAAATGGGTCACATTTAAAAGAAAGTTTATTTCTACATTTTTGAATGGCTGTTTAAAGATGTCACCTAGGTTAATATTCTAGAAAGAAAATATTTTATTTCTACAGACCGGCAGTGCAAAACAAGTAGCAGCCAGACTTTAACTACATAAGAGAAAATATACGGCATGTCTCTGCAGTTGTAAAGGACTATACTAAACACAACACAGCAGCTGGATGCAAAAGGAATACCACCACGAACAATTTTCTTTAAATAGTTGGAAAATGGTACTCACCGCATAAGGATCTGAACCATCCTCACAAGGCATGATTGATGTGTTACCATGGCACACAAGGTCCACCTTGAGGAAACAAGAACACACAACAAATTGTAAAATTTCATACATCACTAAACTCCCCAAAGGGAGAAGAGTGGCAAAATGCTTAAGATGTTCACCTGTCAATAACTGAACTCAAGGTTCCAGGGTTTGTTTCCCTTTGATATCTCAACTTTTCTCCTCAGTTTGACCAGAAAATCAAACTGAATACCTAGTCTTTCAGAAGGGGATGAAAAACGAGTCGGACCCACAAGCCTTCTGGCCTATGCATGCTAAATATCTTGTGAAGAGCAAGGCAATCGCCAGGATGCCCTGGTATAACCTATGGGAGAAATAGGCTCATTTCCCAGCTCCCTCCTCTTGAAGGTCAATTAGCTTTCTTGCCTTTCTGAAATCTTGATAAAAAAAGTGCTCACATGGTAAATCCATTGTGACAAAAAATAAATGAATATGAACATAAATATGAATAACACTTTATTTTTGTAATTTAATAACTGTTTCGTTTATTTTCATAAACAATCCATTTTTCAGTGTGCAGATGCATTAATCTTTTTGTGACAAAGTCTTAAAATTTAATGAAGATGGAGCTGAACATGACCTAGGTATTGCCTTTTATGAAAAAGTACAGGTCATTTTTAGGTTAACAAGAGCTCACAAATATGTAAAATATTATACTGTTCACTGCTAAATCAGATACATAATATTCGGTTGCTAACTCACTACGAGGATTTTTCGTTAAAACAGGTAAAATCATTGATATGATAAAAAAAAAAAAAAATACTGTAATGTACAAAGCATTGCAAGTAAGTGTAGCTCATGGACCTATTGTCTATTCAGAACTGACGTGATCTGAGAAGAATGTACAGTGAATCTGCACTTCTTTACATACTTCAACTGAATGGTATAGTTATGAAAAGCAAGACTTCATTTGAATGATGTAGCCATTATCTGCACATGAATAATCTATCTGTTTGACACACAACTGTTATTCAAACATTACCATAAATGTTTGTTTTGGGAAAAACAACAACAAACAAACAAAAACAGACAGCAAGCAGATGAGAAATAAATATGAACATGAATTATGAGTACAGTAATTTCTTTTTCATATTTACAAACGTTTGGTTTGGTCATGTCACCCACTATGATACATTATCAAAGAACATTCTTAAGGGTATCTTGGAAGAGGGCTGTTGCTAAAGTTGACAAAATAAGAGATCTGGAGGCAAATATCAAAGACTGGACCAAACGTGGCATGTCTGAGCTGCCTGCCGCTGTTTCCCAGAGAGGAAAGAGATGGAGGATATTATCTGCTTCTGCGTCTTATCAGTCTCCCTCCCCCACCCTTTGACCCCTCCCACCAACTACACAGGTTACAGGATCAGACGATGGTGATGATGATGATGATGATGATGATGACGATGACGACAACGCTGCTGCTGTTGATAATAATGATGGCGATGATGATGACGGACGGTAACGAAGGTGATGATGATGATGTTAACGATGATGATGAATAATGATGATGGTGACGATGATGATGATGATGGTGAGGAGGAGGAGGACGACGATGATGATAAGTATTTTACTTCAATACAAAACAGTGAATACTAATGCAATAGTCAATGCAGTATTGAGAGTAATTTCCACAGCTGTTGTATGAACATACCTTGAAGTGGTCCATCAGCTCAGGAGTCACTTCATAGGGTGCACCAATCACCACTTCAGACACGTACTGCACAACATGAACCCAATAAAAACCTCCAGCTTATCTAACTGAGCTTAACTAATACTAATCAAGAGAATCTGGGGAAAATGGAACAACACTCTGATAATAATGATTTTTCACACACACACACACACACACACACACACACACACAGTGACACACACACACACACACACACACCAGACACACACACACACACACACACACACACACACACACACACAACACACACACACACACACACACACACACACACACACACACACACACACACACACACACACACACACACACACACACACACACACACACACACACACACACACACACACACACACACACACACACACACACACACACACACACACACACACACACACACACTCTGATAGAATCTCATACGTTTTTAAGTTAACTGATCTGAACGATGGGAAGAGAAAGTAATTTAAGAAGTAAAAATTCTACAGAGAAAGTCTGTGCAAGATGAAGCAGGTAAACAGTCTTTACACTGTAAAAAAAGTTGGACCAACAAAATATCATAGTATGTACTAATAATACAACCACAAAATAGATGATTCCAGTGTGTGCGTGAGTGTGTGCGTGCATGTGTGTGTGTGTGTTTGTTAGTGAAGAGCTGACTGGTTTTTTTCATCAAAGATACATTCATAGCTGGCATAGCAAAATAATCACTGAGATAGTATCTTTTATTGATCTGAAGGGAAGAAAGTTTTCTGTGTCCAAACAAAGTAATTCTAGCAATGCATATGTGACAGACAGACACTATACAGAAAGCACATACCCGGCATGCCAAGACACTGAGGACACGCTCGTGCAAGTTCATGATGGGAAAGTTGGCTCCCTTGTAACGGTTGACCGTCTGTCAACAACAAACATTTCAACCTTTCACTCATTTTTATGTCAGTCTTCATTCATCGTAACAGTGATTACAAAGAACAAAAATTTCAACCTTTCACTCTTTATATCATTCTAACTTCATTCTCAAACAGCATCCATCAATCTTCACAGATCATAAAATTGTGAGCTGGGGTAGGCTCAAGGTACAACCCCTGATTTTCCTGATTTTGCATTTTCATGCGCAAATCTGGGCAGGAGTATATGGAAAACCAGGTCTTGCTCATGAAACAGGTCAGCACTTACCAACACTGACCATGGCAACATACTTTCCCTAGGGATTACTATTATTATTGTTAGTACTCAAAGCTCAGCCAGGTGCTCAGAGCCATATCATGGCAATAACCATCTCAAACAAAACAAACTAAATACATCGATGACCTGGAACAAAAGAAAATCTGGAAAACAAAATTAAGTACACATATCCTTACGTAAATTCACACAAATAGTATAAGAAGTTACCCCTGGCACTGGCAATTTTACCAATTTTATTCACCAGGGGGATTAAAAAAACAAACAACAAACCAAACCTGAATACAAATGCATCACCATAATTAAGTACACAAAAAACCGGGGGACTAAAAAAAAAAAAAAGCAAACCTGAATATAAATGCATCACCAGAAGTACACAAAAACCATGGAATTAAAAAACAAACAAAACAAAAAAACAAAACAAAACAAACTTGAATATAAATGCATCACCATAACGAAGTACACAAAACTCTACATAAAACTGGCCTACATTATCTAAAACTGCCACAAAGCAGTTCATATTTCCTTAGAGCTAAAAATGCAATTAGTACATGCACCCAATGATGAATCCTAACAGACAGAAACTATGTACGGCAAAACATACAGGTGAATGGACCAGCATGGCAGAAAATGAGAAAGGAAGAGATGACTGTAAGCAAAGGAGCAAAGCAGGAAAAAAAGATTATGCCATGACACAAAAATGAGTCCAATCAATCCAATTCCTAAGATGCAATACCTCACAAAATAGCTGTATCCAACACAGCAGCAAAAAAATCATGTCCATATTCTCATCTGTGTTGAAAATCTAATATTCACCACATTCCAGATAGTTCTTACTTGTTAAAAAGTATGAACTGATGTCAAGTGTTTTGAAAATGTTTCCATAATTGCACTGATTTCAATTTTATTTTGCTAGCAACTGGGTGAAAAAGAACATGTATTGATGATGCAACCTCTGCGTGGCAAATGATTCAACTTTATATTCAAAAGCATTTTCTTGACATTTCCCAGGTAATTAATTTTGATGCTTCACTGCTGAAAGAGCAATGTCACAGGGCAGGAAAATCTAAAATTTGACATGTGTGTGTGGATGGGGGGTGGGTGGGAGATCTGACATAATATACGTGTGTGGGTAGGTGGGGGAATAGGTGGACATGGGGAGAGGATGAGGTGAGTACTCACTGGATCAGTGTGCAAACCAACAATCACAAAGTCTCCTTCAGAAGCCACCTTTTCCAAGAAGTCCAGAAAACCCACATGTGCCCAGAGTTAAGGAACATATTTCATGTCAGGCAATATCAATGCATGAGAAGATATGTAGCTATTAGGTACAAGTATGACTGATTATTTGTAAGAATTAATTCCGATTTCCGTCAGTGACAATCTGTGTGTGTGTGTGAGGATATGCACCTTGTGTGTGTGTGTGTGTGTGTTTTGTGTGTGTGTGTGTGTGGTGTGTGAACAACAGTACCTGATTCGTCATCACATGTGGTGTTAGGACAGTCTGGCCAAATTATTATTGTCACGTCAGGATAGCTACAGGACAGTGTATATGAATTATCACATAACTTGCAGGGCAAAAAATGGCAAAGGATATGAAAAAGGTCGAAGGCACCAGCCACATAGATGATCTTGTCCCCTGGTTTGGGATCCTTGCCCTCAGCAAACTGGATGATTTTGCGAGAGGTGGTCAGAAACTGTGACACTCCTGTCCATGGACTGCGAGTGGAAGGGCCCTGCAATCAGTATTAGCACTGAAATAAACAAAAACAAACAGACAACAAATAAACCATACTGTGGGGCCCTGTCTTACTACTGCTGTTATTTTGGTTTAAAGCCCAGCCGACTGCACACAGCCATATTAGGGCTATAACCATCTCAAAACGTACACAATATCTCACTAGGAAAAAAATAGGGAAAGAAAATTAAGCACACATATCCATGCATTTGCACACATAATCTAAAGACATGCCCCTGCTGTTGACCATTCCATCCAGTTCACCACCAAAGATTTAAAAAAACCAAACCCAAATATAAATTCAAACATAACTGAGAACACTAAAACATGTAAAAACGGGCTTAAATTACCTAAAACTGCCTTTGCACATGTTTCCCAAGAGCCAAAAAGGCAGTTAAAACACATATCCAATTATCAACCCTAAGAGAAAGTATGTACGGCTTTATAATATACATAAGGTAAACAGATCAGCAAGAAACAAAATGATAGGAAGAGATGACAGACAGCAAAGGAGCAAGAAACAACGCGAGTGACTGAAAAGAAGAAATTTCTAGCAGAATTTCTGGAATTTCCAGAGAATGGGTATACTATTTATACACAATAAGCCCCTGGCATCCATACAAGGACAGAGACCCAGTATGTTTTTGAAGCATTACTGCATGGTGATGACGGTTCTGAGCACAGATCTACTAACTCGCATCTGTCATATAACAATCTTGGTACAAATTAACATTAAAGCCAGCTGTTGTTTCTAAAATGTACATATCAAGATCAAGTATGCAAAGTGTATTAATCTTACATTCACACAGCAGCATTCACATCAGAATAATAGCGCATACATTTAGGTGTTATTACCTAAAAACAGATCACACGGGAATAAGTATCGCAACATAGGAATAAACAATAATGACATAATTACATACAAAAATAACAGGATATATTTTGATCAAACCTGGAATAAACAGGGATATGTTTATGTGATCACAACCAGAATAACAGGATATGTTTACAATGATCAACCGGAATAACAGGGCATAATTTTACTGTGATCACACCAGAATAAAAGGGCAAACGTTGATGGATCACACGGAAATATACGGGCATAAATTTATGTGATCACATCAGAATAAAAGGGATAAACTTAGTGATCACAACAGAAAATTATGCTTTTTAGGGAATCAACCCCAGAACAAATAGGGCAAATGTATTCATTAGTGATCACAACAGGAACATTTGTTTTTAGACAGGAAAAAACAGGAACCAGAATAGGACAAATGTATTCATTATGTGATCACAAAGGAACTTTATGTTTTTTAGACAGGAAAAGACAGGAACCAGTAATAGGACAAAATGTATTCATTATGTGATCACACCAGGAACATATGTTTTTTGTACAGGAAAAGCACAGGAACCAGTAATAGGACAAACATATTCATTATGTGATCACACCGGGAACATTGTCTAGACAGGAAAATTACAGGAACCAGTAATAGGGCAAATACATTCATTACATGATCACACCAGGAACATTTGTTTTTTATACAGGAAAAGTACAGGAACCAGGAATAGGGCAAATGTATTAAGTGATCACACCAGAATTAACAGGGCATACAATTAGATAATCACACCAGAAAATACAGGACATACATTTAGGTAATCACATCAGAATAAACAGAGCATATATTTAGGTGATCACACCAGAAACATTTGTTTTTTTAGACAGGAAAAGTACAGGAACCAGTAATAGGGCAAATATATTCATTATCTGATCACATCAAGAACATTTGTTTTTAGACAGGAAAAGAACAGGCACAAGCAATAGGACAAATGTATTCATTATGTGATCACAATGGGAACATTTATTTTCTAGACAGGAAAATTACAGCAACCTGTGATAGGGCAAATGTATTCATTATGTGATCACACTGGAATAAACAGGGCACATATTCAGATGATCACACCAGATAATACAGGACATATATTTAGGTAATCACATAAGAATAAACATATATTTAGGTGATTGACACACCAGAATAAATAGGACAAATATATTCACTATGTGATCTCACCAGGAACACTTTTATTTTTTTAAAGATCACAGCAGTCAGGGAGGTTACCTTTGCACTTAGCTATTTTTTTTACCTTTTCTTTTTCCGTCCAGTTTTCTACGCCACCTTAATGGCCGCAGATGCTGGCACAGTTTTTAAAATACAATGATGATGATGTCAATGAGGATGATAATCATGATGCTATGGACTTCCATCTAAGACTGAGACCGCTTGACAGGGCTGTACTCTATGCTTGCTATCATAATATATCCTTGCGTCAACCAGGCCTGAGAGGTACAGACACCTGCAGTGTTGGTCAGAAGATTTCAACAACACCCTCAATGATGCATCTGTGAAGTGGATGAGACTTGACTGTGTGGTCCCAGTCTTCCCAATGAGCCCATAGCATGCCCAACTCTGGGCTGAAAAATCTCACAATGTTTTTTTTTGAAGGTACCACTAGGAACATATATTTTCTTGACAGGAAAAGTGCAGGAACCAGTTGCTGTGGCCAAGTGACTTATGACTAGGAGACTCTGGGTTCAATCCCCAATAGTCCAAATCATCCAGGGATTTTCAGCCCCAACCGGCTCCTACACTTCTATGACCTTACACATAGGTCAAGGTTTGTGGATAGTGTCAAGGTCATCAGTGTCGTGCAGGGAACAGCAATGATTAAATTGTATCATCACAATTCACATTCGTGCACACACACACACACACACACACACACACACCACACACACACACACACACACACACACAGTGGGAAGACCAGGACCACACAGCAAATCCTCAGCCATTTCACTGTTGCGTCACAATGAGTGTTGCTCAAATTTCCTGGACAACACCACAGGTGTCTGTATCACTTGGGCCTGGTTGATGCCAGAATCTTTTATTAAAGGAAGCATAAGGTAAAGCCCTGCTACATACTGTAAATTCACAAGGGAACTCCACAGCATCATTTCCCCCATCACAAACCATCACAGCATAATTGGAAAATTGTCCCAAATTCTGTAGCCCTTCATGCCCTGTTCTCAAGATGGTTTCAGTGTATTGAAGTCTGGAGAGCCCAAACAAAAGGTATGGATACAGCAACCTAGAGGCAGTGCATTAAGTGAGGCTAAGACAGAAAAAAAAAGGGGGGTTTAGGAATTAAGGAAAGGGAAAGAATCCAGGTGCTGAAATGCATAGCAAACTTTGGTGAGTCATGGATGGTCATCATTCAATTAACTCTGTGACCTTACACAGGTCAAGGTTTGTGGACAGTGTCAAGGTCATCAGTGTGTGCAGGGACTTACACTTTCACACACCTTTATCTATCTATCTATCTATCTATCTATCTATCTATCTTCTGTCTATCTATCTATCTGTCTGTCTGTCTGTCTGTCTGTCTGTCTACCTACCTACCTACCTATCTATATTATCTATCTATCCATCCATCTATCTATCTGTCTATCTATACATACAACACATACACACACACACACACACATATATATATATATATATATACATACATACATATATATACATATATATATATATATAATATATATATATATATATATATAATATATATATATATAATATATATGCATATGATATATATAATATATAATGTATATCCCTCTCACTCTCACACCCTATCCACCAACTGTAAAAACTAAACCCGTTGACTCCCTCACTTTTTCCCTCCCCTTAAAGCTTAGTCCACCTTCAGACATTTCTAAAATCTTGGTGACAAAAAACAACAACAAAAAACAAACAAAAACAAAAAAAACCCCAGCAAGACAGAGAGAGTGAGTGAAAGAGAAAGTGAGTAACAGACAGAACAGGAAAGAAAAGAGAAAAAGAGAGAATACATTACAACAGTGTGCGTATTTATGTGTGTACACGTGCGTGTGCACGTGTGTGTGTGCGTGCGCGCGTGTATGAGTGCATACATGTGTGTGTATGTGTGTGTGTTTTGTGTGTGTGTGTGTGTGTATATGTGTATGTGTGTGTGTGTGTGTGTGTGTGTGTGTGTGTGTGTGTGTGTGTGTGTGTGTGTGTGAAAAATGCATATGCATGAGTGCGTGCATGCATGTGTGTGTGTGTGTGCATGCATAAGGAGGATGGGGATGATGTGGAACCAGAAAAAGAAAGACAGATGGAAAAAATGCACCATTTCATCCATCCATCCAGAAACAAGTAAAGAAAGAAAGTAGGCCTACATCAATAAACATGGGAAACAACATGTTAAAAAAAAAATGGATGAATAAACTCCTATGTTTCTCCACTGTCACAATACAGTAGGAACAAAGAGAACAGAAAAAAGAGCCTAGAAAAGATCAATACACAGTCATTCTAAAACACTACCAATACTGCCTTAGGAAAAGATCAATTGATACACAGTCATTCTAAGTCCAAAACACTAGCAATACTGCCTTTATCTACAGCAATACACTGTTTAAAATGTAATAATGACAGAAGCAGTCATACATACTGAGAGCAAAATGTTCACTACGAGACAGAAAACAACACAACCCCCCCCACCCCCCCAAACAGACAAACAATCAGAGCGGAAACTTTTAATCAACATCTTTATGGCAACTGACATCAAAGAAAATATTTATGCTATGATTTTGTTGCAAAAATTCTGAAAACATCAAATATACAGGGAAACAAACAAAATCCCACATCCAGACACATACATCCCCTCTCTTAGTCTTAGTCTCTCTCTCTCACTACCTCCTCACCTTATCAAATTGTCAAAATATTTCAGACTTTAGACTCTGAACTGCAGCAATCAAACATATTAACTGATAATTTTCATGTGAGTATTTGGACTCTTACACTTTGCACTATGTCTACAACACATGTAACAGTATTTGGGTGCACACCTGTGTATGTTTCTGTGCATATGTCTGTATGCACATGTTTGACAGTAAAGAGAGAGAGAGAGAGAGAGAGAGAGAGAGAGAGAGAGAGAGAGAGAGAGAGAGAGAGAGAGAGAGAGAGAGAGAGAGAGAAAGAGAAAGAGAGAGTGTGTGATTGTTCATATTGATGCGTGTGTTTTGTGTTTGTTTGTTGTGTGTGTGTTGTGTGTGTGTGTGTGTGTGTGTGTGTGATTGCATGTGTGTGTGTCTACACGTGCACATGCGCGTGCATGTGTACGTGCATGCATGCGTATGTCTGTAGTCTGTGTGTGTGTGACTGTGTGCGTGTGTGTGTGTGACTCTGTGTGTGGTGTGTGTGTGTGTTTCGATTTCATTTAATGTCTATCCACTTAATGTGATATTAGACGAGTGTGTGTGTGTGTGTGTGCGTGCGTGCGTGCATGCGTGCGTGCGTACGTGTGTGTGTGTGTGTGTGTGTGTGTGTGTGTGTGTGTGTGTGTGTGTGTGTGTGTGTGTGTGTGTGTGTGTGTGTGTGTGTGTGTGTGTGTGTGTGTGCGCGCATATGTTTTTAATTTTCAATTAAATGCAAAAATGCATGAAGGAATATTGGAATAACGATCAACTGAAGAGTTAATTCAAAACCAGCAGCAAGAAAGAGCAGTGCTTCTATTTTGTTACAGATATAACTGCTGTTACTTTTTCTAACAAATGCATGAAAGAATTATCTTTTAAGCATGTGCTGGTGTTGCAGATTCTGGTGACATGAATACATAAAATATGAAAATATCAAATATGACATAAAAGCATCTAAAAAACACAAAAGCGAACAATAATAAATAATACAAACAAGACAAAAGGACACAAAACAAAAATATACAGGTAAAATATGCAAAAGTGGTTTATCTCTTAAAACATTAACTGCTTTACAAATACACACTGAAACTCCACATTACAAAACTGAAAACAGAATACAAACAAGTGAATAACAAACGTGTGAAGAAACAAATGAGCGAACACAGATAAAAGCAGAAACACCTCCCCCCCCAAAAAAACCCACATAAATCCCAAATATTCACTGTAGTCTAAATCCACGATAATGTGAGCTCTGAAAACAAAACAAACAACACTTCCTTGAGTTATGCTAATTACTGTCTACTATTATAACCCAAATGTGGCCTGTAATTGTATGCTAGTGGGGGGTATGGTGATAAGAAAGTTTCTTTCTTTCTAATCAACTTTACTGATGAAGGTTCTACCCATTCCACTCCACTGCTGCTTTGTATAACTCAACCCTAAAGATCGATTTATGTCTTTCATTTTCATTTTCTCAACCAATCTACCAGCCTTCTAAATGGAGATGGTAGATAGGGTGAAAGTATAAAAAGTAGGTAAAAGTGGATAGGATGAAAGAATGAAAAGTAGGTAAAGGTGGATAGGATGAAGAAATGAAAAGTAGGTAAAGTGGATAGGAAGAAAGAATGAAAAGTAGGTAAAGGTGGATAGGATGAAGAAATGAAAAGTAGGTAAAGGTGGATAGGATGAAAGAATGAAAAGTAGGTAAAGTGGATAGGATGAAAGAATGAAAAGTAGGTAAAGGTGGATAGGATGAAGAAATGAAAAGTAGGTAAAGGTGGATAGGATGAAAGAATGAAAAGTAGGTAAAAGTGGATAGGATGAAAGAATGAAAAGTAGGTAAAGTGGATAGGATGAAAGAATGAAAAGTAGGCAAAGGTGGATAGGATGAAAGAATGAAAAGTAGGTAAAGGTGGATAGGATGAAAGAATGAAAAGTAAGTAAAGGTGGATAGGATGAAAGAATGAAAAGTAGGTAAAGTGGATAGGATGAAAGAATGAAAAGTAGGCAAAGGTGGATAGGATGAAAGAATGAAAAGTAGGTAAAGGTGGATAGGATGAAAGAATGAAAAGTAGGTAAAGTGGATAGGATGAAAGAATGAAAATTAGGCAAAGGTGGATAGGATGAAAGAATGAAAAGTAGGTAAAGTGGATAGGATGAAAGAATGAAAAGTAGGCAAAGGGGGATAGGAAGAAAGAATGAAAAGTAGGTAAAGTGGATAGGAAGAAAGAATGAAAAGTAGGCAAAGTGGATAGGATGAAAGAATGAAAAGTAAATAAAGGTGGATAGGATGAAAGAATGAAAAGTAAGTAAAGGTGGATAGGATGAAAGAATGAAAAGTAGGTAAAGTGGATAGGAAGAAAGAATGAAAAGTAGGTAAAGTGGATAGGATGAAAGAATGAAAAGTAGGTAAAGGTGGATAGGATGAAAGAATGAAAAGTAGGTAAAGTGGATAGGATGAAGAATGAAAATTTGGCAAAGGTGGATAGATGAAAGAATGAAAAGTAGGTAAAGTGGATAGGATGAAAGAATGAAAAGTAGGCAAAGGTGGATAGGATGAAAGAATGAAAAGTAGGTAAAGTGGATAGGAAGAAAGAATGAAAAGTAGGCAAAGGTGGATAGGATGAAAGAATGAAAAGTAAATAAAGGTGATAGGAAAAGAATGAAAAGTAAGTAAAGGTGGATAGGATGAAAGAATGAAAAGTAGGTAAAGTGGATAGGATGAAAGAATGAAAAGTAGGTAAAGTGGATAGGATGAAAGAATGAAAAGTAGGTAAAGTGGACAGAGTGACAGAATGAAAAGTAGGCAAAGGTGGATAGGAAAAGAATGAAAAGTAAGTAAAGGTGGATAGGAAGAAAGAATGAAAAGTAAGTAAAAGTGGATAGGAAGAAAGAATGAAAAGTAAGTAAAAGTGGATAGGATGAAAGAATGAAAAGTAGGTAAAGGTGGACAGAGTGACAGAATGAAAAGTAGGTAAAGGTGGACAGAGTGACAGAATGAAAAGTAGGTAAAGGTGGATAGGAAGAAAGAATGAAAAGTAGGTAAAAGTGGATAGGATGAAAGAATGAAAAGTAGGTAAAGGTGGACAGAGTGACAGAATGAAAAGTAGGTAAAGGTGGATAGGATGAAAGAATGAAAAGTAGGTAAAAGTGGATAGGATGAAAGAATGAAAAGTAGGTAAAGGTGGATAGGATGAAAGAATGAAAAGTAGGTAAAGGTGGATAGGATGAAAGAATGAAAAGTAGGTAAAGGTGGAGAGAGTGATAAGAATGAACAGTAAGTAAACAATCTTAAAGAACTTTCATCTGTTTTCATGTACAGACAGATCTGAGATCATAACCAATGTTCAGCAATATGTGTATACACACAAAAAGTAGCATTAACATGAGCTTGAATGACAATGTTTCACATACAATTAAAAAATCATGCAAAGTGTGTCAGAATGCCAAAGCAGGCACCTTCCTAGTACGGTCTGACAAGCCTGTTATCTATGCATACACTGTCTAACCCTTTTTCTCACATTCATCCTCTCTTCTCTAATTTACAGCAGTATGTCATTCACAAAAAACACAACAAACTGAAATACAAGTTAAGAACAGCAAGCACAGAATTTGCACAGAAAATATTCTTCATGTGATGTAACAGGAATGCACAAAAGATAGTGTGGGCTCAATGTACGTTTTTTTCAAAGATAAAGAAAACAAACAAACAAACTTTTAATAAAAGAAAAACAGACACATTAACAAATAAATTCTAGTTTAAAATAAAAACATTATGTGAGTGTCTGTAAACAGTTTCAGTCTCAGTTTTAAACACTTAACAGACATGACAGACACATAACTAGTATGCACAGCAACCTTCAAATTTTCAAATTTATATTCTTAATTATAACATAATAATAATTATGATAATGATAACATAAATCATTCTAGTAAAGTGCTATTTTCCAAACTCATCTGGACTCACCATGCCTGTAACAGCCTAAATGGTCTATCTTGAAGTTATACATGTTATTATATTCTTTCAATAACACACTGATTAAAGAAAGTGTTCAGTAGAGACTGATTACAGAAGTGTTCAGTTTCTAAAATGTTAAATCCATTTAATGACCAGATAAGTACAAAACTAAACAGGGATGAGATAGAAAGCACAAAACACAAAATTGCTGAAACAAAACTGCCTTAAATGTTCTGCCAAATAACGCTTACCGCGGGTGAATCGCTGAGGATCTGAGAAAACAAGACAAAACACAACACATCTAAAGCCATGCACATCAATCCATCTGGCATTCATTCACTATCACTTTTTTTTTTATATACTTTTTCAACTCCCTTTTTTGAAAATGGGGGGACTGTTTCATATTGACCACAAGTGTGTGTGTGTATGTGTGTGTGTGTGTGTGTGTGTGTGTGTGTGTGTGTGTGTGTGTGTGTGTGTTGTGTGTGTGTGTGTGTGTGTGTGTGTGTGTGTGTGTGTGTGTGTGTGTGTGTGTTGTGTGTGTGTAAGGAGTGGGGAGACAAAAATGTGTTAGCAAGATTTTCTCAGCTGCTTCTGGACTCCCAGTTACTGTTGCAAGCTTGAACTAAAAATTATCACAGATTTATTAAACACACAGAAAGCAATATCAGCTATTAGTATTACTGAGCAAGCATCTGACCATGAATTATTACAGCTTTTTTCTTGTAGTTTTCCTTGTATGTACATGTGACATACTGACAACAACACCCTCAAAGTTAATTTCATGCTTGTTAGAATGAATGCCAGAGTGACAATGATTAGGGATACGCATTTGCACAGTAGTCCAAAACATTTCCTTTTTGTTTTGCACAATGGTTAGTTGATATGATAAGCTGTTAGTTAGAAATGACAAGTTTTACCACATTAACGTTATACAATACATGAATAAAAATGAGCACAAGTATCACTGAAATGCAGGGACCATGATGAAATAAAGTAAAATCAGACATGTTAACACTTTCATGCTCTCATTCTGTCAGCTTCCAGCAGGATGCAGGAGGACAGGGTAAGGTGGAAAAGTTAAATATAATGACAACTATAACAATAGTGGGGTAACTCCATGCAATAACCCAGAACAAACACAATGTGAAACTATCACACACAAGCATGCACAATATCTCCATCACTCCATTTGGGGGGGGGGGGGGGGGGGGGGGGGGGGGGGGGAGGGTCACGATGTGAATTAGGTAGTGCAAATGACTGTTAATTTGCATGCTTGTGTGACTAAAACAGTCATGGCAAGCAGGCTGGACCTAGAGGGTTCTATTAGTGAATGCAGACATCAACCCCAACAGGCTAAGGACACAACTGTACATCTACATACAGTGGTACACAGTCAATCTGTCAAGGGGCACAACTCTACATCTACAAACATAGCCAATCAACTCGTTATCACAAACACAGCCAATTGACTTAAAAACAGCCAGTTGACATGTATCACATGCCCTGCCAATCAAGTGTATATCCATATACAAAGCCAGCATTATATTTAAACACCCCATAACACCTCAAATTATATTCACGAAAATGATTATAGATGCATACCCACACACATACACTGTAAGCAAACCCACCTGACTAAATAGTATGCACAGTCCACAACACTGAATTCTAAAACGACCTGACTTGATTTTGGGAGATATCAAGTTACTAATTATATATGGAAAAGGCATGAAATTTTCTCTCCTTCCTATGATACATAAATGAAGTCTCTAGGACAACAACTGATGGAGCTGTGACCAATTAAAATGTTGCATATGCATTATCCTTGTTTTGAGAAAACTGAGGCCTCGACTTTTCTCCTCAGTTTGACTGAAAAATTGAACTGAACATCTATTCCTTCGGAAGGGGGCCAAAAAACAAGTCGGACCCGTGAGCCTTCTGGCTGCGCACGTTAAAGATCCCACAGCAGTTGAAAACCACGAAGAGCAGGGCATTGCCTAGCTGCCTTGGTATAAAACATTGACTCTGATTAAGTTCGCACCTAAGCTCGGTCCGTGCCTGCTTTTTGTATAGTAATTCTGTTTTACAAGGAGAAAAATATTCTGATACAAATTATAACCGCAAGCAAGCACACATACATGCAATACAGATGCTACCAACACTCTACAAAATTCTATCATATTCTAACAATACAATTACATGCCCATACACCTACACATATTGCAAGAACTCACCTGGCTGATGGCACCCACTGATGCTTGATCGATTTCATCCTTCTCCTGCTGATGGTGAGTTTTTGTCACCAGCAACATTCTGCCCAACCACAATACAATACAATACAATACAAAACAAAGCAACACAATACCAATTACAATACCAATTACAATATGATACAATACGATATGATATGATACGATACGATATGATACAATACAGGACTGGTGAAATCCACTCACCCGATCGTTCGAAGCGAGCAAAAAACCTGTTGGGCGAGTCAAAATCAAAAACTACTAGTCTGTTGGGCGAGTGACAATTTTGACCCCTGCAATTATAATTTCTTTTGATTTTTCAAACTTTCCGATCTGCTGACTGATTTTATCTGCAATAATTGAGTTTGCCAATGTTTGCTTGAAATGAGGGTATCTAGGAAAGGCAACTCTTGCTTTCCATAGGCCTGTCAGTGAAGAAGGCTGTCAGTGTGATCGAATGGCATGTTTACAGATCAGCAGACCTATCATCTAATCTGTCAGTTTTGGTCAAATAGTTTGAAGCTTCTAATTAAGTATGGAAATCAGAGAAAATAATACATGTCTTTTCAAGGTCAAGGGATGGGGATCAGAAGAGAATGTATGTGCTATTGGAAAGGAAATTCGAGTAAAAAAAGCAAACTGGATGCACTGCTTGATAAGATGATACGTCAAAGGAACTAGTTTAGAAGGCATATACACTACCTGACAATTTTTCTTGCATTGTTTTCACTTGTCTCTCAGGACACAAATTTCAGATACGGCGGATTAAATATTTTCAAAGTGTTTTCCCTTCACACTAAATTGCTGAAATCAGAACACACACACACACACACACACACACACACACCACAACACACACACACATACACACACACACACACACACACACACAGTGACACACACACACACACACACACACACACACACACACACACACACACACACACACACACACACACACACACACACACACACACTATCGAAACAAGTCTTAAGTTTTTGCTTTGCTGGCATGGCTGACGACGCAGGATGCTGGTGGGCAGGGTGTGGGAGTCAAAGGGTCTCACCTGTCTCACCTGTCGGCGTCACGGAACAGTGTTGGCCGCTGCACATGATGTCCTCACAAGATGCCTCCAGCACTCTCGATCTTGGCTAAGTCTGACCACCTCCTGGAGTTTCTTGTCAAAGGGTAAAAACTAAAAATCTCTCTCTAACTTACACAGAGAGAACCCATGTAAACTTTGTGCTCAATCATCTGCCTTTCACATCTTTGTGTTATCACTCAATCTCCCACTGTTCACCTCCCCTCACCCTGATGAAAGTCTCCAGTAGAAAGTTTGACCACCTTTGTTGTAAGAATGGCTTATCCTGCTGAAATTCTGCTGAATATTTTAAGTCATTATCATAAAGACAGTTTTACTATTTTTCAGGGCAACATTGTCGAACTAGTGAAAATATCTGCGGGCTAGTAGACCTTAAAATGCACTAGCCTGGCTGGCTAGCAGAAAATTTTAATCTTCTCCAGGCTACAATACAATACAATACAATACATACAATACAATACAACACCACAAAACACAACACAATACAACACGATACCATACAACACAATACCATACAATGCAATGCAAAACAGTACAGTGCAACAGAACACATCATACTACACTACAATATTTCTTTATTAACCAAAATTAAGAAATTAAAGCAGGCATGCATATGCATGCGCTATGCATACCACACACTCAACTAATTAAAACATAATTCTACTACAATTAACCAGGACATCATTCAAAATAAAACATAAACATAGCAAAAACAACCTCATTACCAAATAAAATTCCCACCAATGCTTTCCATGTGCACTGAACATTAGTGACTAAATGAAATTAATCATATGGTGAGAACGTAAGTGTAAGTGTGTATGTGTGCATACATTGCGTGTGTGTGTGTGTGTGTGTGTGTGTGTGTGTGTGTGTGTGTGTGTGTGTGTGTGTGTGTGTGTGGCGTGCGTGCGTGCGTGTGTGTGTGTGCGTGGTGTGTGTGTGTGCGCGTGCTGTGTGTGTGTGCGTGCGTGTGTGTGTGTTTGCATGAGTATGTGTTGGCATGTGTGTGTGCATGTGTATTGTGCATGCGCATAAACTGTTCAATGATTTAACATCACAACACATATATGTATGACAAAATGTTTCATTTTTCTTTCTTTTTTTTCTTTTTATGTACCATTCTGTTATCATTTGCTCATGCTGCACATGCCAGGCAGACATTGCTCATGCACGCGCACAACAGACAGACACACACACACAGACACAAACACATAAACACAAAACCTACACATGTGCATAGACACATACAGTGATACACTAACATGCATACACACCCATATACACATGTACATACTCTCTCTCTCTCTCTCACACACACACACACACACACACACACACACACACACACACACACACACACACACACTCTCACCTGCCCACCAAGTCTGTGGTTGACACGCCCTCTGTGCGTTTGCACTCTCTACAGATACAACAAAATGTCAAAATTTTAAACAATGTTCTTTCCATTTTTTTGTTGGCGCAAAAAGAAAAACAAATACTTAAAATCAACTAAAAAGTAAAGTATAGTATATAACCCTTGTTACTCTTCTAAAACAGCTTTAAAAAAAAAGAAAAAAAAAAAGCAGCATTAAAAACATAACAAAACAAAATGAGCAAAGGAGGAAAAAATAAAAGAAAGTAGATCAGACATGACGAATAAGAGACAGTTCAGTGAAGTGTGCTTTCTCATACTTAACAAATGAAAAATTGAAGTGATAGCATATGTACTAAACTATGCCACACGCATGTATGCACATCATTTCTCTTTCTCTCACATCATCACACTGTCTCTCTCTCTCTCTCACACATACTCACACTCACACACACACACACACACACACACACACACACACACACACACACACACACACACACACACTCACACACACAAACAGACAGCTGTGTATTTATTTCAACTCATAGAGCAGCTTCATTTTGGAAAGGAGGCAGAAGTAGTGGGGTGGAATGACGATCAAGATACAGAAATTGGACAAAAAAACCCACACCAAAGGAACAATCCACTACAACAAGCTATAAAGAAATACAAACAACTATGAAACAAACCATGAACAATGTAAAAAAGCAAAAGCAAATGAATGAATTGAAAAGCAAAGAAAGTACAGATTATTTTCTTTAAGTTTAAAGGTATGCCTTTGAGTAAGTATGTGCATGTGTGCATGCACATGTGTATGTGTGTGTCTGGTGTATGTGTGTAGGTGCTTGGTGTACATGTGTGCGTGTGTGTGCGCGCGCGGTTGCATGCATTTGAAAGAGTGGGTGAGTGCATGCATGCAAGTGACTGTGTACATGCATACATAGTGCATGTGTGTATGCATATGCATGTGTATGTGTGCTTGTGAATGTGCTGTCATTTCTCCAGATAATAGTCGAAGTTCATGTAACTCAAATTCAATATACATGTAACTCAAATACAACATCTTACTTAATATTTCCAGTCATTTTTCTACGCACTTGTATCTTCCTGCTGCCTTCACCAGATGATAGGTATCTTGACCATCAGCTGTTGTGGTTATGTCATCTGTAATTCAGACAACCCACATCCTGAAAGCATTCTCATTTAACAAAACAGCGCTGTTTAGGCAAACTGGAAAATAGATTAATTGACTAATGCAAAGCCTCTGCGACAGTGTAGAAAATGGGACAGAATATGAAAATAAATAAATAAATAAATAGGAAAATAAATAAACTAACAATAAAACAAACATTTTTTTTAAAAGAAGTGTCAAACCAGACCAACTCTGATAGTAATAAAGAACCACCACAGCACAGTGAAGAGATAAAATGAAATGATTCTTACTGGAATCAGTTTACTATTGAGCTGTTGATATTCTAATCTTTTCTGAGAAATTCATCACGACAAATGTTGGCTGTGTGACTAGTTCTGTCTTTGTTGGAGGAGCATGATATATGGCAGTAACATGACGTGAGAACTAATTCACAAATAGCAGGAAGTTCAAATCCAATATCTGTTCTTAGAAATAGTCCACCCACCATGATTTTCAGCGCTTCTCTAGTTTCTTGAATTAAGGTTTTCAATGGCCTAACCTTTTGGCTTTTTTTTTTGCATGAACATTGGTGTCCAGTTTCTCTGCAATGTTCTACTGCTGTTATTAATTATCATTTATCAGTGAGGCACCTGCGATATTTTGATGCTCTTTGAACTCAAGTGCATGGACTTCTGGCAATCTCCATGACACATTCACAATAATCATCAGTCATGTGGCTAACCATTTTCTGCCAATTTACTTGTTTACCTATCATTCTTGGGATGTATCAGTTGTGACCTGAAAGTTAAGAGGGCTGAAAGGCATGTGCTAAACTTTGGGGTGGAATTTGTGAAGTACTTGAACAAATGGTAAGAATCATTTCATTTGATACAATATGGTGAAACCATTTCAGTTTACATTCCCAGATGGTGAAGAAAGTTATGACTTCACAAATAGGGACAGTGACAAAAGAACATTACTGTGGGCAAGTACATCTTCAGTCAGCCAAAGTATGCAGAGAGTGCATGAAAAGACATGCAACAAATTAAGTGTAATCACTACAAACATGTAAATATGAGTTGGCTGTAAAAACCTGTTCACTGCCAAATCACTAACAGAATAGTCTACAGGCAGTTTTGCATCAATCTAATGCAGAGAATCCCCACAAATGGTTACCAATCTCTAAAACAAAAAGCTGATTACTTTTGTGGGTCTGTCATCAAGAGCAAGCAGCAAAAGGACACCAATACAGCCAGTTAACACTGGGATTATGCATCATGACTACAACCATGAAATGCAATCCAGTAATATACAGCCTCCTAGCCACAATGCACACTTTGTAGCATCACCTGTTACCATTCCCATCAACCATAAAGCAGTCACTTATCTCCTGACTTGTAAAACGGGAAAAACATTACAATGTAAATGAAAACATATGTGTGATTTGATACCTTATTTAGAAGGGCTAAAGAGTTTGATACAAATATTTCAAGCTTTGTAATCATCAATGGAAAAACATACATATAATGTTACTTTCTAATATACACATATGCATATGTTTATTCATCAGATTTGTTTAATGTGACAGATTCTTATGACATTTATTCATGCAAAATATTTCTCCCAGGTAAACATGTGTGCAGACCTGCCAAGACCTACGTCCCTTTCATGTGTGTATGCATGCAGAATTACACATGTACATTAAAAGTCCTGTAAGTCACATCAATGGCTGGCCTATGGAAACATGAAAACACCCAGCATGCACGGCCAACAAAGACTAAGTAAACAGATTAAGCAGCAGCTTTCCACCAGCACAATGTGGGCAAAAGAATACAAGAAAAATCAAAATACTAAACACTCTCTCTCTCTCTCTCTGATCTATCTGTCTATCTATCTGCATCTACATCTACAGATTATCAAAATGTCAAAATGTTATCCATATAATTACTGCAATTTTATCATGACAATGGACTCCCTCCGCTGATCTGATGGACAATAAGGTATACTGGTCCTTTATCGACTGATATGGGTCTTCAAGTGAAATACCAGATCGATCCTGGATGCACATGTTCTGTCAAAAGAGCTGCATGAGAAGAAGTCCTACAGCCTATCAGTTGAACAGCACCTGTTCTGCACTGCTTAAATGTATCTGTACACTGTGTGCACTGACTGTGTCAGCTTACTCTGTTGCAGGCAGTGTCTTCTTTTTTGAAGGTGTTCATTTTCACCACATAACAAAGGCTTCACCTTTCATAAAATTTACACATACTAACTACAATATCATAAACAGTATTTTCAATCATAAGATTATATGAACATTGCTTGAAATTGTGAAAAATAATAACCTCCATGGACGCAGAAATCACAGTTGTATTCATCCAAGGTTTCCAATGTTGTCACATATGGTGCATTTTCTACAACCTGTACAGAAATCAGAATAAAATTCTGTAACTTTTTCAGACATATTTCTTAGTGATATCATACTTGTAAAGCTAAACAAGGTAACGTGTAGATTCTCTATCTCCATCCCCCACCTCAAAAAAAAAAAAAAAAAAGAAAAAAAAAGAAAAATCATTCCCCAATAGAAACACCCAGCTCCACCCCCTCCCCATTTCAGGATCCTGCCAGCCCATAGGATTCTGCACACGCTCAGGGAGTCTGCCAATACTTGTTGACAGATTTGTATAGAGCACATATGAAATTGTCTGAGTGAAATGAATTCTTCTTGAACAAGCTCCAAACTCCAAACTTCAGAGTCTTAAGGTCTCTTTCTATTGTTTGTTGCCAAGTATCCTTGGGTCTTCCTCTCTTGCACTTTCCTTCTCGCGCCCAGAGAGGGGCAGTCTGCATGATGCTATCCTGCTCTCTTCAGATAATGTGCACGATCCATCTCCATCACCTTTTCGTGATGATAGTGCTCAAACTTTCTTGACTGCATCTGTATTCTCCAACTATTTCACCACCAAAATACAAACTCTTCGTGACAGGCTTGACAGGACACCCTGTCAACCATGCCCACCTGACCCTTCCTTCTCTGGCACACCTCTTACTACTTTTACCCCAGTCTCACAAGAAGAAATTCTCAACACAATCAGATCCATGTCGTTCAAAACCTGCGAACTGGATCCTCTTCCAGGTTCTCTCTACTCTGACTGTCTCCCTACTCTCCTCCCATTCATCACTGACATCATCAACACTTCTCTTCAAACTGGAACTGTCCCTGATTCTTTCAAGTCTGCTATTGTTCACCCTCTCCTCAAGAAACACAATTTAGATCCAAATGAACTGAAAAATTACCGGCCTATCTCTAATCTCTCTTTCTTGTCAAAACTCCTTGAAAAAGTCGTCCTCAACCAGCTGAACTCTCACCTGTCTGTCAACAATCTCCTCAATCCTTTCCAGTCAGCCTACCGCCAGTGCCATAGCACTGAAACTGCCCTACTACACATTCTCAACAATCTCCTCCTTGCAACTGATACTGGCAAAGTCTCTCTCCTCACACTCCTTGATCTGTCTGCAGCCTTTGATACCATTGATCATGGTATTCTCCTTTCTAGACTTCATCATACTTTTGGCATCTCTGACATTGCTCTGTCTTGGTTCACTTCATACCTATCCAACAGAAAACAAACCGTTCTCATCAATAGCACTTACTCTCAACCCGCATACCTGACCTGTGGTGTTCCACAAGGATCTGTCCTTGGCCCTGTTCTTTTCACTCTTTACACCTCCCCCCTGTCCACCATCATCAACTCCCATTCTATAAAACACCACTTCTATGCTGATGACACCCAACTTCAAGACAGTGACTCACCTGATAATATACAGCACCTGTTGACTCGCACCACTGAGTGTTACTCGGACATTAAGAACTGGATGACACACAATAGACTTCAGCTTAATGACGACAAAACAGAAGCTATCCTCATTGGCACCCGTCAGAAACTTTCTCAGCTGCCTCCTCTTTCTCTCCCATTATGTAACACATCAGTCCCAATTTCTGATTCAGCTAAAAACCTTGGTGTCTGCATTGACTCTACCCTCTCCATGAACAACTTTGTTACTCAAACTGCCAGATCCTGCTACTATCATCTCCATCGTATAAGGCTGATCAGGAAGTATCTCTCTGTCGAAACAACTGCTAAACTCGTTCTCTCCTTCATAATGTCTCGCATTGACTATTGCAATTCACTCCTGTCTGGTCTTCCTGCCTCCACCATTCACATCCTACAGCGCATTCAAAACAATGCTGTACGCCTTGTACTCAAAAAGAAAAAAGCTGACCACATATCTCCTCTCCTGGCACAACTTCACTGGCTCCCTGTATCAAAGCGCATACAGTACAAACTAGACACCATGTGCTACAAAAGCCTCAATAACGCAGCCCCCGATTACCTGTCAAGCCTACTTGAGATCTATCTTCCCTCACGTACCCTCCGCTCTGCCTCCGATCCTCTGACTTTTCGCTTTCCACGCACTAAGCTCAATACCTATGGTCCACGAGCCTTCTCTGTTTCTGGTCCACTCTCCTGGAACAAACTTCCTCTCTCAGTCCGTCAGCAACACTTTCTCCTTCAGTCGTCTCAATACTTTCAACCTCCGCTCTCAAAACCAAACCCTTTTCCTCCACCCAAACCACCTCACCCCCCCCCCCCCCCCCCCCCCCTCTGCAGCCTGTCTCCGCTCGGAGGGAATCACATGGTTATAATATATAATTGTATATGCTATGCTCTCTATAATTTTCCATTGGTTTTATTCTTGCTTTTATTGCTTTTATTCTTTCTCCCCATTTATAGCCATGCGTGTGTGTGTGTGTGTGCGTGCGTGTGTGTGTGTGGTGTTGTGTGTGTGTGTGTGTGTGTGTGTGTGTGTGTGTGTGTGTGTGTGCGTGCGTGCGTGTGTGTGCGTGCGTGCGTGCGTGCTTGTGTGTGTGTCTGCTTCAGCGCTTAGATTTGATTTTATCAAGATTTTGCGCTATATAAATATTGTAATTATTATTATAATTATTATTATTATTATTATAAGCAGTTGTTGGCAGGATATGGCGCTGGGTCAGAAGACTGATTCATATGATTACTTGGATGTTCTTTGTGTAGAAGTTTGACAATTAGAAAAGGCTGCTTTCTGTCATCCTCCACTGGCTCCAGCATCTATGCTGTAAAGTTGGGTAGAAAGGACACAGCAGTAGTACAGTCTTAACCTGGTGTTGATGCTATTGGAGGAACGTCTACACATTGATAACACTCTGAAGGCATTTTGTGGCTTTGCTGAGAGAGCTGAGGCTTTGCTGAGACAGCTCTTGATGTCCCTGCCTGCTCCTCTATTATGTCTGATAGTCTTGTCTAAGTAGATGAAATCTTCAGTTGTGGGCTAGGTCTGTTCCATATGACAAAGCAGGAATGCCTTTAAATAACTAATTTTGTCTGCTGCAGCCTTCACTTGACACTGTATTCTATTTTGTATCACTTATGTATCATTCACCTAAATACAGCAATATCTGGCTGAAATGTATTTTCTTTATGTTTATAAAAGCAATGTTAAGCAAACAGTGTATTGAAACCAACAACATCATCAGATTTTATACTATGTTTGACCTACAAAAACAATTAGATTTTCAGAAAACGTACACGTATGTGCATTTTCACATCCACGTTCTATTTGTTTGTTGTTGCTTTTTTAAAATAATACTGTGTGAAGGACAAATTGTGACATTCTTGTATGACATACTAAACTAAATCAGTTCATAAAAGAAACATGAAAAAAAGTAAACTATGATGACATTTTTGCTACGGACAACAGGTCAATCAGTACGTGATATGAACTGCATTCCCAACAGATAATGCACATCTATCTATGTTGATGTACTAATTTCTGGTTTTTGTTTTCATCTGTTTTTTGAAGATCCAGCCCATTGTTTTACTGATGTAACCATTCAAATCAAGTCAACAAACGCTTACCTCATCAACCCATTTGATTGCTCGGACCATTTTGTACCGTTCTTGTTCATTATAAACTGGAGGGCCTTTGTGTTTGGCTATCTCCTCTGCAAATTAAAGCAGCCTGGTATAATTCATGATGATTAAACTATACGAAAATTACAATGACAGCTAAACATCCAGTGGTGCATATTTACACATGCTAATCACTACAGGATAAAATACTTCCATATACAGAAAAAACTTTGTGAAATAAAAACCATCATTCAAAAAATCAAATGATCTTGGTCTTGTTTATCTGCAAGTGCCACTGTTTATTAGGACTACCACCATTGTGTATGAATGATAAAAATATGAAAGAATAATTGAGAACAAATTTTAAACAGCATAAACGTAAAGTATTACTGCATAATTAAACTGTCTGATATTTGAATAAATATAAAAATCAGTAAATGATTATGAAGAATGTTCAGATGCCATGTGTACAATATTATTATTGTATTAGAATTTCTTTTTGTAATTACCAAAATATCACAATAACTTTGTAAAAACACATACTACAGCCCTGAAAGTCAGTAGGCTTCTGCACTAAACTTTGGCTAACGTTTGAAATTTTTCACCAGCCAGATTGTAAAATTTATAAGCCAAATTACAAGCCTAACCACACAACAGTAAAGTGCTGCAATGAGGTTTTACTCAAACAGATTGAGTGATTCGTACGAGGAGATAGCACAGGATTTCTTCAAATTTTATACTCCAATAAATAGTGAAACAGTGTAACAGGAAAAAAAGGCAATGAAAATGATAACAAAACAAAATAAAACAAAACATAATCTCTGTGTCATAGACTCTGGTACAATCTATTCATTTTATGTTCTTTGTTTTCATGAATCAGGTACAGACTGTCTGGCCATTCAGTGTTTTGAAGCTTTGTTGGCCTGTGAGAAAAGGTGGTCCACTTGATGGCAGTTTTCTCAGCACTGACGGATTTCTTGTTCGGATTATTCATGTCATCAGTTTTGACTATACACTGTAAGCCAGCCAAGTAGACACCATCCTCTGTTGGAGAAGAAAGTTTCATTCACTCCCTGATGATTTGCTATTTTCCCCCATAAAAATTCCTGACCCCGTGGCTCTAGCTTTTGAGCACTTCATCTTAAGGTCGCAATTTACTAACAATGAGTAAAGTTGGGTGACTGGATTGGAAAATTTGCAAAATGGTGTAAGCTTAATTGCAGTATGTGGACAAATTCCAACCATTACAACGAACTCACCGCTGGTGAGAGAAGTTTTATCTTTATTTGTCAAACATTTTTTTCTGCTTATCTTGGTGAGTAAAATACTTGCTACTTTCAGGGTTGTACGTTGTACTATCTAAAGCTTTTTTTTTTCAAATAAAAATAAAAGAAATCACAATAAAAAAGTCAAAACAGTTTGTACAAACCATCTGAATGAACACCAACAGAAAGATGATCTCCAAACTG
>CM060306.1:73618011-73640511 GCA_030674185.1 Monoplex corrugatus | reverse complement strand
ACAAAAATTAGGAGAAAAAAGCTGAAACTTCCCTGCTGCTTCGTCCATAAATATATCAATATATACATATACCATGAATATTGAAATATTGAAACATTTATGTGTCAGTGGTACACTGTATGTTATTGTGGTCATGCATTTCTTAATAACAAGAGAGAGAGAGAGAGAGAGAGAGAGAGAGAGAGAGGAGAGAGAGAGAGTGTGTGTGTGTTAATTGAACTTTTTGTATGGAACCATACAGCATCGGGCAAGGGGAATTACTTTCTGTGTATTTCCGCTCGGTGTGTGACAACGTGGGGGAACAGAAACAACATGGGCAAGTCGGCAAAACCGCAGAAGAGCAACAAACACAAGAAAATAAAATTTGTTGATCCGTTTTATCATGGAGAACGGAAAGAAAGGTACATAACTGTTATTTATCATGAAATTCTGTTATGTGTATAAGCCACTGGCTTTTGGTTTTCATTCACATGATCGTGAGAAATCTGCGACCTAGACTCCGCTGGTCTAGAATTAAGAAAGTTAGTAAAAGATGATAGACCGGAGAATGCATATAGTACTTTAATCGACAAGTGACGAACGTGGTAGTGAAGACGGTAAACGTCGGACATCCAATCTGCGGAAACACCTCTGTTTGGTGGGTAAAGCTACTAAAGGTTGGACACTTTCCGGTTTTCCACTATTCCAGTCTCCTCGGTCAACATGAACATGAGTGTAGACCTGCTAATGCCTGAGGTTGAACCCCCATCGTGTGTGTGTGTGTGTGTGTGTGTGTGTGTGTGTGTGTGTGTGTGTGTGTGTCTGTGTGTGTGTGTGTGTAATCTATACTATAATTATAGGCTACATGTGTTCAGTATATTATTAGATATGCATAATTTGAAAGATCCTGTTTGGTGTTAACCCTATCTGTGGCTGGGCTTTGCCAATGGAAACTTGAGTTATAGTCGAAAATACCCAGCATATGCACCCACTGAAGATGGATTATGCAGATTGTGTGCCTGGACAGTGTACGAAAACAGTGTATGTGCATACATATGTATATCTGAGAAAAATCAGAATGCTAAAACAAAACAGCAGAAAAACAAAACAAAAATGAAAAAACAACAAAACGAGACAACAAAATAAACTTAAAAAACAAACAAACAAAAAAAGACCAGCTTAGAAGTGGCATAAATGCAACAAAATACCAGACTAAATAAATCAAGATCTAGATCTTACAGACGGCAAAAGCTAACTCAGTCGTAGGCATATTAAATATACAGGAGAATGTCTATAGATGGCCTTGCCACTCATTGACTTATCAGCTCTTGATTTCAGCCTAAATGACTACATTTAGTATCAGAATTATTTGGTGTGGCTACGTGTTTAGACGCACAGTACCATGGAATATTGACAGGTTGTAGGTTTGAACTTCTGTCAGTTTAAAAAAAAAAAGAAGAAAATACTGTGTGAATTTTTGGCTAATACTCAAGAGCTGAGTATGCTGTGGGCTCAGTGGAAAGACTGGGACCACACAGTCAAGTCTCATCCACATTGTAGACAAGTCATTGAGGGTGGTGTTCAAATTTTGTGACCAATAGTGCCAGTGTCTTCCTGGTATTTGTATCTCTCATATTGATGCCAGAATAAGAATAGTGAAACAATAAGCATATTACATAATTTTAGTGAAATCTATCATCATCATCATCAAGTGCCTTGTTCACCTGAGTTGTTGCATGGCGTTGGCGATTATGGACTTCCATCTGTCTCTGTCTCTTGTTGCCTCAAGCATCTCTTCCACCTTCCCTGTCTTCAGCCACTCTGCAAGTCTGTCTAGTATCTTCTCCCTGGGTCTACCCGGTGCTCTCCTTCCCTCCAGCTCTCCCATTGTGACCAGGTGTTCCAATTCCCCTTTCCTTATAAAATGGCCTATGAATGTTGCCTGCCTTTTCCTAATCTTCCTTATGAGTGATCTACTTCAGTACTTGTGTTTGCCTCCATCAAGACTGTCTTGTTTGTTTTCTTAGCTGTCCATGGAACTCTCAACATCCTTCTTAGAAACCACATCTCGGCTGCTTCAATCTTGTTCTGGCTTTGCTTGTTGACTGTCCACGCCTTGCAACCGTACAACAGTATTGGTTCTGTATAACATTCAAGAACTCTCTTCCTGATGTTAATTGATAGGCATTTGTTGGTAAGAATGCTTTCCATCTTCTTGAATGTTATTTTGGCTTGGCCGATTCTGCTGGCTATTTCTGATGTGCATCTGCCGTATTTAATCTTACCAACCTGTCTCAAGATTGTGCCATTTGCTGTTATTTTGCATGAGGGGATTTCATGCTTTTTACTGATCACCATGACTTTAGTCTTCCTGCTGTTTAGTTCCAACCCCTTACCTTTGCTTTCTATTTCAAGTATATTCACAAGTTTTTGTAGACCTGTCCCTTTTACTTCCTGCAATTAGCATGGTGTCATCTGCATATCGAATGTTGTTTATCATTTTTCCTCCAACCTTTAATCCAGGGTCTTCCTCTAGGTTTCTTATGATGTTTTCGCTGTAAAGTGAATACAGATCTGGTGACAAAACACAACCCTGTCTAACTCCTCTTTTGATGTTTTGGAAAGAGCTTATATCGGTTTTTATTCTCATTGCAGCTGTGTGTTCCCATACATATTTTTGATTATTCCTAGATCTTTTCCATCAATATTGAGTCTTTCCAGTTGGTTGATCAATTCTTCATCAAGTTCATTCTTACCTGATCGAAAGCCTTGGTATAGTCAACAAAGCGTAAATATAAATCCTTGTTCACCACGATTGACCTCTCTATGATAGTTCTTAGGATGTATATGGCATTAATAGTTCCTTTCCCTTCCACAAATCCACACTGTTCATCAGCTATTTCTCTTTTGATTCTATAGCATCAGCAAAACCATCGAATCATCCCCCTTCTCATCATCAGTGTTGTAAAAATGTGACCACCCAGGTCATATGGCTTTCATGCCTACTCTCATGGTGACTTTAGTTTGAATGGGTTTGGAGGTATGTTGATATGCTGAAATGAACGCCTTGGAAGTAGTGACACAGTAGGTGTGCAGAAGATGCAGTTGCAAAAAGAAATAAACTAACATTAAGAAAAAAAAGTTTAGGTTCAGGTTATTGGTTTAGAGTCACTGTTTAAGTTGTGTGTGTTCCTTTTAACAGTGATATTCACTTCAGTTGACTCAAATCATGATGTTTTTAGCCCAACCAATAACTAAAACCATATTGGGGTGAACACTTCTTCAATGGTAATGTAAATTTTGGTGTCTTCTACCCTGTTCTAAAGATCAAAATGGCTCAGTATATTACAAAAATAGAGAAACAACTGCAAATGGTCCAAGTACATTTTAAAAATGATACTGGAATCATGTTTGCCACTAGTGATTTCTGTGACATGTTATCAGGATCAAAAGAGTCAGTTGTGTTATAATGGATTAAGAAGTGATAATGTCATAGGTTGATTTTGGGTAGATATTTCACTTTTGACAGTTCTTGAATATCTTAAAAATACAAATATGGTAACTAACATAATAAACTTGTACATATGGTACACAGCATGTGCACAGACACAAACCAAAATATATACAAATGTATGTATACACACGAGGACATGGTCGCACACACACACCCATGAAAATCCAGATGTTTGCACACACATGCATGCAACACACACACACTCACACACACACACACACACACACACACACACACACACACACACACACACACACACACACACATACACACACACACACACACACACACACACGTACATATAAATATATACACACGCACACTCTCTCAGTCTCTGTCACAGACACCCCCCCACACACACACCCACACACCCACAGTGATCTCATTTTTATCATACCATCTCCTTTCTCTTTCACTGTTGTATGACTATGAGTGATAAAAATTGCTATGAAATTAAAAGAAATTTTGTTTTCTTTATCATGATATTTGTTATGGACTGGAGTACAAGTGTTCTGTTTCTGTTTTTTATCAGGATGCATGCTGGTAAGAACCTGGCACCAACTTCTACAGAGCAAGGAATCTCAAGGAGTATGAGGGATCTAATGCGTAGGACAGAGCAAGCTAAGGAGATGAAGAAGAAGAGTCGGAAACAGAAGAAGGAAATAATGAAAAAGAGATGTAAGTAATGTATAGATCATCTATTCTTATGGTTTGGTTTGGTTTCTGCCTTCTTCCTTTGTTTTCTGTCATTTCTTCCTATCATTTTCTTCCTTGCTGGTCCATTCACCTGTATCAGTGTATGTGTTCAAAAAAGTCTTACATACTTTCTCTTGGGATGAATAATTGGTGTATTAACCCTCTAGCGCCGACCACTACAGATATGATAAATCCAAAATCAAGCGTCTGTAGCGCAACTTTAGTAATAACCTGATGCATCTGCCTGGAATATCGGGTTCCAGACAGGCAAGGACTACACTAACACGATGCCCCCACACTCTGGCGCCGTGTCTGTTATTCCTCACACTTCCTTTTCTATACTGACCGCTAGCAGTTACCAGCTTCCTTACAGTCCTCTGTTTTTGAGCCTCTGGTACACAAACACGTGAGTACACATTTATTTTTAATTGGGCTTAATAAATGCACAGTAGTATGTAGATTTCAAGCATATGATAATTTTGTATGAAGCAGATTAATGTTAGTCATAAAAATGACATAAAAACGGTTTATCATATGTGATAAGAACGGCCTTTGTGGAAACTTCAGGAAAAGACAACTCGTCCGTCATTTATCAGAAATGATAAGAGAGGCGTTAAAGGTCGCAAGTGCCCTTTCCTAGCTGTAGAAAAGCTAACTTTGATTGTTGCTTTGAATGATTCCTTTGATTCAGAAATGATTTTTTTTATTGTTTGTCTGTTAGAATGTTGCATATTATATGTAATCTGTAAAGAAAAGTCAGTAAAGTTTGGATCTTTCATCTGTTTTCAGCATGACACAACATGAGTTCCTGTGACAAACGTTTGCCGGTTTGTTGCTGGTGATCAGAGTGATTTTGACCCTTCTGACAGCAGTGGAGATGAGTGGAGGCCAGGAGATGACTTTCGGGTTTATCAATGATCAGTGGATGGACAGAGAAGAAAGCCTGGAGGTCTTGGTCTTGGAGGGGAAGTAGTCATGAAGATGACATGAGGTCTTCAGAGAGATTTAAACTATAAAGTCTTCGCTGACAACTTCTTTTCCAACTTGCCTCTTATTCAAGCCTTCAAAGCCAAATCCATCTACTTTGTCGGAACCTTTCGAGCCAGCAGGTTCAAAGGCCTGTCTGAAGTCTGAGAAGGAGCTGAAGCAGGAAGGAAGGGGAGCCTGTGATGTCAAGGTAGAACTGATGTCGAATGTTGTAGCTGTGCGCTGGTTTGACAACAAGACTGTGGACACTGTCTCTACCAATGTGGGTGTGGAACCTCAAGGTGAGGCATCACGATACGACAAAAGCAGAAGCAGAAAGTCACCATTCCCCAGCCTGCCATCATCAAAGAGTACAACAAATTTATGGGTGGGGTGGATCTGATTGACAACCTCACAAGCCTCTACAAGTTCCCGCTAAAGTCGAGGCATTTCTACATGTACATTTTCTATCACACCATCGCAGTTGCTGTTGTTAACAGCTGGCTGTGGTACAAGAGGCATTGCACGCTGCTGAACCTCAAGTCAGTAAAGTTCAGCATCTTTCAGAGCCAGATTGCTGATGCCCTGGTGCTGATGAAGAATGCAATTGGTCGCCCGAGCGGCTGTGTGACGTCACCACCTCCAGCCGAGATTGCCAGACAGTCTGTTCCCACCCCTGATGTCCGTCTGGATGGTGTTGCCCACCTGCCCCAATTGAACAGCGCCAGGACATCGTGCAAAAACAAACTACCAGAGCCTGACCTACGTCTTCTGCCCAAAGTGCAAAGTGAACCTTTGCTTCAACAAGGACAGAAACTGCTTTGCGGAGTTCCATCTGCTCAAATAACTGAAATCTAGCACAAAAAACGCTTGAAAAGAAATGAACTGCATTGATTAGAAATTTGAAAACAGTTAGCTGAATAAACCTGCAATGAACTGCTGTTCCAGAGACAATTTATCATATATGATAAGATCGGTCTTGGTACCGCAAAAGCTGCTCTTATCATATATGATAATTTTTCTAACTTTGTCATTTTTTCACTTTAATTAAAAATAACACCGAAAATGTGTTTCTTTGTTATATCTAATGGTGTTTTTTCATAAGAAATAATTTTCCCTAGTCTAGAAGTACTTTCAGGCTCTAGAGGGTTAAGTGAATTTTTTGGCTCTAGGGAAATGAGCTATGCAGAAGTAATTTTAGGTAATTTAGGCCCCTTTTATATATTTTTTAGTGTTTTTTTTTTTTTTTTAATTTATGTTTAAATTTGCATTCATGTATGTTTTTTAAATCCCTTATGTAATAAATTGGATGAAGTGATCGGCCTAGGGGCATCTCCTTGGACTATGTGTACAAATGCATTGATTCATATACTTAATTGTCCTTGATGAATCAGAACAAAGCAGCTCTTCAAGAACACACAGACCAACTCAACACAAGCTGCGAGAAGTATGATATGAAGATCAGTATCAACAAAACAGAAGTTATGTCTGTCAGCAGAAATCCAGGAAAGCTGGACATCAACATCAACGGCACCCAGCTGAAACAGACCAAAGAATTTAAATACCTTGGCAGCCTCTTCACTGAAGATGGAAAATTGGACAGAGAGATAGAAACAAGATGCCAGAAAGCGAACGCAGTCAGTTACCAACTCGCCCCCCTTCTGAAACATCCCAGCATCCCAATGAGCACCAAGGCAAAACTCATCAACGCCATCTTCGTTCCAACACTCACATACCAGTGTCAGACATGGGCCCTAACAAAAGCCTTAGAGAGAAAATTGGTCACATGTGAAATGCGCTGCCTGAGAAAAGCTGTCAACAAGACCAGACGCGACAAGATCAAGAATGAGGTGATCAGAAACATGGTCGGACTAACACCAATTCTCCACCATGTTGAACAACAAAGGATCAGGTGGTTTGGTCACCTCACCAGAATGCCGCCCGACCAACCGGCCCTACGGGCATACACCACCAGATACACTGGCTGGAAAGCCAGAGGTAGACCACGGAGACGATGGAGCGACTCCGTGGCTGACACCCTGCGAGCCCATGACCTGTCACTCTATCAAGCCTCCTGCCTTGCTGCAGACAGACGTCTGTGTCTCCCCGCGACGCCGAAGGGCACCAGCGGCAGATGAAAGAAGAAAAGAAGAATTGTCTTTTCCTTTTTTGTTGTTGTTGAAGTATTGTGTGAGTATTGAAAAGGTTATAGCCCTGATATGGCTCTGTGCAGTTGGCTGGGCTTTAAACAAAACTATCAACAACAATAACATTGTCACTTGTCTGAGACAAATAATTGCTTTCCCTGGGCAGTCGGCCAACCATTGCTGTTCTACTATTGATTCATAACTGAAGGCAACTCCAGTCAGCACAATTTCAGACAGCTGTGGACAGCTGTAATGGTGTAACTTTCTGGGTTGCTCTATTCTGAATGAAGCATGATCAAGACTGATGGCAAAGTTAAAAATTAGTGGCAATATAGCATTGTTATGCCGAAACCTTCCAGTGGTCTGCTTGGGCAAGCAGTGTGCTTTTGCTGTCTGAGGCGAGTGTACAGGGTTGGAACTGGAAGGGTTGTGGTGAAAGGGTTAAAAATTTCTGTCATCTTTGCAGCAGGTGTAATTCTGTCATTCTTCTGGTTGTAAAGATCAACATTTCCTCAAGTTATCATGATGTAAGACATTGGTTTAAGAAGCTGCCTCCTCTCAGTCTAGTGTATTGTATTTGTTCATACTAGGAGGAAAGATTTTATTTTTCATTTTGTATATATGTATTGTTATTGTTGTTGTATTTGTAGTGTATGTTTGTGTGTGTGCTCTCATACACTTTAAAAGCATCCTTGATGTGAATCGCATACACCTCCTACAGTGATGTGACACACATGTCCCCCCCCCCCCCCCTCCCCCAACTTAGTCTGATGATATTCATCTTTATGATCCTGAATGTATTATTCAGAAATGCTCTGCTTTGTCAGAGAAATTGGAGAGAAGAAACAACTTCCTCACCATGAAGTGCTGCAAAAGTAATCATTGCCCAAAGACTATATCTTTAAAATTAAATTTGATTTTACCAAAAGTAATATTCCAGGTTATTATATTTACTATTAGATGGCCAAGTAAAGTGGAGATACAGGGTAAAAATAGAATGGAATAGTTTTTAACTGATAACAAGCATAATACTCAGACCTAGGCAAGTTGGTTAGGACATAAGACCTCCCATTTGGAAGGTCTGAGTTTAACCCTGCATGGATAGAAACTGGTGCGTGGATAACTCGTGGAGATTTTTCTGACCATCCAGATCTACATATGCAGATCTGCTTGTCCCAGAATCTTTGCACAGAAAACCAGCTACGTTTTCTCAGGTCCCCCATGAGAATGCCGGGGGCTCTTTCAGTATAATTAGTATCCCCACCTTCTGGAAATTCTGTGCTAGAAATTTCCTCTTTTCTGTCACTCTCTTTGTTTCTTTCTTCCTCCTTTGCTTTCTGTCATTTTTTTCCTATCATTATCTGCCTTGCTGGTCCATTCACCTGTATGTGTTCGATAAAGTCTTATGTACTTTTTCTTAGGATTGATAATTGGGTACATGTATTAAGTACATTTTTGGCTCTAGGGAGGTGAGATATGCGAAAGCAATTTCAGGTAATTTATGCTCGTTTTTATATGTGTTTTGGTGTCCTTAGGTATGCTTAAATTTGTATTCAGGTGTGTTTTTTTAAAACCCCGGTGTGATAAATTGGACGGAATGGTCAAAGTCAGGGGCATGTCCTTAGATTATATGTGCGAATGCATTGATAATGATATATATATTTAGTTTTCTTTTTGTTTTTTTCCTGTTGAAGTTTTGTCTGTTTTGAGGTGGTTTTAGCCCTGATATGGCTCTACGCAGTCAGCTGGCTTTGAACAACAATTACAATAACAATAACAATAACAATAACAATAACATTTCCTCTGCCCATAGAGAGGGAAAGTTAAGCTTGTTTCTGCTTGATAAAGGTCCTGTATGCCGTGTTAAGTGTTTGATAGCAAATGAAACACAGAAATAATCAGCATGCTTCATATCGCTGTTCCCTCAACCTGACAAAGGAGTATGCCAGTCTGTACGGAGTAGCCTGATAAAGACAGAATACGCAGATTGTGCAGCAATGTGTAGACTGCACTATGGGAAAACCAGAACAAAGTATATTCACCTATATCCAAGAAAAGATTGTGTGGAACAGGGGTTGTTTGTTGTCTTGATGTATTCATTGTGCATATTAAATCATGGAAATAATGTGAAAGAAAAACAACTATAAAATATTGATTCATGGGAAGCACATATTATATGATATAGTAGTATTGATAAATTGTTGTTGGTTGACAAGTTATGTTTACCCTTTGACTCCCTCACCCCATCCACTACCAATAAGTACCATCCTGCATTGTCAGCCATGACAGCTCCCCCATTGGGTTGCCGGGGGCTCTTGCAGTATAAATAGTATCCCCACCTTCTGGAAATTCTGTGCTGGAAATTTCCTCTTTTCTGTCACTCTCTTTGTTTCTGCCTTGTTGCCATGCTTTCTGTCATTTCTGCTTATTTTCTGCCTTAATGGTCCATTCACCTGTATTTTTTCAATAAAGTCTTACATACTTTTTCTTTGGATTGATAATTGGGTACATGTATTAAGTGCATTTTTGGCTCTAAGGAGGTGAGATATGCGGAAGCAATTTTAGGTAATTTATGCCTGTTTTTATATATGTTTTGGTGTCGTTATGTATGCTTATATTTGTATTCAGGTGTGTTTTTTAAATCTTCCCTGTGCGATAGATCAGACGGAATGGTCCTACGCCGGGGGCATGTCCTTAGATTATGTGCACGAATGCATTGATATGTGCACTTAATTTTCTTTTCTTTTTTTCCCCTGTTGAAGTTTTGTGTTTTGAATTGGTTATAGCCCTGATATGGCTCTGCGCAGTCGGCTGGGCTTTAAACAACAATAAAAATAAAATGTAGCCATGACAGCGAAGCAAAAACTTCGCCTTTTCACTCCCTCACAGGAAGCTGGTGGATAAGGTGAGAGAATGAAAAGGTTAAGTTTTTGCAGCTGGTGGGCAGGGTGCAGGAGTGAAAGGGTTAATATTCTGTACATCTGTGTACACTAAGTAAGGTCTTTTGTGATGCAGTTCTGGCACAGCTGTCCACTGAGGGAGCAAAGAGAGAACTTCCAGAAGAACCAAACTTCAAGCGGAAGAAGGGTGAAAAGCCAGCAGAGTTCATACGTCGTGTGGATGCTGCTGCTATGATGGCCATCAAAGAGTCGCAGATCGAGGCCAGTTTTAAGGTTTGGGTTGCTTTGTATGTTTTGTCTTTTCGTAGTTTTTGTCTTTGTCAGGCCAGAGCTAAGTCTCTGCTACAGTATGACAGTAGACTGTATGACCTGTGCCTGTCTCCTCTGCTCTGTGGGTTATCCCTTGGGTGGGGAAAGGCTATGGGAGTAAACCCAGACAGAAAATCCTGCAGCCACATACAGTGTAAAGGGCATTGCCACAGAGCACTGCTTGTGGTTCTGGCCATATGCTGTAACTTGTCATCTGCTGTTCAGCTGTCTGTGTGTCCTGTGAGAATGCCTGTCTTGCCTTGGTTTGCCCTGGACTTATGGAGGCAGGTGGAGAGAGTTGCTGAGGCTCTGCGCAAACAACAGCAACTTATATGTGCATGGCACCTAGCGCCAACAAGTGCTAAGTTGGACTTTATTGACCACGATAGTCGACCATATTTATATAGCTTTTACCTCTATGTAGTGAGTAGACAGACATCATATACTGTGGTATGGTTTTGCTGTTGATGATTAGTGTGAATGCTGTCATCCTCTTTGTTCCCCATGTACTCTTTGTTTTCATTGTATGTGGTCTTGTAGCCTGATGTAGTAAAACAGTTTACATATGTCTGTCTAGCTGTCAATGTGTGGATCTTTTTTTCTGTCAGTTTTGCATGTACATTTACACACACAGGCACAAAACACACACACACATGCATGCACACACACACGCGCGCACACACGCGCGCGCACACACACACACACGCACACACACACACACACGCACACACACATAAGCAAACTGTTTGCCTTCCATTCTTTTGGACTGTATCAATATATGTTATGGCCGTGAACTAATGATTTAACAATTTCTTTCTTTTAGAATCAGCCTGATCCAGTCATGGAAGAGCCTCAAGTAAAAGCAGCTAAAAGAAAAGAGTAAGAAACAGTTTGTTGCCAAAGCAAACACACAAACAAACAGACAGACATTTAGACAGTCAGACAGTCAGTCAGTCAGTCAAGCAGACAGACAGACAGACAGTCAGTCAGTCAGTCAGTCAGACAGACAGACAGTCAGTCAGACAAATTTTACATGTATGTAGAATAGCAGTTACCCAAACAAAATGAAAATTGAATGATTAATGATTTTAACACAGTTTCTCTTCATCAGGAAGTTTGCTTAATCCTTATGTTCTAAGGAACTGAAAGAGAAATAAGAATAGCAGCAGAAAAGCAACATGAATGGTATTGTTTGCTTGCTTCTAAGAAAAAGATGCTTCCTAATTACTGTTTAAATCCAAACAGAAGTGATCGCTTATATTAAATATGAATTGAAAAAACATGAAATAGAATCAAAACACAATTCAATATATAACAAAACAAGACAGACAAAAATGTTTGTCCAACTGGGCTTTGTGAAGCGTATGTGCATACATGAAAAATAACAATTTGTCCATCTGGTCTTTGTGAAGCATACTTGAAAAATAACAAGAAATATATGAAGTTCAGGAGAAAAATTGTACGACTTCTCTGGTACTTCATCAGGCAGGAATAAAAATTAGTCTTGTTGTTTTTCATCTTGTTTTGCTCTGTGAAGCACCAGGGAATTCTTGCTGTTTTTCTGCTGAATTCATTTTCTCCTGATCGACAAAACAGCGGAAAATCTTGCTCCCCCCCCCCCTGAATTCTGAATTTTGTATATTTGTTCTTTGTTGTTGTATACACTTGACAAAGTCCAGTTGGTCGAACAATCTCACCTGTCTTGTTTTTAAGTATTAAATACTCATTTTGATTATGTTTTAATGTGGATGTCATATTACCCAAATTAAGGTTGGAAAATGTCTCCAGCTCTACTTTACATTACTAAGCTTACAGTTGAAACTTTTTATGCTTTCCGTTAAATTTTGCTGTCACAGAGATTTGGTAATTATTGTTGATATGATTTTGTTTATTCTGTTTACATTATGCAGCAATATGTTTTTGAACATGTACATAGCACAACTTTTGTTACTTCTTTACAAAGTGACTTGTGATTGAGTAGCCTACTTCTTTTGATAAATGTCTCCTTTCCATATTTTTCATGTAAAAGGAAGCTGAAGATAAGGAAGAAGCAGAAGAAAGAAAAGCAAAAAGAGAAAGAAGAGGATAAAAAAGATGATTTTGACCAATTCAGAGGTAAATTTGTTGTTGTTTTTGAGTTATAGGTATGCTGTTACATGTCTTTGTTTTATTTGTAATAAATATTGAATTTAGGTAGGCCTACATTTTAGGAAAACAGTTGTCCATACAGTCGATAATATAGTTGAGATGTTAATATGATAATGAACTTTTGTATGCAAATATTTCTAGAATGAAAGTATCACCCCCCTTCTCCCTAACTTTTAGATTGTATGCAGTATCTTATTTCCTGTTGTTTTAGTGTAAATAGCTTAACAATGGCAGATATTTAAATTGGTCTATGTGGTAATTTGTACCTTTGGAAAATAAAGTCTCATTTCATTTTGATTTCTTTTGTTCATTACAGTTACACACTCATGCCTGTGCACAGACGTACTTAATATATAGATGCAGTCACATGGGTGCATGCATGCACGCATGCATACATGCACACATGCACACTTGCATGCACAGACACACACATACACTGACACTCGCACACACACACACACACACACACACACACACACACACACACACACACACACACACACACACACACACACACACACACACACACACACACACACACACACATCTACACAACACACACACACATCTACACAACACACACACATACACAGACCACACACACACACACACACACACACACACACACACACACACACACACACACACACACACACACACACACACACACACAAACATACAAACAAACAAACCAAACACACACACCACACACACAACAGACACACACACACACACACACACACACACACACACACACACACACACACACACACTCCACACACACCACACACACACACACACATCCAACACACACAAGACAGACAGACAGACAGACAGACACAGCACACACACACACACCACACACACACACACACACACACACACACACACACACACACACACACACACACACACACACACACACACACACACACACACACACACACACACACACACACACACACACTCTTCCTCTTGCTCTCTCCTTGGCATAATATAGTTACACACACTCACATACATACACACTCACACAAAGAAATTAAGGCATATCCGTATATATATATATGCATATCTTCTAAAATTTAACAGAAAGCTAGCTGTACACTAAAATGATAAATATTTAAAATTGAAATAATGAAATCAAAATTTGTTTATTATTGTTAAAATTTTGTTTATTGTTAATTTCAATTGATCAGTTATATAATGATATTATTGAACTACTTGTATGTTTATTTCTTATAATCAATAGTTTTGATTTTAGTTCTTTTCTACTGCATTTTTTATAATTTATTCTGGTCTGATCTTGAACAACTGATGAATTTTCAGATGAAGTGAAATTTGGTGAGGTGGTTCATGATGTTCCTTCATTGACGGTACGACCCAAACATGCAGCAGTGCAGGAAAAGGTAATAGAATACCGGCATTGATGAACATGACCTCTTAAAGTTTGTGAAAGTAATTGCTGAGATTTACAAATGATCATTACTTCTTATCACATGACTTTGTGCTGGACAACCAGAAAATGAAGAAGTACAAAATTAAAAAAGTATGTCTCTTTTTCCAGAAATACAAAATTGAAAGGTAAGCCTCCTTTCCCCTTTTATACACAACTATACAGCAACAGTGTCATTAACCCTTTGACTCCCGCACCCTATCCACCAACTGTAAAAATTTAACCCTTTGACTCCCTCACCCTGTTAACCAGCTTCTTGCAGGAAGCCGGCAGACAGGGTGAGGGAGTCAAAGGGTTAAGTCTTTGCTTTGCTAGCATGGTTGACAATGCAGGATGTTGGTGGACAGGGTGCGGGAGTCGAAGGGTTAAAACAAGTGTTAGCTTTTGGCTTTTGGTGAGGTACTCCTTTATTGAACTGACAGATGTGGAGGATCTTCATTGCTGCACTACATACCAGTGGTATGGTGGGCAATGATAACTCCTTATCAGACGGATTTTCCACTTTTCAGATTGATATTTTCTGGCATCATAATTTACACACACGAGACTATTCATCATCATCATCAAGTGCCCTGCCACATGGCGTTGGCGATCATGGCCCATCATATGTATCTATCCCCTGTTGCTGCAACCACATCTTCCACCCTCTCTGTCCTCAGCCACCTTGCAAGTCGGTCCAATATTTTCTCCGTGGGTCTACCTGGTGCTCTCTTCCCTTCAGCTTTCCTGTTGTGACGAGATGCTCTAATTCCTTTTTCCTCTTAAAATAGCCTATAAATGTTGCCTGTCTTTTCCTAATCTTCTTTATGAATGATCTTCTTGTGTCTGCCTCCATCAAGACTGTCTTGTTTGTTTTCTTTGTTATCCATAGAACTCTCAACATTCTTCTTAGAAACCACATCTCAGCTGCCTCAATATTGTTTTGGCTTTGCTTGTTGACTGTCCATGCTTCACAACCGTATAACATTATCGGTTCTATGTTAACATTCAAGAACTCTCTTTTCTGATGTTAAACTTAATTGATAGGCATTTGGTGGTAAGAATGCTTTTCATCTTCTTGCATGCTGTTTTGGCTTGGCCGATTCTGCTGGCTGTTTCTGAACTATTGAGTCACCTGTTTGAAAGATTTCTGCCCCTTTAGGAGCTTAGGGGCCATTTTTGTGATTCACGCAAATCTATTGAGACAATTTCAGGTGTGTATATGTTTGAGAGATCTTAAATTTTGATGTGTGTGGCTTTGTGGCCACTACGAGATTGATCATACAGAAGATTGTTTACAAACTGTATGTTTTCTTTTGGCACAGTAACAAAAACTAGCTGAGTTTGCTGCAAGATTCATATGAAGGGTCACATTTGCCAAGAGTCCTTCGTCCCTGAACACCACTGAGGGTCGTCTGAGGCCCCAAGCCCCCTGCCTGTTTATTCTTTTTCAGCATATTCTGGTTCATGTCTGATTTTCCCCTGTGGGGATGCTGGGGGCTCTTTCAGTATAAATTGTATCCCCACCTTCTGGAAATTCTGTGCTAGAAATTTCCTCTTTTCTGTTACTATCTTTGTTTCTGCCTTGTTCCTTTGCTTTCTGTCATTTCTTCCTATCGTTTTCTGCCTTGCTGGTCCATTCACCTGTATGTGTTTGATAAACTTTATCTACTTTCTTTGAGGATTGATAATTGGATTATATATGCATTGAATGCATTTTGGCTGTAGGGAAATGAGATATGCAGAAGCAATTAAATCCCTTGTGTGAAAACTTGGATGCAGCGGTCAAGATCAGGGTTGTCTAGATTACATGGGCGAATGCATTGATGTGTGTACTTAATTTTCTTTCCCTTTTTTTGCCTGCTGAAGTAATGTGTATGTTTTGAAATGCTTATCGCCCTGGTATGGCAGTATGCAGTTGGCTGGGCTTTAAACAGAAATAACATTGTCTGATTTACATGGGAAATGCATCAGCTTAAGATAAGTTGTGATTTCAGAGAACAATCTTTCTTTCTTTGGCATGTGATATATGCACAGCACATCATAATTTTGTGAGTGACCAAGATGGCACAGTAGTTTGGCCTTTTCATCAGATTTCAGCGTAATTTGATGTTGTTGAAAGTTTACGACTTTATTGGTGTACCACGTGATTGTCAACTAAAATGATAGATTATACTTTTATCTTAGAATTTGAATTCAAATTTGATCTATTTAATAAAAAATTCAATGTTTGTTTGTTGTTGTTTGTTTTAAGGGACTATGATAGTACTACGTTAAAATTTTGTTTTGTTTGTGTAACAGCCAAAGGTGAAATCGTTGCTGTTGTATGACATCATCAAAAAGAACAGCCAAGACAGCGAACAAGATAGCAGCCATGACACCGCTAGTGTTTCCACACCGAAGACCAAATCCTCCAGGGAACTTGGCAAGAGCACCAAGCGCAAATTCATGTCTTCAGCACAGAAAAGGCAGATGGACAAACAACGAGAAAATGCCATAGACCTGTACAGACAAATGAAAAAGAACAGTTCTGGGAGTGGGACAGGCTGAGAATACAGAAAAGTTTGTGCGTATGGGGTACAGAATGTGTGTGTGTGTGTGTGTGTGTGTTTGTGATTGTGTGTGTGTGTGTGTGTGTGTGTGTGTGTGTGTGTGAACCTCAATACAACTTTTTAAAAGTTCTTGAAGTGTGAGAAAGGTGTAGAATGTGCATGGTTGTGTTTGTGATTGTGTGTGTGTGTGTGTGTGTGTGTGTGTGTGTGTGTGTGTGTGTGTGTGTGTGTGTGTGTGTGTGTGTGTGTGTGAACCCACAATTCTAGATCTTTTTACACTGCGTGATTTTAAAAAGTGTATGTGGGACAGGTTGAGATATGGTAGAGGATCTGAGTGAAGGTGTGTGTATGTTCTTGTAGAGATGAACAGATATATGAAATGAACCAAATGTTCTAGATCAGGAATGGCTGTGTGTGTGTGTGTGTGTGTGTGTGTGTGTGTGTGTGTGTGTGTGTGTGTGTGTGTGTGTGTGTGTGTGTGTGTGTGCGCGTGCGTGCGTGCGTGTGTGCATGCGTGTGCATGAGTGTGCATGAGTATGCGTGTGTGTGTGTGTGTACAAGCATGTGTGTGCATGTGTGTAAGGATTGTGTATGTCATGTGTTTGATTGTTTACATCAGTGAGATTTAATGGACATACGTTGGAAAATGAATTTTTTGTGTAAATTATATTTGATAAAAAATAAAGAATGCAGACAATAAGAACTGTCATCTCTGAGTGTACTATAAATCACAATATCATGTATTACTGACTGAACATGTATATTTACGCCTACTTGTTTTGTTTTATACAAACGAAGGGAAGTGATGTGATGTTGCTGTTAAAAAAAGCAGTTGCCTCCCTTATACAATTACTAGGTAAGCAGGTCTAAAACTTGCCAATGTACATTCCTTACAAGGACAGGAAATTTGGTATGTGTCATTTGAACTTTTCACAGTCTTTCCTTGTAATTATTCAAAACATTAAGAGAAACACAGAATCAATGGACATATTAAGGGACTTAAACATGAGACATCTAAAAATCAGTTCATGCCATTTCAGCCATCCATACTCTTTGTCTTTAGGATTCAGGAAAACTGCCTGAAGCCTACAACTGCTTGATACTTTTGGGAATTTACACAAATGTAACTTCTTAATTTTCTGAACATGCAAGCCGAATTTGGTTATCCAAAAATGTGTTTATGTGCATTGGATATCTGCTTAAAGATGTTTACCTTTTGTGTCATGCTAATCCTCAAAATTGGCATATCTTGCTAAATAAAGTGCCTGCCTGTGGTTAGCACGATGGACTACTGACTGAAAGGTTGCAGTTCAAATCCATAAAATTATTGTGGGATTTTTTTGGCCCTGGTTGGCATCTACATAGAGTTGAGTCATGCTATGGGCTTATTGGGAAAACAGGGACCATGTTTAATTAAGTCTGATCCACTTTATGGCTGCATGACTGAGGGCGGTTCTCAGATTTCCTGACCAGCACCACAGGTGTCTGTATCTCTCAGGTCTGGTTGATGCTTGGATATAGTTTTCTTTTTTAGTCCGTAGGACCTTGACTTATGCACTGTGATATCCAAACATTTGCATATGTGACTCTTGAACTATCCATACCTTTGTCTATATTTGGTAAAGATCCACCATGAAACGGCCTAGAAAATCTTGCTAACAAGTTCTTGTCACATACATACAGACAGACGGACAGATAGACACGCAGGACAGGTGCAAGACACGCACCTCTCCCCAGTTGTTATGAAACAGTCTCCCCAACAACAACAACAACAACAACAACAACAAAACACACACACACACAAAATGCAAGCAGTTGAGATTAATGCGTCATTGTCAGCGCATGTGTCAGTGTCATGATAGATGGAAGCAGACACTTCTGGTTCCTCAGGGTCAGGGTTGGGGTCAGAGGAAGAAATATTTAAACAAAACGGTGTGGAAATCATAATTTTTCATTTATACTCGTTAAACAAGACTTCATTGCTTTGCATTTTTGCTTGAAAGAAGAAGTGTATTGTGTGGTCCAGTTCTCTTTAAGTCAAGTTTTATTTCATTCTGGAAGTCGGTTTTACAGCTTTTCCAGGCCACAGTTTCCTACCTCCTGCCATGTAGAACATTGCCAGAACTTTTGGTATTGTCGTTTTTTCCCTGGTAATACTTATTTCTTGTGCGATCCCTTTGAACGCTTGTCTTGTCTGGTTGTATTAAATACGCATTCTAATTCTTTTTTCGTGTTTTTTTTTCTGGTTCCACTTCCAGAATGCCTGCTTTCTGGACTTACACATTCAGCAACTCATTTTTTGTGAAGTCTTTATTCAGCATTTCTGCCCTGAGTAGAATAAGATGTTTACCCACAACATTCAGAAGTGATGTTTGTCTAAACTGGTTGCTGTCATTGGAATTCTCATCGTTTGGAAGTTACACTCCATGAGTTATCATCCATTCTTTGCTGATCTTCAGATTCCTGCATGTTGATTTTGTCAGATTGTGAAGCCACTCAAGGAGACTGAGACATTTCTTGTACAACAAGTAGGCCCAGGTGATGACTTAGCTCGGTTTTCTCTTTGCCTCGTTCAGTTTTGGGGGCTTGTCATTAATAGTTTTACCTGGCGCTGCAGGCTGCACCAGACCCTGGATTTGAAATGGTGCCATCATCATCATGTGCCCTGCCACATGGCGTTGGCGATCATGGCCCTCCATATGAATCTTTCCCTTGTCGCTGCGAGCACATCTCCCACCCTCTCTGTCCTCAGCCACCCTGAAAGTCCGTCTAATATTTTCTCCCTGGGTCTACCTGTTGTTCTCTTTCCCTCCAGTTTTCCTGTTGTGACCAGGTGCTCAAATTTCTTTCCTCATAAAATGGCCTATAAATGTTGCTTGTCTTTACCTAATCTTCTTTTATTAATGATCTTCTTGTGTCTGCCTCCTTCAAGACTGTCTCGTTTGTTTTCTTTGTGTCTATGGAACTCTCAACATTCTTTTAAGGATAATATATGTTTTCCTGAGATGCTGTTCCAGAGCTTCTTTGACCACTGTGAGTGCCCCAGAGTTTGGCTGCTCGAATAGATTCTTGGTGAATTGGAAGGGGTCTTTGAAGAAGCAGTCTTGGGTAATGGCAGTATAAAAATGACAGCAGGACGTATCACTTGTTTACAAAAGTGAGACTTCATGTTTCACGGAAAACACCCCCCCCCCACACACACACACACAGACATACACACACACACACGGACACGCCAGGTGCACGCACACATGTACAAACAAACAAGCAAACATATGTCACAAGAACGCATCATTTATTCAGGGTGATTATGAAAGACTGAGAGGCCATGTTTTATGTCAAATATGCCCCCGCGCGCGAACACACACACACACACACACACACACACACACACCACACACACACACACACACACACACACACATGCACACAGAAACACAAAAACAAATGCACACAAATAAATATACACAACAGACACACACACTAAGAGAGAGGGGGGGGGTAGGAAGGAAAGAGAGGTGGTGGTGGTGGAAGAGAGAGGAGATAGGCCTACAATAAATTAAATGGATTCTTCAGTAGGCCTACCTTCAGTCCTTCACTCACCACACACACCACCATCACCATCATCACTACTACTACCATCATCATCGTGACCACGCCTTTCTCTCTCCCTCTCTCACTCACTCTCTCTGTCTCTGTCTGTCTGTCTGTCTGTCTGTCTCTCTTTCACACGCACACACAACAGTATCCTATACAGAGGGGACCCAACAACAACTTCATCAATCAACAAGACAAAGACAATGACAGCGTCGACAAGATGATGACTGTGTATCCTTTAGGGCACACCTCTTAACTACAGTAGTGCCTAAGTACACACACACACACACACACACACACACACACACACACACACACACACACACACACACATGCACACATGCACAATCACGCACGCACTCGCGCGCACACACACACACACACACACACGCACATACAATTATGCACGCACGCGCGCACACACGCGCGCATCACATACACGCACACACACACATACACACATACACGTACACAACACAACACACACACACACACACACACACACACGCACGCACGCACGCACACACACACACACACACACACTCACAATTAAGCATTTGCACACAAGCGCAGACACACGTGCAAGCAAGCAAGCAAACGCGCACACACACACATGCATACATACATATTAGTATGAATGTACGCACGTGCACACCACACCACCACCACACACACACACATGCACACAAACACACATGAACATACATATAGGCCTACATATGAACATACTCTCGCAGGCATACCGTGAACACTCATATACACACAGACAGACACACACATACACACACACACACACACAAACATACACACACTCACTCACAGAGCCCAAAACACGAATATACGCTCGCAGGCATACCGCGGACACGCACACACACATACACACACGCTTTCACACACACGTACGCATGCACGCACGCGTTTGCCCACTAAGACATAGTGTAAACTTGTACAATATTACTAATATTTTTAGCGTTCCCATTTTTGTTGGATGCAGGTTGTTCACCCACATTGTGCAGGTGGTATGATGCATGTTGCTGTACATTCTTGAATAGGGGGGGCGGGGGGCTACTTCGTCTTCTTCGGGCATGCACTCTGAGTGTCTTTATCTGGGTGCCGTCGGCACCTGCACCAAAGATGTGAAAACAAGAATCGGCATGGCAAAACAAAGAATAGTCCAGTTAAACAACGTATAGAAAGACGCAGGGCTTCCCAAAGATTTAAAATCAAGAATCTTGAAAATTTTGATTTGGCCTGTTTTAATGTATGGTTGCAAAGCCTGGACACTAAGAAAAGACGAAGAAAATAAAGTCAATGCAGCAGACATGTGGCTCTTAGACGACTTCTCACAGTCAAATGGACAGACAGAAGAACAAACGACAGCATTTTAAAGAAACTGAATGTTAAGCGCCAACTGCTAATAGAGATCAACAAAAGAAAGCTGAAATATGTAGGCCATCCGATCAGAAACACAAAAACAGATTTGATATCAACCTTCCTGCAGGGGAAAATTGAGGCGAGGAGAAGAAAGGGATGAACCACACACCTCCTACTTCAACAACATCGCTGAAGTCTGTGGTCTGGGGATCCAGGAAGTCGCCCACAGATATCTCAATCGTGTGACCTGGAGAAGACTTGTGACGTCGAACGTGGCTTCAACCGCCAATCCCGGCGAAGGAGAGAGGGTGAGAGAAGTCAAAAGCCAGCCGCTGGATTTGAATTTCAAGATCTATAAACATGCATATTCGATGTTTTGCATGTGTATTCATTCGAAGTTCTTGAATGTTATATAGAACTGGTAATGTTGTACGGTTGTGAGGCGTGGACGGTCAGCAAGCAAAGCCAGAACTAGATTGAGGCAGCCGAGATGTGGTTTCTATGAAGAATGTTGAGAGTTCCATGGACAGCAAAGAAACAAACAAGACAGTCTTGATGGAGGCAGACACAAAAAGATCATTAATAAGGAAGATTAGGAAAAGACAGGCAACATTTATAGGCCATTTTATGAGGAAAGGGGAATTGGAGCACCTGGTCACAACAGGAAAACTGGAGGGAAAAAGAACACCACGTAGACGCAGGGAAAAAACTGGACGAACTTACAAGGTCGCTGAGGACAGAGAGGGTGGAAGATGTGCTTGCGGCGACAAGGGATAGATGCAAATGGAGGGCCATGATCGCCAACGCCATGCAGCAGGGCACATGATGATGATGATCCATTCGAAGGGGATTTAGGCACTCAGCAGGTCTACACACATGCTGACCT
>CM060306.1:73605511-73613011 GCA_030674185.1 Monoplex corrugatus | reverse complement strand
TAAGTAATGACACACCAAATCCAAAACAAGTGCGAAGACTGAAACTTCCCTGTTGCTTCGTCCAGTGGGAGAAGCAGCAGGGAAGTTTCAGTCTTTTTCTCATAAGTTTGTATTTGGTGTTTGTTTGTGATCGTACATTCACGTTTGACAAAGGCCAGTTGGCCGAAATTTTGCGCCTGTCTTGTCTTGTTGTATTAAATACGCGTTCTGATTCTATTTTCGTGTTTTTTCTGGTTCCAATGACACACCAAGTCAGACGGATTTAGGAAACGGTGCATCGTTAATGTAAGTTAGAATCTGAATGGGAACAGATTTAGAATTAATTTCAGATTTCGAAAGTTCTATGTCACGTGAAATGACACGAAACGAAACAGTGGACGCTGAACATAAACATGACATAAAAACATGTTTTGTGGATCCTTGCAGTGTTCTATGTTAAAAACTGTTTTTCTTTCGTTTTCTTTTTCTCATTAAAACAGTGTTTTTCGTGTAAACAGTTTTCTAAGTTTACCCGTTTTTTTCCCCGACAGTGAAAATAATCCTTATTTTTCATTGTTATTGTTATTATCATCATTATTATCAAGTGACAATGCCCAGTCATTATTCATATTCTGTATAAAAGCGTGTTTGTGGCAGTATCGTCAGTATTACTTTACTTAGTCAGTAACGACCTAAAATCATCAATCATAGAAAAGAGTCATGACTGTGGCAAAAGCTGTCAGTATTTTCCTTCATGTTTGATTTTCAGGTCCAGGACTGACACTTGTTATCTCAGAGGAAAGTTAATTCTGTATTGATCACGTATCATTAACAGATATTGTTCAGTGTTATTAAGAGTCCGAATGGGCGTGTACTATAATTTCTCTTATAATGAGAACGTCACTTGCAAGGGTGGCGTCCTATTTTTTTTCCTTGTCTACTATCAATTCATGTGATCAAACCTTAAATAACAGAAATAATTGCATTTTATCTTTTCACACACTGCCGACGGAGGGTACTCTTTTCTAATAATGCTCACTCAAATTGCTATCTTTCGGAAAGAAAAGAAGAAAGTTAATAGTATATATCTTCCTGATAAGACTTACTCAGAATCCTGTTTTCCGGGAAAAATAAGAAATGAAGGGGAAAAAAACTTAATACGTAACATACATATTTTTGGTGACACTCGGTCAGATTGGTGTCTTTTTTGGGAAAAATGGATTGAAGCGACAGAGAAATTTAACATTGCATGTTTTTGTCGTATCAGACTCACTCAGATTGCTGCCTTTAGGATCGAAAAGTTAGAAAACAAAGAACGATAGTTAACATAACTGTTTTTGGATAAGACTCAGTGATGTACTGTCTTTCGGGAAAAAAAGAATTAAGCAAAACAGAGAGACATATTTTTTGTAGTAAGACTCAGTCAGATTGCTGTGTCCTACGGGAGAAAAGAAATGAAGCAAAACAAACAAACAAACAAACAAACAAACAAATAAAAAACAAACAGAAAAACACAGTTTGTACTACTTTTTTTTTCCTCTCCAGTAAGACTGACTCAGCTGTCTTTTGGAAAAAAAGGAACAAAGTGAAGCAGCATGAACATACATTTTTTTCAGATTAAAATAATATGTATATTTGTTTTCAGAGAAGATTCACTGAAATGACTAGTCTTTCGGAGAAAAAAAGGGATGAAACAAAACAGTTAATATTCTACATCATTTTTGGTTAGACTCATTGAAACTGTTGTCTTTCAGGGACGAAAAAAAAAAAAAAAAAAAAGGATAGATCATATTGCAGCTACACTGTTTGCTCGTATATTGATTTATTTGTTAGTGACCGTCGATTGGTAGTTTTCTTACCCCCCCCCCCCCATCCCTACTTTTTTCTTTTTATTGTTGCTTTCTTTCCTGTGTAGTTTTCTTACCTCCCCCCCCCTCCCACCCCTACTTTTTTTCTTTTATTGCTGCTTTCTTTCCTGTGTAGTTTTCTTACCTCCCCCCCCCCCCCCACCCCTACTTTTTTTCTTTTTATTGTTGCTTTCTTTCCTGTGTAGTTTTCTTACCCCCCCCCTACTTTTTTTCTTTTTATTGCTGCTTTCTTTCCTTTGTAGTTTTCTTACCTCCCCCCCCCACCCCTACTTTTTTTCTTTTTATTGTTGCTTTCTTTCCTGTGTAGTTTTCTTACCCCCCCCCCCCCCCCTCCCACCCCTACTTTTTTTCTTTTTATTGTTGCTTTCTTTCCTGTGTAGTTTTCTTACCTCCCCCCCCACCCCTACTTTTTTTCTTTTTATTGCTGCTTTCTTTCCTTTGTAGTTTTCTTACCTCCCCCCCCCCCACCCCTACTTTTTTTCTTTTTATTGTTGCTTTCTTTCCTGTGTAGTTTTCTTACCCCCCCCCTACTTTTTTTCTTTTTATTGCTGCTTTCTTTCCTTTGTAGTTTTCTTACATCCCCCCCCCCCCATCCCTACTTTTTTTCCTTTTTATTGCTGCTTTCTTTCCTGTTTAGTTTTCTTACCTCCTCCCCCCCCCCCCCCTACTTTTTTTTCTTTTTATTGCTGCTTTCTTTCCTGTGTAGTTTTCTTACCTCCTCCCCCCCCCCCCCCCCCTACTTTTTTTCTCTTTATTGCTGCTTTCTTTCCTGTGTAGTTTTCTTACCTCCCCCCACCCGACCTACTTTTTTCTCTTTTTATTGCTGCTTTCTTTCCTGTTTGCCAGCTTTTTCCGTTTGTCTATAGTTGCTGCACAACGTAGGAAACGCCACATTAGCACATTTTCTCTGTCTGATATTCCAGTTACGCACACGTATACAAGCACGCATACACACACAGACAGACACAGACACACTCAGAGAAACAGGCGCACATAGCTATACACACACAGATACACGCATAGACACACACACACATAAACTAACAGAGAGGGGGGGGAGAGAGAGAGAGAGAGAGAGAGAGAGAGAGAGAGAGAGAGAGAGAGAGAGAGAGTCTCAGAAACTCACGTATATGCACTCTCTCTCTCTCTCTCTCCTCTCTCTCTCTCTCTCTCTCTCTCTCTCTCTCTCTCTCCCTCTCCCCACCCGCTTTGAAATTTGTTTTCTTTTCTTTGTTGTTGTTGTTTAAACCGGGGTCACACGGCATTTGTGGTGTAACGTTTATGGTGTTAATCGAGGGTCTTGATATTTTCTTCAACAAACAGACACCAACAGGGTATATTTCAAATTGGTCCATAATCCTTAGGTCGCATGGCAGTGAGGTTGAATGAGACCTCGCCGTGCTTGTATTCTACTCTTGTGAAAGACAACGATGTAATTTTTCTTTTTTCTCTTTTTTTTTCTCTCAAGATAAAAAGTTGAGTTGTGACCAGTCGCCGTGGTGTAATGGTTAATGCAAGGGACTACCGACTGGAAGGTTGTGGGTTCAAATCCTCATCAGTCCCTTCAGAAGTCATTGTGGGATTTTTCGGCTCTAACCGGCTCCTACCCAGAGTTGAGCATGCTATGGACTCATTGGGAAGACTGGGACCACACAGTCCAGTCTCATCCACGTCACGGATGCGTCATTGAGGGTGTTGCTGAATCTTCTGACCAGCACCGCAGGTGTCCTTATCTCTCGGGCCTGGTTGATGCCAGGATATATTATGATAATAAGCGTGGAGTAAAGCCCTGTCATGCAGTCTCAATCCTAGATGAAACTCCATAGCATCATGATTATCATCCAGTATTCTAGCCACTCGACTATCGCGCCCGGCAAAACTGACACTGAAACTGAGTTTAAAAAAGGAATGATAATAATAACAATAATAATAATAAAAATAATTGTAATAATAACCATAATAATAACCATAATAATAATAATAATAATAATAATAATAATAATGATAATAATAATAATAGTAATGATAATAAAAAAAATAAGAAAGTCATGCAATAGAGTGGGAAATTGTTGCAGAATGAAGAAAACACCGTTTAGAGAGCCCACCACTCCGGCCAGACTCCGATGAGAGAAACACCACGGAGGGTCTTCTACTGAACGGACCTTTTAGCCCAGACCATATCCAGCACATTTCAAGCGCTTCTGCAGCTTACATTACGAGGCGGCCAACAACATGTCCAGAAGCGGTGGTATAGAGAATCCTGCCATGTCCCTTGAAGAGCGTAGGTCTGGCACCAACAGTAGCAGCAATGATCAGTCCAACAATCATACTGCTAACCACAGTAGTTCTGCTACTCCTCCTCCCAAGACCGGAAAGACGGAAGTCGTGGATAGGGATATTGGTCCTCGGCGTTGTCAGAAGCTGAGGAACATATGCGGCAGGTATGTGTGTGCGTGAGAGAAAGAGAGAGAGAGAGAGAGAGAGAGAGAGAGAGAGAGAGAGAGAGAGTGTGTGTGTATGCGTGTCTGTGCGTGTGTGAGTGTGTGTGTGTATGTGTGTATGTGCGTGTGTGTGTGTGTGTGTGTGTGTGGTTGGGAAGGGGTATTGTTAGTGGTATGTGTGTGTGTGTGTGTGTGTGTGTGTGTGTGTGTGTGTGTGTGCGTGAGTGTGTGTGTATGGTGGGGAAGGGATATTGTTAGTATTCTGTGTGTGTGTGTGTGTGTGTGTGTGTGTGTGTGTGTGTGTGTGTGTGTGTGTGTGTGTGTGTATGTGTGTGTGTGTGAGTGTGTTTAGGTGCGTCTAAAGAAGATGGAGTTAGTGTTTGTGTATTTATGTGAGGGGGAGGGGACATAGCGTGTATGTGTGTGTGTATGTGTGTATGTTTGTCTGTCTGTCTGTTTGTCTCTCTCTCTCTCTCTCTCTCTCTCTCTCTCTCATCTTTTCTCCTTTTATGTAAGTAACTGATTTATTATTTTTCTTGCTCACCTCTTCCTATTAACACCATCGCAACCATCACAACATACAAAGCCTTATGCCACATGTTGAATTTTTTTTTTGGTTACAACTTCAAATTACGAAATCTAATATGTACGCTTGAGTTTCCCTATTACTGACCCTGATATTTTTAAAACACACATATAATTAAAACGTACATGGATACGATGAATATGAACGTGGGATGTCATGTCGTTGTTTCGATTGTTTGTGTTAAATTTTTCCTTCTGTTGTTGCTATGCTTTGTTTATTTGTTTAATTGCTAAATTTGTACGTTTTTATGACATGCAAATAAAGAAATAAATGATATAGGAATATTCCAATCTTACCAAGTGGTTAGTGTTGTGGATTTTAATCCCAGCAATCCTGTCAAGGTCAGTGCGGGATTTTTCAGCCCTAATCAGTACCAAACCAATTTTGAGCGTGTCAGAGGATCCTTGGAAATGTTTGGACCACACATTAGGATCTCACCCACTTTACGGATGTGTCACTGAGGATACTGCTCAAATTTCTTGAGCATCACCGTAAATGTCTGTCTCTGTCAGGCCTGGTTGACTTATTGTCATCATCATGTGCCCTGCCGCATGGCGTTTGCGATCATGGCCCTCCATATGCATCTATCCCCTGTCGCCGCAAGCACATCCTCCACCCACTCTGTCCTCAGCCACCCTGCAAGTCCGTCCAGTATTTTCTCCCTGGTCTACCTGGTGCTCTCTTCCCCCCCCCCCCCCCAGCTTTCCTGTTGTGACCAGGTGATGTAATTCCCCTTTCCTCATAAAATGGCTTCTAAATGTTGCTTGTCTTTTCCTGATCTTCCTTACTGATTTATTGTACTTTTCTTTTTTCCGACTTTTACTGGGAGGCGTCTGGTGAAGATGAAGATGGCAATCTGTAGCTGGACGGGACGCTTGGCAGTGAGTCAGGTTGTAGTTATACGTGAAGTGTGTGTCTCACTCCATCTATTTAACCCCGCTGTGGTCTTCCTCTTGCTCAGAAGCCTGGTTGACGTCTGGGTATATGAAAAAAGGAAACGTGAGAAATTCCCACCTACACAGTCTGAATCCAGAATGGAACCCCGCAGCGTCATCATTGTCATCAACATCCTCATGTATCACCATGGCACTGTGACAATTTGTCCTCTACACTTTGTGGCCCTAAAGCGGAATAGAAGACTTGAGTGTAAAACAAAACAAAACAAAACAAAACAAAATAAGCAAAACAGAACAAACCAAACCGAACCAAACCGACCCAAACCAAACCAAACGAAAGGAAACCAAACCAAACCAAACTGAACCAAACCAAACCAAACTGAACCAAACCAAACCAAACCAAACCAAACACCCCCCTCAATCCAATCTTGCTATCTTTCAGAATAACACACCCGCTGGAGGCTGAAAATCACCCGCTGCCAGAACATCCGAACCAGCTGGACCACCTGAAGCGAGCCTTCTTCTGTCCGCCTTTTGGTCGGGTGGGGGCCTTTCTCCTGGTCCTGGGTATGTTCCTGCTGTGGTGGGGAGTCCTCATTTCCATCACCAAGGAGAAGGCTTTGCCTGGTGGTATTGTTTTTCCTATGCTGATTCTGTTTGTAGCTTGCTGGTGCGGGGGCTATGTAATCAACCTCGTCAAACTTCCTCCGCTCTTTGGTAAGTTTTTCTTTCCTTTTTTTTCTTGTATTTTTTGGGTCACATTTTGGAAACACTGAATGTGACAACACAAAATTACAGTGAAAATAATTGAAACGTTAATATAGTAAAACAAAACAAAACGAAACAAAACAAACAAAACTGAGCAAAACAATGCAAATCAAAGCAAAACAAAACAGAGAAGCAAAGAAAAGCAAATAAAAACAAAGCTAAAACAAAACAAAACAAAGACATATTAGTAATACAGAATATATTACATATGACATAGAAAGGTTAGTTTGTATGGTTTGCTGATTTTTTTAGTGTGTGTGTGTGTTTTGGTTTGTCAGCTGAATTGTGTTCATTACCCCTCTCCCACCACCAATAATTTTATTTTTATGTCTATATTCAATGGTTAACTTATGAGTTGGCCTGTCACGAACCAACTAAACTACCAATCATCAGAACGACCAGGTAACTAACCAGGCATCTATGCAACCAACTTTCTCAATAACAGCCGACCAGCAAATCGGCGAACCAACCAACCAACTAACCAACCAACCAACCGACCAACCAACAATCCAACGATCCAACCAATCAACCAACTATCCAAAAATCCAACCAGCCAACCAACCATCCAACCAACCAACCAACTAACCAACCACCCAACCAACCAACCAACCAATGAGGAAGGAAGGAACGAACGAAAGAGTCGAAATGACTCATTCTTTTTCACGAAAGAACAAATGGCTAAAACAACCAGAGAACACACCATCGCAAGCGTGTGTGTGTATGTCATTGTCGACAAGAATGTTCGTTTTTCATTCCCCCTTAACCAACCAATCGACCAGCCAAGCAAGCATTGAACCACCCAATAATCAAACAACTTTCCATATAACTCACGTATCTGAAGGAAAAGATTCATATTACCTGACCCATATCTGCGTGCGTGTGCACGCACCTCAGAGTGAACGTGTACCTGAGCGACGTCGCTTTGAAATTTTAATCTATCTATCTATCTATCTATCTATCTA
>CM060306.1:73563011-73600511 GCA_030674185.1 Monoplex corrugatus | reverse complement strand
TACATCTGCCTGCTCATGGTTGCCTTTTGCGCATACACACGGACATGTGTGTACGCATAGATATAAGCGTGTGTGTTAACTATCAACATCCAACGCTTGCGCTGTATGAATTCGCACACACACACACAACACACACACACACACACACACACACACACACACACACACACACACACACACACACACACACACACTCACACACACACACACACACACACACACACACACACACACACACACACACACCACACACACTCACTACACACACACACGAAAGTATCCCCTTCCCCCATTCATTTTCACATCACCACTTCCTTTTTATTTTGGCACTGGCAGAAAAACCTGACACTGTTCCGGTCAGTGATGCTATTGGGCGGTGGTCTGATCTCCATCTTTGGCAGCAAATACATCAAGTGGTCAGGTGCCGGACCTTTAGCCTGTCTCTCCATTGCCTTCGTCGCTGGACTGCGCTGGAGGAAAGAGTGTCCCCCGGGAAAAAAGGTAGGTGGACAATTTTGAAATGAAAACTAAGTTTCTTGTTCTACAGTTGTTTTGTGTTTGTTTGCTTCGTTCTAAATTTTGACATAAAAATATGAAAAATTAAGGTAGTCCCTATGAAACTAAACCAAGTTGTTTGGGGAGTGAGGTGGTAAAGATCTTTCTGATCAGCTTTTTTTGAAAACACATTCCTCTGCCCTCCCTGACTGTATATTTTCTACATTCGCTGTCTTCATCTTCAGCCTGCTTTTGGGTCCTGAAGACTTTAGATAGAGATACTTCAGAAAATTAACTGTTTTTCTTGTTTTAGATTATCATGATAGCAAGGCCATGAAGGAACTTGAGTCTGCAGAGTAGGCATAGTTATGTAATATTCGCCGGTTGGTCTGTACTGTATGTGTGTATGTGTCAGATGTGTATGTATGTGTGCGCACGCACTTACCTGTACAGAGAGAGGGAAAGAGTGAGAGTGAGGGAGAGAAAGAAAAAAAGGGGCGGGAAGAGAGAGAGAGAGAGGAGAAGAGAGAGAGAGAGAGAGAGAAGAGAGAGAAGAGAGAGAGAGAGAGAGAGAGAAAGAGAGAGAGAGGAGAGAGAAGGAGAGAGAGAGAGGAGAGAGAGAGAGAGAGAGAGAGAGAGAGAGATGATGAGACGGGAGGAGAGAGAGAGTGTCATAAATCATCATTCATCATTCACATCATCGTCGTCGTCGATCGTCATCATCATCATCATCATCATCATCGTCTCATCATCTCGTCATCGTCGTCTGTCTCGTCATCATCATCATCTCATCATCATCATCATCATCATCATCATTCATCATCATCATCATCATCATCATCATCATCATCATATCACACCACAATCCACACCAATCCACCACCAATCATCACATCGTCATCATCACCACTAATCACCACCATTGTTGTTACTTCTCCTAGACCCCAGTGGAGGAGGTGATGGGAGTGCTGTGGATGGTGTTCCAGCCACTGCTGTTCGGTCTGATTGGGGCAAAAGTGGACCTCTCCAACCTGGAACCCAAGACAGTCGGTGGGTAGAGAAATTCCACTGGATACTAGTCCATGCCTTCCTGAACTGATTCTAAGAAAAAAAATGGGGAAAAAGGACAGAAAGATAATAAAATCGTAACAGAAGAAAAAAAATACCTGATAGAATATAAGAACGAAACGAAGAGAGAGAGAGAGAGAGAGAGAGAAGAGAGAGAGAGAGAGAGAGAGAGAGAGAGAGAGAGAGAGAGAGAGAGAATAATATTATTTTCCAACAGTAAAAGTTATTGACTAGAAGCATTTTTCAAACTTGCCCTTGCTAATCTATACACATAATGTTTGTTTACAGCTACAAGTTCAGCTTAAGGAGGGTACATCGTGAAGAGAGAGAGAGAGAGAGAGAGAGAGAGAGAGAGAGAGAGAGGAGAGAGAGAGAGAGAGAGACATGCAACAGACAGGCAAACAGACAGACAGACAGACAGACAGACAGACAGAAACATAGCAGCAGGTGGATGACTAGAATTAGTGTTTTAAATGAAATGCTGTCTTAGTAGTGCTTTAACTTGTAGTGCCATAAGAAAAGTTATGAAAATATTATCTAAACTCCACTTTGAAACTGCACATTATGGACAGAGCATACCGTATATATCCATATGTACGTGCATATTAGATTGTGTAATAAATATTAGTGCATTCTATATCTATACTAATATTGATGTACGCTTATACGTCTTTTTTAAATATAAAAATGGCATGTTGAAAGTTCTTTTCTTTGGATATAGCATACTGTATATCTCTATGTATACATGCATTTAAGATTGTGTAATGATAAGTATTGGTGCTTTCCATATCTTAACTGATATTGATGTACACGTACGCATGTTTCTGGAATACAAAACAACATGGTGAAGGTTTTGTTCTTTCCAGTCACTTGATATGTCGTCACATACATGATCTGACTGAGCAGACATAAACAATACGATACATATTCATCACAGCAACACATCCACCATCTTTACACATTGATACACAGACAACAACAGTCATCAATATACACTGATGCACATACATCAACACTTTCATCTATACACATTGATACATATACAGCAACATATTCATATCATCTATACACTTTGACACACACACACACACACAGAGCAACGCATTCATATATACACACTGATTCACATATAGCAACACAGTCATCCATACACGTGGACACACGAGCAGCAACACATTCATATCATATATACATTTGATACAAAACAGCAACACATAATTTTATACATGTCCATACATACACAGCAACACATTCATCTACAGTTCTCGCTATAATGTAGTAAGCGTTTACAATTAATTTTGTTGTGTTATGTTTTCTAATAGTGGTTACTGTACAGGCTACGGCATTGGAGTTCTGTTCCTGGGGCTTTTGTTCCGTCTTGTCATGGCTTTCATTGTAGTGTTGAGGTCAGGACTGACCCTCAGAGAACGCTGCTTCTTCCCCATTGTCTGGTCACCTAAAGCCACTGTGCAGGTACACTTTGTGTCTGATGTTATTGTATCTATCTATCTGTCTGTCTGTCTGTCTGTCTGTCTATCTATCTATCTATCTATCTATCTATCTATCTATCTATCTATCTATCTATCTATCTATCTATCTATCTATCTATCTGTCTGTCTGTCTGTCTGTCCAATATCTATCTATCTATCTATCTATCTATCTATCTATCTATCTATCTATCTATCTATCTATCTATCTATCCATCTATCTATCTATCTATCTATCTATCTATCTATCTATCTATCTATCCATCTATCTATTACTTCCTTCTTTCTCTCTTTCTTATTTCGTTTACTTATTTTTCAGTTTTGAATATTCAATACAAACAAAATAACAACGAAAGATATATGATTGCCCATTGTGCTAACGTGTATACCGTCGGAAAATAAGACTGCATTTCATTTCATTTCATTTCATTTACTCAAGATGAATGAAGTTTTACACCGCTGAGTCCTTGTCCCATGATTAAATAAGTTCTGAGCTGGTAATGCTTTATTGGCCGATTAAAGCAGCCTTCTGGACTTTCAGGATGTTTCCTCCCTATCCCCTATCAACCCTCCCCTTCTACAATTCTAAAAGACAAAAATACCCGTAAAACAATAACATCAATAACAAAGCAACAACAACAACAACAACAACTATAAACCCCCTCACCCTGATAGACGTCTTTTAAAGAAGGGACATCTAGTCCAAGGGGCCTGCATTTGAAGTAGAGGTGTTATCATTGGAGGAACTGTTCTCATCTTGGCAGCGTCCCGTCGAATACAAGCTTAAAATGGTAATGGGGAGATGGAGTGGGGGGGGGGGGGGGGCTGTTTGATGTCGGATAATAAAGTCCTGCCGAAGATGATGTGCAGGAGATTGAGTTGGGGGGGGGGGGGGGGGATTTGATGTCGGATAATAAAGTCCTGCCAAAGATGATATTCAGGAGATTGAGTGAGGGGGGGGGGGGGGGGCTATTTGATATCGGATAATAAAGTCCTGCCGAAGATGATATACAGGAGATTGAGGGGGGGGGGGGGAGGGGGGCTATTTGATGTCGGATAATAAAGTCTGCCAAAGATGATATTCAGGAGATTGAGTGAGGGAGGGGGGTGCTATTTGATATCAGATAATAAAGTCCTGCCGAAGATGATATACAGGAGATTGAGGGGGGGGGGGGGCTATTTGATGTCGGATAATAAAGTCCTGCCAAAGATGATATACAGGAAATTGAGTGGGGGGGGGGGGGGGGGCTATTTGATGTCGAATAATAAAGTCTTGCCAAAGATGATATTCAGGAGATGGAGTAGGGGGGGGGGGGGCTATTTGATGTCGGATAATTAAGTCTTGCCAAAGATGATATACAGGAGATGGAGTGCGGGGGGGGGGGGGGGGGGCTATTTGATGTCGGATAATAAGTCTTGCCAAAGATGATATACAGGAGATGGAGTGGGGGGGGGGGGGCTATTTGATGTCGGATAATAAATCTTGCCAAAGATGATATACAGGAGATGGAGTGGGGGGGGAGGGGCTATTTGATGTCGGATAATAAAGTCTTGCCAAAGATGATATACAGGAGATGGAGTGGGGGGAGGGGGGGGGCTATTTGATAACGGATAATAAAGTCCTGCCAAAGATGATATTCAGGAGATTGAGTGGGGTGGGGGGCTATTTGATATCGGATAATAAAGTCCTGCCGAAGATGATATACAGGAGATTGAGGGGGGGGGGGGGGGTGGGCTATTTAATGTCGGATAATAAAGTCTTGCCAAAGATGATATACAGATTGAGGGGGGGGGGAGGGGGGGCTATTTGATATCGGATAATAAAGTCTTGCCAAAGATGATATTCGGATGGAGGGAGATGGGTAAAGTGAGGAGGGGGGGGGGGGGGTTTATTTGATGTCGGATAATAAAGTCTGCCAAAGATGATATACAGGAGATGGAGGGGGGGGGGGGGGGGCTATTTGATGTCGGATAATAAAGTCTTGCCAAAGATGATATACAGGAGATGGAGGGGGGGGGGGGGGCTATTTGATGTCGGATAATAAAGTCTTGCCAAAGATGATATACAGGAGATGGAGTGGGGGGGGGGGGGTATTTGATGTCGGATAATAAAGTCTGCCAAAGATGATATACAGGAGATGGGATGTGGGGGGAGGAGGGGGGGGCTATTTGATGTCGGATAATAAAGTCTGCCAAAGATGATATACAGGAGATTGGAGGGGGGGGGGGGCTATTTGATGTCGGATAATAAAGTCTGCCGAAGATGATATACAGGAGATTGAGGGGGGGGGGGGGGGGCTATTTGATGTCGGATAATAAAGTCTTGCCAAAGATGATATACAGGAGATTGGGGTGGGGGGGGGGGGGCTATTTGATGTCGGATAATAAAGTCTTGCCAAAGATGATATACAGGAGATGGAGTGGGGGGGGGGGGGGGCTATTTGATGTCGGATAATAAAGTCTTGCCAAAGATGATATACAGGAGATGGAGTGGGGGGGGGGGGTTGGTATATTTATGTCGGATAATAAAGTCTTGCCAAAGATGATTACAGGAGATGGAGGTGGGGGGGGGGGGGCTATTTGATGTCGGATAATAAGTCTTGCCAAAGATGATATACAGGAGATGGAGTGGGGGGGGGGGGGGGCTATTTGATGTCGGATAATAAAGTCTTGCCAAAGATGATATTCAGGAGATGGAGTGGGGGGGGGGGGGCTATTTGATGTCGGATAATAATCTGCCAAGATGATATACAGGAGATGGAGTGGGGGGGGGGGGCTATTTGATGTCGGATAATAAAGTCTTGCCAAAGATGATATACAGGAGATGGAGTGGGGGGGGGGGGGCTATTTGATGTCGGATAATAAAGTCTTGCCAAAGATGATATACAGGAGATTGGAGGGGGGGGGGGGGGCTATTTGATGTCGGATAATAAAGTCTTGCCAAAGATGATATACAGGAGATTGAGGGGGGGTGGGGGGGGCTATTTGATGTCGGATAATAAAGTCTTGCCAAAGATGATATACAGGAGTTGGAGGGGGGGGGGGGGCTATTTGATATCGGATAATAAAGTCTTGCCAAAGATGATATACAGGAGATGGAGTGGGGGGGGGGGGGGTATTTGATGTCGGATAATAAAGTCTTGCCAAAGATGATATACAGGAGAGTGGGGGGGGGGGGGGGCTATTTGATGTCGGATAATAAAGTCTTGCCAAGATGATATTCAGGAGATGGAGTGGGGGGGGGGGGGGGCTATTTGATGTCGGATAATAAAGTCTTGCCAAAGATGATATACAGGAGATGGAGTGGGGGGGGGGGTATTTGATTCGGATAATAAGCTTGCAAGATGATATCAGGAGATGAGGGGGGGGGGTATTTGATGTCGGATAATAAAGTTTGCCAAAGATGATATACAGGAGATGGAGTGCGGGGGGGGGGGGGCTATTTGATGTCGGATAATAAAGTCTTGCCAAAGATGATATTACAGGAGATGGAGTGGGGGGGGGGGGGGCTATTTGATGTCGGATAATAAAGTCTTGCCAAAGATGATATACAGGAGATGGAGTGGGGGGGGGGGGGGGGGCTATTTGATGTCGGATAATAAAGTCTTGCAAAGATGATATACAGGAGATGAGTGGGGGGGGGGGGGGCTATTTGATGTCGGATAATAAAGTCTTGCCAAAGATGATATACAGGAGATGGAGGGGGGGGGGGGGGCTATTTGATGTCGGATAATAAAGTCTTGCCAAAGATGATATACAGGAGATGAGTGGGGGGGGGGGGGGGCTATTTGATGTCGGATAATAAAGTCTTGCCAAAGATGATATAAGGAGATTGGGTGGGGGGGGGGGGGGGGCTATTTGATGTCGGATAATAAAGTCTTGCCAAAGATGATATACAGGAGATGGAGTGGGGGGGGGGGGGGCTATTTGATGTCGGATAATAAAGTCTTGCCAAAGATGATATTCAGGAGATGGAGTGGGGGGGGGGGGGGCTATTTGATGTCGGATAATAAAGTCTTGCCAAAGATGATATACAGGAGATGGAGTGGGGGTGGGGGGGGGGGGCTATTTGATGTCGGATAATAAAGTCTTGCCAAAGATGATATTCAGGAGATGGAGTGGGGGGGGGGGGGGGCTGTTTGATGTCGGATAATAAAGTCTTGCCAAAGATGATATTCAGGAGATGGAGTGGGGGGGGGGGGGGGGGGGCTATTTGATGTCGGATAATAAAGTCCTGACGAAGATGATATATAGGAGATGCAGATGCAGTGTGTGTGTGTGTGGGGGGGGGGGGGGAGCATATCTAATGCCGGATAATAAAATTCTGCCAAGTGGTTAGGCTAAGGATGCGGATGATTTTAACCGAAGAAACTGTGATAGTGATGATGATGATGTTGGCGATGATGGCTGCAAAGGTGATGATGATGATGGCGTTGATGATAATGGCATGATGATGACGATGATGATCACCATGTTAATGATTGATGATGATGATGGTGATGGTGATGATGATTGTGAAGAAGAAGAAGAAGAAGATGATGATAGTGACGACGATGATGAAGATGGCAATGATAATGATAGCCATAGTAGTGACGTTGATGATGGTGATGACGATGATGACGACGACGAAGACAACGATGACAGTGATGATAATAACGACAATGATGACGACGACGATGATGATGATTGATGCTGGTGAAGATGAACATTTTCGAGGAACATGACATTAATGACAATAACGACGACGTCAGACAAAGACACCAGTGCAATAAACTGACTTGTTTGTCATTCTGACCAACTTAACATTTTCGGCTATTTTTCACCAGGCTGCCATCGGAGGCATAGCTCTGGACACAGCACTGGAGCTTGGCGCTGGCGATGAGGCTGTTAGACTCGGTCGAGAGGTAATTCACAGATACAGTCACGCACATTTGCACACGTACGCACGAACACACAGATACACACACAAACACATGCACGCACACACACACACTCACACACACATACACAAACGCACGCACACACACTCACAATACACACATATATACGCACAAGTATGAGTTCGGAGAAAATCAGTCATGGAATCATCAGTACGAGTGCAAGTATGAGTTAGGAGAAAATCAGTCATGGTATCATCAGTATGAATAAGAGTGCAAAGTATGAGTTCAAAGAATATCATTGATGGTATCATCATTATGAATAAGAGTGCAAAGTATGAGTTCAAGATCTGATGGTTCATCAGTATGAATAAGAGTGCAAAGTATGAGTTCAAAGAATATCATTGATGGTATCATCATTATGAATAAGAGTGCAAAGTATGAGTTCAAAGAATATCATTCATGGTATCACCAGTATGAATAAGAGTGCAAAGTATGAGTTCAAAGAATATCATTCATGGTATCACCAGTATGAATAAGAGTGCAAAGTATGAGTTCAAAGAATATCATTCATGGTATCATCATTATGAATAAGAGTGCAAAGTATGAGTTAAAAAATGTCATTCATGGTATCATCAGTATGAATAAGAGTGCAAAAGTATGAGTTCAAAGAATATCATTGATGGTATCAGTATGAATAAGAGAACAAAGTATGAGTTCGAAGAATATCAATCATGACATCATCCATGTTCACAGGTTCTGACACTGGCTGTACTGGCCATTGTCATCACTGCGCCCACTGGTTCTCTCCTCATAGCCTTGATAGGCCCACGTCTCCTGCACAAGAGAGAGGAGGGGCCAGGTGGCCCTAACCAGACATTGGAAGCAGTGGAAAAACGAGAGAGCCAACCAAGTGGCAACGTCAACCAAGCAATGACAGTTGAAGAAGAACTATAGTGTGTGTGTAGTTTTTGTTTTGTTTTGATGGATATTTTGTGAATGAGGCAAATGGGAGCGTCATTTTGTACCGAAAACAGAACGATGAAGAACGGCCAGAAGACACGTAATGTGCTGTCCTGGTTTGCTCAAGATCAACGTGGTTAGAGCAATATGTTTTGACACGTTGCACTCCATGGGACTGACTAGTTTGTTTATTAATCAATTGATTCATACATTTATTTAGTTAGTTAGTTAGTTACTTAGTTGGATACTTATTTATTCATTCATTCGCTTATGTTTGTTTATTAATTCATGTTTATTTTTTATGTGTAATTATTCTAATCATTTGATTTTTATTTATTTATCTATTTATTTATTTGTTTGTTTATTTATTTACTTATTCAGTGTGTGGGCTCTGTGTCATATTAATCAAACGTCACACAAAGAAACACAGTTCTGGTATCGTTGTTGATGTTGTTTAAAAGAAGTTCAATGAAGTGATGGTATACAGATGACAAGAGATACCCGGATGTCAGTTCTAAAAATAAATAAAAAAGTTAAAATAAGCAAACGAACGGATGGCAGAACGACCGATCAAACGAACGAGCAAACAAACAAATAAATAAATGTATTGATCTCCCCTGGCAAAACACCATTTTTATACTGAAGAATTTTTTGTTCTAATTCCTCAGTTCATTAGAATGAACGTGTACTCAAAACCATCCTATTATCACACCAAATTTACATACAAAAAAGATGACAAAAATATGTACTGCAAGTTCAGGACAAAATCTGTTATGATATGTTTGTGGTTTAAACAGTTATATTCCGAAAGAAGCGTTTCTAATGTATAAGGCTTTTCATAAAAAGACGATAAATGTATACTGCAAATTTAGGACAAAATCTTTCATAACATATTTGTAGTTTAAACAGGTATAATCCTATAGTAGCGTTTCTAATATATAAGGCTTCTCCAACTGGAGAACGAGAATGGGAACTGACATGCATGACATGTACGAGTTACCTATAATGGGTATTCAGATCACCTCGTCCTTCGGCGTTCTGGTATTCTGGCCAATAAAAACTGAAAAAAATTAATCAAACGGACTGCCAGCGTTCAAGTAAATACTCGTAAGAACCAGAAACCTGCACCAAACATAGAATAAGAACTCACATTTGATGATGATAATGATGATGATGATGATGATGATGATGATGATGATGATGATGATAACAACAACAACAACAACAACAACAACAACAACAACAACAACAACAAACAACAACAACAACAACAGTGATGATAATGATAATAATAATAATGATGATAATAATAATAGTAACGATAACAGCAACAACAACAATAATAATGATAATAATGATCATAATAATAATAATGATAACAACAATTATGATGATGATGATAATGCTGCTGCTGCTGCTGCTGCTAATAATAATAATAATAACACTGATGATGATGATGACGACGACGACGACGACGACAACAACAACAACAACAAAAACAACAATAACAACAACGACAACGACGATGATGATGTTACTACTACTACTACTACTACTACAACTACTACTACTACTATACTACTACTACTACTACTACTACTACTACTACTAAACCAAAACAGACACAACATTTTCCGGCCAAGTGGCCTTCATCAAAGGTACATACAAAAAACAACTAAGATTAAATACACAGAACTTAGGGGTCCCCAGGGAAAAAAAACAGCAGCAGCAGCAAGACTTCCCAAATATTTCTTTAAGCAGGAGAAAATGGCAGACATGAAAAGTAGACACTAAGACAGCGATGGAATTGTTTGATTCAGGCGTGTTTTATTTATAGTTGTTAATAGCTTAGGTACAAAATTTTTATATCATCATTATAATAATCATAACAATCAGCGCTTGCTGCTGTTGATGCTGACCCAAATGAAACATTTCCATATGGATTTTGTTAAAATCAAAGCCTGTTTGGCGTAGAGGTAGAGTTCCTTCCTGTCTTTCAGTCTGACTGCTTAGTTTGTGTGGGTTCGAACCTTGCCTGACGAAAACTATATTAGTATATATGTGCACCATCTGGTGCACCAGCAGTATCTATCTATCTATTCTATCTATCTATTATCTACATCTATCTATCTATCATATCTATCTATCTATCTATCTATCTATCTATCTATCTGTCTATCAATCTGTCTGTCTGTCTATCTATGTATCTATCTATCTGTCTGTCTATTTATCTATCTATCTATCTATCTATCTACCTACCTATCTGTCTGTCTATCTGTCTATCTATCCTATCTTATCTTGTCTATCTATCTATCTATCTATCATATCTATCTATCTATCTAATCTATTATCTATATCTATCCACCTACCTACCTACCTATCTATCTATCTAACCATCTATCTATCTATCTATCTATCTATCTATCTATCTATCTATCTATCTATCTATCTATCTATCTATCTATCTATTTGTAAATGAGTGAATGAGTGAGTGAGTGAGCGAGTGAGTGAGTGGTGTGTGTGTGTATGTGTGTGTGTGTTGTGTGTGTGTGTGTGTGTGTGTGTGTGTGTGTGTGTGTGTGTGTGTGTGTGTGTGTGTGTGTGTGTGTGTGTCTGTGAGCACACACATACAACTCATCATTGTACTTATTGATGTGGATGTTGGTTTATCCAAATCTTCTGTATACATGCTAATGTATGCCATGATACCATGCCGTTTTACAGGATACCAGAAGGTGTGTGTTTAATCCTTCGACTCCTGCAGCCTGTCCACCAGGATCCTGCATCGTCAACAATGCTAGGAAAGCAAAAACTTAACCCTTGGACTCCCTCACCCTATCCACCAGCTTCCTGCAGGAAGCTGGTGGATAGGGTGAGGGAGTTCAAGGGTTAAGTTTTTGTAGTTAGTGGATAGGATGTGGGAGTCAAAGGGTTAAGCTTCCTGTTGTGGGACCTGCAACTTACAACTGTACATACAACTTGTCACATGATGTGTTTTATTACTGTGTATTATGAGTACTCGAGGCTACATGTGTATTTCTGTCGTGTGTGATGCGTCTTGGCTCTGCTGAGGTTGCTGATTTATGTTGCACGTGATATGTGTGTGTGTATGTGTGTGTGTGTGTGTGTGTGTGTGTGTGTGTGTGTGTGTGTGTGTGTGTGTGTGTGTGTGTGTGTGTGTGTGTGTATGTGTTTCTTTGTTTGTTTGTGCGTGTGTGTTTGTTTGTTTATGTGTGTGTGTGTTTGTTTGTTTGTGCATGCGTGCATGCGTGCGTGTGTGAGAGCGTGTGTGTGCGTGTGTGTGTGTGTTTATGTGTATGTGTGTGTACGTGTGTGAGTGTGTTTGTGTATGTGTCTTTGTGTGTGTGTGTATGTGTATGCAGTGTGCGTGCGCACACATGTGCGGGCGTGTGTGTGTGTATGTGTTGGTTTGTGCCCTAATTAGCCAGACGTTTGGATGTACTTCTCACCTGTATTTTTAATGTACCATATTATATTGCATGATATGTAATTTCTCTATTTCTCTCATATTTTTTATATATTACTCTCTCGACCTGTCTCGCCAGTACAATACGTGTGTTCGTATTATAACTTTACCTCATCCATCTCCATTGAAATAAAACACTTTGGTTTGGGACATAAAATAATATTTTCGAATTAATAATTTCTGTTTCACGATCCACATGTTTTATCCGCACACACACACACACACACACACACACACACACACACACACACACACACACACACACACACACACACACACACACACACACACACACACACACACACACACACACACACACACACACACACACACACACACACACACACACACAGAGGAAACATATTCATTTCTTTCCCTATACAAGTCTCTTCGCATGTGAGAATGGAGATACTTGATTTCTTAGCATGATTTCTATCATGGCACATATACTATGAAACTGATTTCTCAAATTTAATGCATCACGCATGTACTATGAAACTGATTTCCCAAATTTAATGCATCATGTTTCCAGGATCATCGTGTCAGTATGTCTCCAAAAACACGAAACAGCGAACACATTCACATTTCGTACCATGAAATTCAGTGCACGAGTTCAATACTGCTTGGGGAACCTTCTTCAATTCTCCAGCTCATCCAACTGTGGAATCTGTACTTCATTATATTGTACGACAGATAATGTGTTAAAATATGTGTATCATGTTGTATTGTTATGAAAATAAAAATGCGTAAAAATGAGCAGTGAAGAAGAATATGTGAAGAGAGAGAGAGAGAGAGAGAGAGAGAGAGAGAGAGAGAGAGAGAGAGAGAGAGAGAGAGAACAAACAAACAAACAAACAAACAAACAAACAAGCAAACAAATAAAAAGGTGCCCATTATACCTGCATGCAACTCAGACCAAATAAAACAACTCATTTCATGATTGGGTAAGAGAAAGCAGCGAGGGAGCGGAGTGGTACCCTCTCTGGAATACCTGATCCGAGAGTGACTGAGGTTTCTACCATCTCACTCCCCAAAAATCCTGATTAGGATTAACGGAGCTCCATTACCAATTTTCTTTCAGAGTTATTTTAATTCGTTTTAGACAAAACACAAATAAAGACGATATGTGCTGAACAGTATTATGATGTCATTGAGAAAACTGAACAAGATTTATAATATACACAATGCATTGAGCGAAACTGATATACATACTCATATCTACTAATCTGTTATGTTTTTTTAATAAACAATATAAAGTCATTTAATTTATACAGTTTCAGATTTTAGTTGTTGTGTTGGTGTTTGTTTGTTTGTTTGTCTGTCAGTTTTTAAATATATTTGTACGTATTTGTTTTCAGCGAAATACAACGATCAACGTATTATCAAAGCAAAATCATTTGTATCAGACTTAAAGTTTAAAATACATGCATAATGTCTACATCATCAACAAAGGATCTATTGCATGAATTTATAGTCAGGTTCTATTACCAGTTATCGCTGAGTTCAATCCCACTCTGCGACATAAAAACTGGCCTGTTCGCTGCCCACCTTATCAATGTTTCAATCATTCTGGTGGTGTGTCAGTTTAGTGCTTCGTAGGTCCCTTCTGCCCCTCCACCTGCCTTCCTCCCAATTTCCAGACCTTGCCAGCGCATAAGGTTCTGCACAAGCTCAAGGAGTCTGCCAGATAACTGCAGGCAGATTTAGGTGAAGCACATACGGAAATGTCCGAGCGCGATGAATTTGTCGTGAAGAAACTCCTGACTCCAAAACTTTACAAGTTTCTTGGTGTTGTCAACAAATTCCAGCGCGATCATTATCTTCGTGACATATTCAAATCCGCCCTGATGCACTTTGATGACACACGATTAAATACTGAATCATCATTTTCTTTGGGGAAGAGTGAGAGAGAGAGAGAGGGGAGAGAGAGAGAGAGAGAGAGAGGAGAGAGAGAGAGAGAGAGAAGAGAGAGGAGAGAGAGAGAGAGAGAGAGAGAGAGAGAGTTAGTTTAGACTTCAGACTTAAGAACACTTTATTACAAAAGGATAATAGCATTAGGTCCCATAGGAAATGTCGTATAGCTAGTCCTTGCTACTTAACACACATTATAAGCATTAAGCATATTCCAAATTTAACAAAAAAAAGCAAGAAAAAAAAAAAAGAGAAGAGAGAGAGAGAGAGAGAGAGAGAGAGAGAGAGAGAGAGAGAGAGAGAGAGAGAGGAGAGAGAGAGTCTAGCTCTTCAAAATTAACAACTTCCTCGAAACGTTTTTGAGTGTTTCATTATTCTGGTGCTGGTGGTTTGTTTTGTCCAAGATATTGAAAATTCACTGTAAATAAAGTCTGTGAAAAAAATACGGATTTTGTCTTCTTTCTTGGCTCTCTCTCTCTCTCTCTCTCTCTCTCTCTCTCTCCTCTCTCTCTCTCTCTCTCTCTCTCTCTTGTTTTTTCTTTTTCCTTTATTGTATATATGATTGAAAAGGCACATACTCAGATTGTTGTCGTAATCGTAGATACATGCAATTATAAAACAAACAAGCAAAAACATCTAAAGTACACACATGCGTAAGTGCTCATATATTCACACACACACACACACACACACACACACACATACAGAGAGAGGAGAGAGAGAGAGAGAGAGAGAGAGAGAGAGAGAGAGGAGAGAGAGAGAGAGAGAGAGAGAGAGAGAGAGAGACTTTAAATCTTGGATTGATTATTCGTGTCAAGTACATTCTTAAGTTATGTGCATTCTGATTGTTGATTTAACGCACGATCTATGCACCTTCTTTTTATGTCCTTGCACTATGTGCCTTGCACCTGTATCCTGCATCGCCCTTCGGTTATCAAGCGCTCCAAATTCGAAACCCGGACACAAAAAGCTGTCATAGCTTTGTCCCATTTCCTTGTGGCACGAGCACAATTGAGTATATCTTTGTTTAAATCTTAATTTAACGACAAAAATTTGGGAAGGAAGGGGGAGGGGGAGCGAGAGGAAGACAATTATTTGAAACCGACCAGAGAAATGTGAGCAAGTGAGTGATTGACACACTCTCTCTCTCTCTTTTTTCTCTCTCTCTTCGGTGTGTGTGTGTGTGTGTGTGTGTGTGTGTGTGTGTGTGTGTGTGTGTGTGTGTGTGTGTGTGTGTGTGTGTGAGTGTGTGTGTGTATGTGTGTGTCACACACACATACACACACACACACATACACACACACACATACTCACGCACGCACGCACGCACACACAGCTTTTAATCCTAGCCCAGCCGACTACTAGAGTCATATCGAGGCTAATACCACGCCAAAAACTACAACCAGGTTAAAATAAAGGACAACACTTCAAAACCATGCTCACCGTTAACCTTGCAAGTCTAAAGCACACATGCACAAGCACGCACACACGCACACACACACACACACACACACACACACACACACACACACACACACACACACACACACGGACACACGTACATGCACATCGATCATGGTGGACTCTCTTGCCAATCCGACCGAGGCATATGCATACCGTCCTTTATCACCCGCTGAGTAGAAAAGTCTGTACTTGCTAAGGCACACTTATTCACACAACTTGAAGACTGGACATTCGATCCTTCCACATCATGTTGCAGATCTTGAGCAAACAGCACACACACACATAGACAAAAACACAAACACGTGTGTGTGTGTGTGTGTGTGTGTGTGTGTGTGTGTGTGTGTGTTGTGTGTGTTGTGTGTGTGTGTGTGTGTGTGTGTGTGTGTGTGTGTGTGTGTGTGTGTGTCTGTGTCTCTGTGTGTGTCTGTGTGTGCCTGTGACAGATTAGATAGATAGATAGATAGATAGATAGATAGATAGATAGATAGATAGATAGTAGAGAGAGAGAGAGAGAGAGAGAGAGAGAGAGAGTGTGTGTGTGTGTGTGTGTGTGTGTGTGTGGCGCGTTCGTGTGTGTGTCTCTGTGTGTGACTGTGACAGATTAGATAGATAAATGAGAGATGATGAGAGAGAGTGAGAGAGAGAGAGAGAGAGTGTGTGTTGTGTGGTGCGGCGCGTTCGTGTGTGTGTCTCTGTGTGTGACTGTGACAGATTAGATAGATAAATAGATAGATAGATAGATAGAGAGAGAGAGAGGAGAGAGAGAGAGAGAGAGAGAGAAGAGCGTGTGTTGTGTGTGTGTGTGTGTGTGTATGAATTTGTCTGTGAGTGTGTGCGTATGTGTGTGTGTGTTTGTGTGTGTGCGTGTGTTGTGGTTTGAGTGAGTGTGTGTGTGTGTGTGTGTGTTTGTGCCTTGTGTGTGTGTGTGTGTGTGTGTGTGTGTGTGTGTGTGTGTGTGTGTGTGTGTGTGTGTGTGTGTGATTCTCTTCGAGACAGGTCAAGACGACATATCCAGTGAGAAGAAAGAACGGCAGTGTATTGTAGCCCGTTGCTATTTCTTTCTTCCGCCCAGAACACACATTTATTCATCATCCCTGTCATACTGCAGGCAATCCTTCATGTCACGGTCCCTTACAAATGGCCTCAGAGCTAGCGCTGGACACCGGCTACGTGTGACATAGTAGACTGATTAATTACAGTGTGCTTCCCGTTTTCCTTCAGAAGGGTCCAACCGTGTCCGTACGAAGTCACATGACACATTCTTACAGCCCATTATGCTCAACTTTAACCCTTTGACTCCCCCCCCCCCCCCCCTGTCCGTACAAAAGTCACATGACACATTACTTACAGCCCATTATGTCAACTTTAACCCTTTGACCCCCCCCCCCCTGTCCGTACAAAAGTCACATGACACATTACTTACAGCCCATTATCGCAACTTTACCCTTTGAATCCCCCCCCCCTGTCCGTACAAAAGTCACATGACACATTACTTACAGCCCATTATGTCAGCTTTAACCCTTTGACCCCTCCCTGTCCGTACAAAAGTCACATGACACATTACTTACAACCCATTATGCTCAACTTTAACCCTTTGACTCCCCCTTGTCCGTACAAAAGTCACATGACACATTACTTACACCATTATGCCAACTTTAACCCTTTCACTCCCCCGCCCCCCCCCCTGTCCGGTAAAAAGTACATGAACTAGCTTGACACCATTATGTCAACTTTAACCCTTTGACTCCCCCCTCCCCCCGTCCGTACAAGTCACATGACACATTACTTACAGCCATTATGTCAACTTTAACCCTTTGACTCCCCCTTGTCCGTACAAAAGTCACATGACACATTACTTACAGCCCATTATGCAACTTTAACCCTTTGACTCCCCCCTGTCCGTACAAAAGTCACATGACACATTACTTACAGCCCATTATGCGCAACTTTAACCTTTGACTCCCCCCCCCCCCCCCTGTCCGTAAAGTCACATGACACATTATTACAGCCCATTATGCGCAACTTTAACCTTTGATCCCAGCTGTCGTAGTATGCAAAGCTAATTTCCTATTCTTCGTTCTGTCGGTTGTTGCCAAAGCTAATGTTTACCAGATTCTTCCTGTTCTGTCGGCTATATGCCAAAGCCTAAGTCTGTGCAAATGATTTCTCTGTCCATTCATGTTATCAGTCCATCTTTTTTTTTTTTCTGTCTCTCCTCCATTTCCGTCCCTCCACAGTTCCCTGGTGGACTGGTGTAACAAAGGTCTTCATGGCTATACCAATATAGTTTTCTTTTCTCAACTGATGTTAGCAGATCTTATATCGTCTAGTGTGCTGCTTGATGTTTGTGCTCATGTCCATTGGTGATATGATGAGTGTATCTGATGTTTAATATCTTGTGATAAAACTCCATATTCATGATTTGGATTCGTCTTCTGTCTTTAAACCTTCTTGCCATGTACATAGTTAGTTATCACAATACAGGAAAGACAATCTTTGTTTTCGTTATTTACTAGGACAGAAAACAGCTACATAGGTAAAAATCAATTCGAAAGAAACATCAACTATCGACCTGTAAGAACCACCTGAATGGACATGGCCTGACCAGTAACATTAAAGCTGGCTTTATAATTCAGTTTTTTTCATTTTTGTAGTAACCACAATACCTTTGAAAGCATGGTGATGTCCAATAGCAGTTCAGGTCCAGTCTAGGTAATACATTCCCATACATTCCTACTAAGCAAGACTTTAACAGTGCATCTCTTCCGCATAATCATATCTTTTCGCTTCAGTGAAAAAAAGAAGAAGAAAGAAACTGCACATAAATAAACAAGTACTTATATAAATAGATAAATAAATAGATAAGTATATAAATAAAAAAAAATGAAATAAAGTAAAATAAGATAACAGGAAATAAAAAAAAAAAAAAAATAAAAAAAAAAAATAAAAAAAAAAATAAATAAAATGAAATAAAATAAAACAAAATGAAATAAGAACGCGTGCTTACTTGATGATGTAATACTGGCACGCATTTTCAGATAGCAGGCCTTTGTCAAGCAAACAAAAGATTCCCCCCCCCCACCCAAAAAAAAAAAAAAAAAGACGAAAGAAAAGAATATACAATTAGAACATTTTCCATCCTTCTTTCCCTTCGTACTTCGTTAATTTTCTAAATCATGTAGTGTGTGGAGCGAAGGTCATTACACCCGTGAAATAATCCCGCACAGTACTTTCATGCCTGGACTGTCACGAGTGAAGAATATTACAATTCTTTTTATCAAGACACTGTTTCACACTTTCCGTCCTTTCACCGGCACTTTTAAACTTCAAGTGCATTGTTTTAAATCTTTTAGAGGAAATGTGCAAGTGTGTGCGTGCTTGCACGCATGTGTGTATGTGTGCGTGCGTGCGTGTGTTGTATTGTGTGTGTGTGTGTGTGTACGTGTATGCGTATGCTTGTGTGTGAGCGCCCGTGTCAAAGTGTGTGAAGAAATTACTGTTCTGAAATGGTATAGCATCATTAAATTTCTGCTCACGAAATATCAAGACATCCAATGTTGTTTACATATTATACAAACCTTTATTTAATCAGCATTTTATAACTCTGATTGCCATCACCGAAAACAACAACATCAAAATAATATCATCAAGACAAAAACAAGGATGTTTTGCTATGATAGGATAGTTTATAAACAACAATAAAGAGAAGCCAACACGCACTCACTAGCACACTAACACACACAGACACACACGCACGCACGCACGCACGCACGCACACACGCACGCACGTACGCACACGCACGCACGTACGCACACACACATCTCAATTGAATGTACAAAATTAACGGCGTCTTTCTGACGAAAAACATAAAAATGGAATGCGCACAACTGGTCAAAGAAACTATTGTGATTTGTCATCAGTGAAACACTCCATACATAAGTAACCTGCCAGTATGAACGACACAACCAAAACTGATATGTAATCGGACTTTACACACTGATTTCAAATAAAACCCTTCATGTAATTATCTTCTCCTAACCTCGCTCTACAGGCAAGCACACAATTATAACTGATATAAGATCTCTTATGGACTCTTTTGGGTGTTCCAATACATACAAACGTAGACACTTTGGAAAGCCATACTTTTGTCAGGACTGAGCTAACTAAAAAAATCTAGGGGGATCCAGAAATATTTTGAAACTTTGAAAAAAGTCGAATTTGGCGCATTTTGAGGCATGCAAGCGTGCATAATTCTGTCATTTCACAACTAAGCTTACAATTCATGAACTGTTACTACTTTTTTCTTTGCTTCGTGTCATACGCTGACCCCTATGAATGAAAACAACAACAACACAAAACGCAACTTCAAGCGCTGACTTTCTCTACCAAGTTTCACCAAAGTGTTGTGTTTCACTGAGCACACATGATCATGATCTTCAAGTGCAATTTTTTCTTTGCTTGCGTAGTCATACTCCCGGCGACAGAGAAGGCAGTAGGCAAGGCCAGGAGTTTTAACTTTTTTTTAATGAATCGATTGAGGGTCTCTTCTCCTACATGTCCTGTCCAATCCTATCTCCGATAATTTTTCACTTCTTTTTACTCAAAAGTTTGTTCAAGCTCAACGATGCCCGACCACATCGTCACCATTTTGTTCCCCAAATGCTCACTCGATGCTACGACTAGTGAACCGTTTGCAGATGGAGTGATTCGCAGATATTGATTCTGCTGTTTCTTCCCTAGGGAAGCAATTGAAAAAAGCAAGGAAATATGGTTTTACTTTCACGGATATACGCAAATTCGAGGAAGAGTCCCACACCTGATATATATATATATATATATATATATATATATATATATATATATATATATATATATATATATATATTATATATATATATATATAAAACAAAAGGGCGTGGGCAGATTTGGTGAGAGGCTGTTTAACACACTATAGGCATAGTTAGATGTAAAGTATCTGGACCAATCTGGCACTCACTGAAGAGAAAGTGTGGGCGTACATTTGGTGTGACACAGTGTTAAGGCATCTCACATGTAAAATATAAAACAGTACTCTCGTTCTTTCAAGTCACTTTATAACAACAACAACAACAACAACAACAACGAACAACAACAACAACAACAAACCTCTCTCAGCTCACAGACACTGACACACACATGCGCTCACGTACACGTACGCACACGCAAGCTGATGATATTTGAACACCGTACGGAAATATTAAGTTACATTAAAACATCTCCACAGATATCAAAAGTACATACATGTTGTGATAAGACAAATAATTATGTTTGCAAAGGTGACATAAATAAACAACATTGTGCGGTTATGCTGTTGACTTTAATAATGTCATAACTGATCAGTTCCTCTGTAGTCTGCCCCTTCATGTTTTTCTTCTTTCTGTGTTTCTTTATACTTTCTTTTTCAGCTTTTGATTCTTCCCTAGGACTGAAATGTGTTCGATGTAAAATTGGAAATGATAGTGTGCACTGTAAAAAAAATAAAAAAAACTGTTTAAGGGGTGAAAAGAAAGGCTTCTGTGGGAAGTAAACAGCAGCCCATGGAGACTTCACACAGTTAAGTACTTCCTGACCACAGCACAAACAAACAGAATTATTCCATATATACTTGCATTTAGATGTAGCTTTGACATGCAATGAAGGTCCATCTTATCATCAGAGTTTCATGAAATAAAAAATGGAATGTTTCTTGAAGGATACAACGCCCATAAACAAGATAAAAGTTTCTCATGACCCGAAACGTTGTAGGATAGTGAGATGTTGGGCACGTCAACATTTTTCGGGGCCAGCAGCTCCTGGCATTGTGAGGGCAGCGTTTATCTCACTTTCCTCGTTGCTTTACCTTCTTCAATCCGAACAAGGCCAAGTACCCGTTCATAGCTAGGTGAACTGAAGGCCACCACATAAAGTTTTTACCGAAAGACTTGAATTCGAAACGGTCCAACAGGAAGGCGGGAGCTCCACCTCCGTGCCAACCAGGCCCTAAAGCGGGAAAAAGCTATGGCTCGGACAGATTACATTCTTTTCTCGGCGTTCGGGCAAGTCCATTCTTTTCTCAGCGTTATCAATAACAATAAGTGATGAAGTGTGAGCATCTTCTCCACGACTGACTAATTTGGTTCAGATTTGTATCAGCACCCACCTCAGATGATATGGCTGACGAGGATAACCATCTCAGGGAAGTGATGGGAGGGGGACTTCTTTAATTCTACACCGACACCACTAGAACAGCACTTCTGTGAAGATGGGCAGTAAGAAAGACAAGTTTTAACATAGCGCACCTCCTGGTTCGAACCCACAATCGTGTTAGCATGTGAATCGACTTTAAACCAACTGAGCTACTGAGGCCCGCACAGTCTGTTTTACCTGATATACTTTACCGGTGGGTTTTGTTTGTTTGTTGTTTTTTTTTTCACTAGGCAAAAGCTCAAACTTATTAGTGCCTGCCACTTCCCCTATTGCGCTTTAATGTATGATTTTTGAATTGTTTTTCAAGTCGCAAGTCTCAGCTCTCGGATGACATGAAAACGCAAGAAAACTCATAACGTTATGACTGATAAAAATGACCATATGTTGTAGATGATCCTATGATATAGTTTGATAATATATTGACAGTTATTCAGTTTGGTATTACATGACAATGCTGCATTCCACAATACTGTCGTATCACTGCACAGTGTCAATCAGGCCTGATGAGTGTAGACACCTGCTGTGTTGTAGGTCACTTTAGCTTGAGCAATAATCTCAATCGTCATCTATATGGAGGATGAGTCCTCTGGCTGTGTGTCAATGAGCTAATAGCACAGCGTTGTGATTAGGAGCCGACCGCAACTGATAACATTTACAACAAACATCAGTTGTTACGGAACTCCAGTTTCCTTGTTTATATCCGCAGGACCATCCACGATGCCAAGGCAGCTGGTGAAACTGATATTTAATTGGTGTCCTACCTGAAACTTTACATCAGCTTAATTAAAGACCTCCACTTCAATTGCCTTTCTTTTTCTGGCTGCCCTCACCTTAATGCTCCAATCAGTCTAAGGAAGTCCTGTCTACCTACCTCCTCCCCCCCTCCCTCCGACTACCCTCTACCCATTTCTAGACATTGTCAGCATGTAATGTTTTGAGTAGGCAAAGAGAATACGGACTTCATGGCGACCGTCTTTCAAGGAAAAACAGGCAAAAAAGAAGAAGAAAGCCAGACCTCCAATCTCATACATCGAGAACATAACCAACGTCAGTGGCCTATGTATTAAAATAATTTTCACAAAAGTCAAGACAGAGCGGCCTGGAGGGAGATGGTGGTGTCCAGGTGTGCAGCGGCCAACACCGAACCTGGTTACGCCGACAGGTGAGGCAGGTGAGAAAGACAGAGTCTGTCAGATGAATTGAAAACAGATTTGGTTTTTGCGCATAAGAATCTGCCTGGATGCAATGAATCTCTCTTGAACAAAACCTTAGGCTTTTTGATTTTTGAGCAGAGGCTTCCCCTTAATACCAGGTCTTCAAATCTCCTTTATCTGCTACGTTCTTAACCCTTTCAATCCCTCACCCTATCCATCAGCTTCTTGCACGTTTAACTCTTTAATTTCCTCATTCTGTCCGCCAGCTTCCTGCATGTTTTTTAATATTTTAACTTCCTCAGTCTATCCACATGTATCAGTTTCCTGCACGTTTTAACCCTTTAAATCCCTCATTCTATCCACCAGCTGCCTGCATGTTTTAACCCTTTAACTCCCTCATCTTACCCACCAGCTTTCTGCACGCTTTAACCCTTTAAATCCTTCATCCTACCCACCAGCTTCCTGCATGTTTTGACCCTTTAACTTCCTCATCCCATCCAGCGGCTTCCTACACGTGTTAACCCTTACACTCCTCCACCCTATCCACCAACTTTCTGCACATTTTCTAACCCTTACAGTCGCTTATCCTATATACCGGTCTCCTGCACATTTTAACCTAATCACTTCCTCATCCTGTCCAAACACCGTCCTGCAGCTTGAGAGTCTTTCTGACAAAGCCAGAAACGAAGTTGTTAAACTTTACTGCTGGAGTCCTTCCGATTCAGAAGCTTCATCTCGGCCTCAGGAGCTTCTCTGCCTTCCTCTGCTCCCCGCTGATCTTTCTCCACAGGTTGCTCCTCCACCTCTATGGAGTAGACCCGGGGCGTATGTTTCAGCAGGTGAGGCCCACTTAAGTAAATGGCCACAGCGCCTATAGGTGCCGTGATCACTATAACCAACACAGCTAGCACCAACACCTGCAAGGGAAGGACATAAGGATTATGTCTAATCTATGTATGTATCTATCTGTCTGTCTGTCTGTCTGTCTGTCTGTCTATCTATCTATCTATCTGTCTGTCTGTCTGTCTCTCTATCTGTCTGTCTCTCTATCTGTCTCTGTCTGTCTCTCTAATCTGTCTTTCTGTCTGCCTATCTATCTATCTATCTTCTCTTCTCTCTCTCTTCTATCTGTCTGTCTGCCTGTCTATCTATCTGTCTGTCTCTCTCTGTGTCTATCATCTATCTGTCTGTCTGTCTATCTAACTATCTATCTGCCTACCTGCTTGTATACTATCTATCTATCTATCTATCTATCTGTCTGTCTGTCTATCTATTTGTCTAGTTTTTCTATTCTCTCTCTCTCTCTCTCTATCTATCTATCTATCTATCTATCTACCTGTCTGTCCGTCTGTCTATCTGTCTAGTTTGTCTATCTGTCTGTCTGTTTACTACATTATACAAATATCTATATAAATCAATATGAATATATATATATATATATATGTATATGTATATATACATATACATATATATATATATATATATACACACACAGATAATTACGTTTAAACAGCACAGTACAGCTGCTATTCAATAAAAGAAGGATTGGCGGAAGCAGAACCCATGGTCGTAGGACTCCTTCCTGCGTAGAATACATGTGCTTCCAAGACTGGTCTTGTATCCCAAATAAAGACCTATACCAGGCGATAAACGACGAGTATGACTACTCATCCCGTTGGATGGACAGGACAGACCATTTTAACTGTGAAAATAACTTCCAGTAGTCATGGCACTCCGCTCGTTCATTTCACAGTGTTTTCAGTGTCAACTGCAGCAGCAGCAACAAAGACAACCCAATATTCAAACAATAACAAAAACTAAAACAACAATCCACACTCAAACACAAATATGGACTTTCAATCCAAAATCCAAGCAAATAGCATTCTCGAATAAGCAGGAAAAGCTTACCTTTTCTCCATATTCAATCATGTCTTCATCTTCGATTTCCCTTGCCATATCATAGGCAATAGCCCCAATAGCTGCCTGCATAAAAGAAAATCATGGGTCACAGGCAATTGTTTGAAATATGTTGTCAATAAGAGTTATATCATGATCTTTCATATCAAAGGAGAAGTGGATTGTGAAGTTATACAAACATAGCGTCAACACCTACATTTAAAATCAAAACAATTTCGCCAAGAAATTAAACAAAGGCAAAAAGCTAGATGGCAGAAAAACGCACAGGGTTAGAGGACAATGTAGAGAGTATGATAGAAGGAGGACAGGGTTAATGCTGAGGACAGAAATGCTAATACAAAATAATGTGACAAACTTTATACCTGAACATCACGATATAAAAGATCGCAGTCTTTACTCTTGAAATGCAAAACGGTAATCAAAGACTAATATATACCTAAAAGCCACATATACGAGTATGTTTAACATATATCTACAATTTTGCTTGAAATTCAAAACGGTAATGACAGACCAATACATACCTGAAAACGACATAAAAAGAGTGTTTAACATATATCCGGAGTCTTGAGTTTGTTGAACAAGGTACGATCGCACTCAGAAAATTCTATTTACTCTCCATCCAAATCTGCCTGCAGTTACCTGGCAGCCTCCTTGAGCCTGCGCAGGACTCTATGCGATGACAGGGTATTTAAATGGAAAAGGGGACATAACTTGCGAAACACTGACACAATTAAAAAGATTGGCCCAAAGTGAAAACAGCGTGTGTGACAGAACTTCGTGTCGAAGAGCAGACAGAAAAACAAAAGATAGAAGAAAGAGAAGAAGACAAAACAAAACGCCATATCTAAGAGCAGAAAGAAAGAGAAAGGAAGGAAGAAAGAGAAGAAGAAAGTTGATACCTGGACAGTGGCTTTGGGAAGCCAGGCCAGAGGGACGAAGAGCCGTTCCTTGAGGTTCAGGTTGGTGCCGAAGACAGCCAGGAAGGCCACAGCACACCGTACAGCCAGCCCTATGGCCAGCACGGCAACACCCTCACCTGCATGGTTAAACAAAAAGTAGTAAAATAAAGATTGTGCCATAACCCTCAGGTCGTAGGGGACTGACACGATTGTAGTAGCATTAGAAGTAGTAGCAGTGGTAGAAGTAGCAATAGTAGTAGTAGTAGTCATTGTAGTAGTAGTAGTAGTAGTAGTAGTAATAGTAGTAGTAGTAGTAGTATGCCTCCATCAGTCAGCGTCGACTATGGATGGTACGCCCTAGTGTCGAGTCGAGCTGACGCCTCTGGAGCAACGTCGGCTGTGGCTATTAACCCTTTGACTCCCGCACCCTGTCCAACAGCTGCAAAAACTTAATCCTTTAACTCCCTCACCCTATCCATCAGCTTTCTGCAGGAAGCTGGTGTTAGAGTGAGGGAGTCAAGGGGTTAAGTTTTTGCTTTTCCAGCATGGTTGATAATACGTAATGCTAGTGGATAGGGTGTGGGAATAAAATGATTAAGTCCGATGCGGCAAAGGCAATCTCTGCGACACTGGATGCATGTAGGGATGCCTGACCATGGGACTGTCGTCATAGGAGCTCGCTTTCCGCTGATTCTCTTTTCCTCAACTAAGGATCTCCATTTCCATACGTCTGACGGCCCAGGCACTCTTATTAGCGTCTATGCTCCTACCCTAACATCTACACCAGAAGCAAAGAACCACACATACACAAAACAAAACAAACAACAAACAAACAAAACAACAACAAGTTTTAGAGAGAGCCCGCTATGGCCGTTAGCTTAGATGTTCGGAGTGCCCTGTTGATGACATATGGGTCGTGGGTTCGATCCTCCAAGGGGCCACATTATTTACATGGGCTAGTTGGTTCTTTTGACATAGCTGTGGACTCACAAACAACAACAACAACAACAACAACACAACAACAACAACACACAAAAACCATATATCTTTGTGTGAGTGTTTCTCAAGTCTGCTTCTGACTTTTAAATTCAAGATCAGCGAAGTCTGTGTGATAAGGATACATTTCTTTTACAAGAAGAACGTTTACAAAAAAGCTAAATACTGCCATTTAGACATTCCCGTAGCAGCCAAATCGGTCAGATACATACTTAGACATTTCACCCCACTCTGTGTGTATAGGTTGTTAGAGTGCTGAGCAGACTGACTTATACGTATTCGTATACATACACGTCTGGGGCAAGCTGACATAGACTTTAGTTTTTCCCAGACCAGTTTTGCCAGGACAGTGCTCCGTTCCTTCTTTCGACGCTTTACCTACTTCAGCAGCCCTGCAATTATTTACTTTTTGTATTAGCCAAAACTGATCGGCCTCCTTATGTTACAGGGGATTATGGAATTGGTGCTGCTGGAGAGCCTCAAGGTCGAAGTTTTAGACAGAACCTGCTGTGGCCGTCAGCTTAGATGTTCACGAGTGCCCTGTTGATAACATATGGGTCGTGGGTTCGATCCTCCAAGGGGCCACATTATTTACATGGGTTGGTTGGTTCTTTTGATAGAGCTGTGGACTCAGAATCTATCTCGAGTTCAATCCCGCCCGCAAACTTTCAAACTGGCCTCTTCGTTGCCTATCTTAACCCTTTGACGCCCGCACCCTTGCCACCAACAGCAAATACTTAACCCTTTGACACCCTCACCCTATGTGAGGGAACCAAAGGGTTAACTTTTTGCTTTGCTAGCATGCAGGATGCTGGTGGACAGGTTGCGGGAGTCAAAGGGTTAATATACTATCATTCAGGTGGCCTCAGCTTAGTGCTTCATAGATTTTTTTCTCCCCTTCCCATCCCTATTTCAACAACCTTGCCAGCACATAGGATCTTGCGCAGGCTCAGAGAGTCTGCCAAATAGCTGCTGGCAGGTGGGTGGGTGGAGCGCATATGGAATTATCCAGGTGCGATGAAGGCCTTTGAACAAATCCCAAACTACGCTGTTGTCCATGCAGTAGACCCACACTGTCCACAAAGTGAGAACCGAAGGGGAGGCTGAAGCCAGGAACCAGTGAAGGGAGTGTATTTCAATTACAAGAGAACTTTTGAAACCAAGACTGACCCACTGTATCCCCACTCAGCTTGTCGATCCGAACTGCAGCTGCGATCAGACCAAACAACAGGGGCTGGAACAACATCCACAGCACTCCTATCACGTCTTCCACAGGGTTCTGCACATGGTAAATCACAACAATAGATATGTGATGTGTGTGTATATATATAGTGGTATCTATCTGTGATGCCACACACACACACACACACACACACACACACACACACACACACACACACACACACACACATATATATATATATATATATATTATATATATATATATACATATATATATATATATATATCATACATATTATATATACTATAATATGTATATATATACATATATATATATCGGTCTCTCTGTCTCTGTCTCTTTCTCTCTGTATAATATATATATATATATACATAATACATACATAGATACATATATAGTCAGACAGACAGATAGGTAGATAGATCAATGGAGAATAGATATAGATAGACAGATAGGTAGACAGATAGTAGACAGCTACATAGATAGATAGATGATGGATGGATGGATGGATGGATGGATGGATGGGTGATGATGGCTGGCTGGATGGCTGGCTGGCTGGATATCTATATACATATACATATATATATGTTACATACATAAATAATAATACATACATAATATATATATTTGTGTATTATGTATATATTATATATATATATATATCATCATCATCATCAGGTGCCTTGTCACATGGCGTTGGCGATCATGGCCTTCCATCTGTTTCTACCCTTGTTGCCTCACGCACATCTTCCACCCTCTCTGTCTTCAGCAACTCTGCAAGTCCGTCCAATATTTTATCCCTGGGTTGACTTGGTGCTCTCTTTCTCTCCAGCTTTCCTGTTGTGACCAGGTGCTCCAATTCCCCTTTCCTCATAAAATGGCCCATAAATGTTGCCTGTCTTTTCCTAATCTTCCTTATGAATGATCTTCTTATGTCTGCCTCCATCAAGACTGTCTCGTTTGTTTTCTTTGCTGTCCATGGAACTCTCAACATTCTTCGTAGAAACCACATCTCGGCTGCCTCACTCTTGTTCTGGCTTTGCTTGTTGACTATATATATATATATCTATATATAATATCTATATATATATATCTATATATATATATATATATATATATATATATATATATATATATATATATAGAGAGAGAGAGAGAGAGAGAGAGACAGATAGATAGGTATATAGATAGATAGATAGATAGACAGATAGATAGATAGGCAGATAGATCGGTAGATAGATAGGGTTTATATTCTCCATTTGGAAGTCAGCATTTTTCTTCTTCTTCTTTCCCATGTAAAATGTAGCAAACATTCTTTGACAGGGACTGTTTGCACTATACAAGTGGAATTATAACTATTATCATTATTATTACTGTTGTTATCATTATCATTTCTTTTCATTGTCATCGCATCATTATCATTACGTTATCATTATCATTTCTTTTCATTGTCATCGTCATCATTATCATTACCATTTCTCTTCATTGTCATCGTCATCATTATCATTACTACTATCATATTAGTTTAATTATTGTCATTATTACTATCATTTATCATCACCATTATTATTATCATTGTTATTATTATTATTGTTGTTGTTGTTGTTATTTATTATTATCATTGTTGTTGTTATCATCATCATCATTACTGTCATCAATATCATCATCAGTATTGTCATCACCATCATCATCATCATCATGATCCTCCTCACCATCATCATTACCGTCGTCGTCGTCATCATCATCATCATGATCCTCCTCCTCCTCACCATCATCATTACCGTCGTCGTCGTCATCGTCATCATCATCATCATGATCCTCCTCCTCCTCACCATCATCATTACCGTCGTCGTCGTCGTCATCATCATCATCATCATCATCATGATCCTCCTCCTCCTCACCATCATCATTACGTCCGTCGTCGTCGTCGTCGTCGTCCATCATCATCATCATCATCATGATCTCCTCCTCCTCGACCATCATCATTACCGTCGTCGTCGTCGTCGTCATCATCATCATCATCATCATCATCGTCGTCGTCGTCGTCGTTGTTGTCATCATCATCATCATCATCATCATCAGTACCAAACCCACTGGCCTGCCATACCTTCTGTCCCTTGGGCATCTCCTGTCTCCAGCGGAGTGCGGCAACAAAGGCGAGAGTCAGGACGGCCAGTGGACCAGCCCCTGACCAGTCGGCCTTCTTACTGCCAAACACTGCCAGGAGGGCAAAGCCCATCAACATTACTGACCGGAACAACAACAGGTGTTTCTGCACACAGACACCATGAACAGATTATAAAAGGATATAATCATATTTCAGTATGAGAGGAATGGATCAACATTGAAGATAACCTAACCGATATCAGCCAGCGCCATATAGGCCATACATACTGTAATATTGTCTGGCAGGAAAATTTTGCTGATTCACACGTCCCTCAGGAGAAGAAATTTAGCACCAACCAACCAACAGCACCACCACCACCACCTAACCACCACCACCAGCACAAAAATGATATCCATCAAGAGTACTACTCAGCTTTCAACATATAAAAAAAAAAACCCCACAAAAAAACAAATATCAATACCGTCCATAACAAGAAACAAACAAATAAACAAAGAAACAAACACACAAAACCGCATAATCATCCAACAAAATAAGCGAAAAGCAGCCAACCAATCAGCCAACAACAAACTCTGTCTGTCTGTCTATATATGTATGTATGTATAGCATATACACAATGTATATATAGTACACACACACACACACACACACACACACACACACAAGATATGGTCTCCTTCTGATTACCCAAGAAAACAAACATCAACATAAATGTAGAAATGGCAAGACCATCAACACCATCATCAAAAGCAATGTTGTTGTGTGTGTGTGTGTGTGTGTGTGTGTGTGGTGTGTGTGTGTGTGTGTGTGTGTGGCGAGCGCGTGTGTATACTATGTGTGCACACGCGTGTGTGTGATATGTGTGTGTGTGCATGCGGTGTGTGTGATATGTGTGCCTGCGTTCGTGAGTGTGTATTTGTGTATGTGTGTGTGTATTTGTGTATGTGTGCATGCTTATGTGATGGGAGAGCAGATACTTACACTCTTCTTCTGAGGGACGTACCACAGGATCATGCCCATGATGATTCCAACGGCTACCCCCACCACGGCCTCCAAGGGCCCTTTGAATAAATTCCACACCAAATCTCCTGGAAAAAAAGTCATCAAGGATTCTGCTATAACGATGTGAAAAACATGTGGTCAAGCGGTTAAACGTCAAACTTCCAGTCAAACGATATTGGGTTCAAACCGCCTAAACACCTCCACCCGGTGGAGAAAGGGGTGGAGATTTTCCCGATCTCCTGGCCATCCTGTGTGCAAATCTTCTAGTGCCTTGCAGAACACCTACTATGCACACAAAGGATCATGTAAGTCAGTCAGTGGCTGGCCTATGGAAGCATGAAAACACCCAGCATGCACGCCCATTAAAGATGCAGGCTGTACAACAACATGGTGGAATATTATGTGGTCAGCGCGCCCAACAGCTTGAGTTTTCTGTGATCCCTAACTGTCTTATTTGTAATGCACATTGAGTCCACTTGCGTTTGGAAAAGAGCGCTAAAGAAACGCCATTTACGATTGTACAGATGTGGTGTACGTCAATACAAGCATTAGTTAATCTGACAACAACCGGTTGTTGAAATGGTGGTGTAAGCGTTGAGTTAGGTAAGTCGCCTTCCGCCACTTCCCACTTGGTTATCCCCGTTGGCCGTATCACTACATTGCCCATTGAGTACTAACGTAAAAAACTCAATCAAGTAACACCACTCTCTGTCGTTATCTATCCTCCTGTCCTTCCTCCCTCACCCCTTTCAATTACCTAAGGTTCCTCCCCTCACCACCCCCTTCCCACCATTTTAGTTTCCCTTAGCTCCAGAAGGCATCACTACGCTCGGGATATGCCTTATGCTCCAACACCTCAGACACTATATGAACGGAAAGTCTGAAAAAATTTTAGTACATGTTATAAGCAAAAACACCAAGTATCTCCCAATACAGAACGTACCCGAAGAGAAGGTGATGCCCAGCAGCACTCCGAATCCAGTGATGGCCAAGACATCATCGAGACTGCAGCGGCCAGCACCAATGTGGGTATACCCTTGTCTATACCATAGCCACGTTCAGACAGACTCAGCAACGACGGTACCACCACTGCCGGGGAACCGCGCTATGATGAACCTATAAAAGGGGAAAAAACCGTTTTCTTTTTTTTAGAAACTTTCATGACTTTTGTGTGTGTGGTTCAATATTGTAATTAATAATAACCACAAACACATGAAAATAAAATGAGAACGAGCATTTAATTTACAATACAAGACAGGTAGCAAATCTTCGGATAAACAGATTTTGTCAAGCGAACACAAAATGCAGCAAACACACAAAACTTAAGACGAAAACAACAACAAAACTTTCCGGATGTTTCAATGAGCTGGAGAAAAATAGACAATGTTACGGAATGTAGACTACATTTCTCTAGGCAGACATTTACTTTCATTCAAAGTTAGTTGATTAATGATGAGCAGTCACATGTTTTTATGCAGTTTTGAACGCTGGTAGCCTCTTTGAGTCATACGCGGACAAAAGGGGTGGGGGTGGGGGCAGGAAAACATGCCATAAACTGGGAATTGAAAATTTTAGATCTGTCCATTCTAATAGGTCTTGTCACTGTACTACCAAACAAGAACAAAAATATTGTACATACAATTACGATTATTGTTTAAAATGGACAAAGTATACAAGAGAAAATACTTTATTTGGAATAAACTTACCGACGTTGATATAAAAAATTATACTCTAAGTTTAATCGATAGGGAAGTGTAGGGCCTACCTTTCATCGTTTCGATCATGCCTACCATCTTTTTGTTATTCAAGGGACACTAGTCTAATTTAGAGTGACTTAAGGGACTTGAGAGATCTATGACGACGTAAACGCTAAGAAAACAGCTCTACATCTCCTGACCACGAATCGAGCTATATGCTGAACAAGAACGAATCCTACATGTTCGACTCTAGGGTGTATTTTCATAATGTGTCTCGGCATCAACGGTGCTCGAGAGATACAGACTGGCTAGAAAATTTGAGCAACTTATCTTCAACACGCATCCGTAAAGTGTATGTCACTGTGTGTTTCGACTGTGTTGTTCCAGTCCTCCCATCGAGCCCATAGCACGCTCAATACATGTATGTATGAAATCCGGTTGGGCTAAAAAATCCCACAATCTATCTATCTATCTATCTATCTATCTATCTATCTATCTATCTACCTATCTACCTATCTATCTATCTATCTACATGTATATCTATCTATGTGTATGTGTGTGTGTGTGTGTGTGTGTGTGTGGTGTGTGTGTGTGTGTGTGTGTGTGTGTGTGTGTGTGTGTGTGTGTGTGTGTGTGTATGTATGTGTATATATATGTATGTATGTTGATATGTGGATGTATGTATTTGTATGTATATATATCTATATATATATGTGTGTGTATATGTAAGTACATGATTTTCTACATTTTTCTTAGCCCTGTTGATTAGGCATTGCATACATTTCAAGATGTTTGTAAATGCTATGTATTTGAAAATGAATAAAACAAGTTAAAAAAAAGAAAGAAAGAAAAATTCCACAATGATTTTTACATGACTGATAAGATTCAAACCCACAAAAATCCAATCGGTAATCCCTTGCATTGACCACTTACACCACAGCGACTAGTCAAACCAACTATGGTTTTCGCGCCCGTCACAGACACAACTTACCCCAGCATGAAGCACCATTGCCATGGGAGATCCAGGATGAGGTGGGCAGCGATGCCATCAGTGACAGTCTCACACAGACAGGGACAGAAGGCCAGGCGACCCACCACAAAAGACAGACGCCGAAGGGCCGCAGGGTCCAATCCCAGTCCCGCCCTCACTAAGATGATGGCGAGGGCGATTTGTCTGCACATGGACACACGTGCGCGCGCGCGCACACGTACATATACATGCACGCACGCACACATGTGCACACACACGCGCGCGCGACGCACACACACACACACATGCATGCGCACAGCACAGCACACACACACACGCATACAAATACACACACGCGTGCACACATGCACTGCACATACACATACACAAAAATACGAGCACACACGATCGCATGTGCTGGTCTAAAACTAATGTGCTATGAACAGATTTAAATTGAAATTCACACACACACACGCGCACGCACACACACACACACAACATACACACACACACATACACAACACAACAACCACACACAGACACAGAGAGAGAGAGAGAGAGAGAGAGAGAGAGAGAGAGACATACAGAGAAGACAGACTGAAAACACACATACAGCACATACTGACATAATTACATTCACACCACATACACATCACATCACACACACATACACCACACACACACGCACACACACACACACACACACAACACACACACACACACACACACACACACACACACACACACACACACACACACACAAGCTACATACAAAGAAATATGTACTGTACAGATTATTTCAGACATGCACGCACGAAACTAAATACAAGTCGTATGTACCTGCATCCGGATGCCCAGTCTTGGTCAATGTCTTTGGCAATGTCTATTCCAGGAACATTCCCGAGAATTCCACCAACAATAAGCATACCTGGATATTGTTTGAAAAAAAAAGTAAAAAAAAAAGCTTCAGCATAAATCACAAATGCATTCACACGTACACGTATTATGCCTAAGAACATGATCTGGTAGATTAACATAATTAAGTTCTTTTGGTGACCACACAAGCAAGCACATGTGTCCATCTATCTATTTGTCTATCTATCTGTTTGTCATTCTGTCTATCTATCTGTTTGTCTGTCTATCGGTCTGTCTGTCATCTGTCTATGTTTCTATATCTGTCTTTTTGTCTATCCATCTATCTGTCTTTCTGTCTATCTGTCTGTCTGCCTATCTGTCTGACTGTCTGTCTGTCTGTCTGTCTATCTATCTATCTATCTATCTATCCATCCATCCATCTATCTGTCTATCCATCCATCCATCTATCTATTATCTATCTAAACACACACACACACACACACACACACACACACACACACACACACACACACACACACACACACACACACACACATATATATATATATATATATATATATATATATATATATTATATATATGTATATATACAAGCACACATACACATATGGGTCGGTTTTACTGATAGCTCGGTTGTAGAAAACATACACAGGTGAAGTAGTTTTCATCCCCACATTTAAAGTAGAAAAGTCCTATTTTATCAGGAAAAGTGTGTCTATATTTACAACTGAATGAATCACTATCATGCAAGCTTTGGATCACCTAGCAAACTATCAGTCTATATTCTTTGAAAAGCTTTCTTTGTAGATTGAAAATCTGCTTGATATCCCTTACTGTGTTGTAATACTGAAGCAAGACTTAATGTAGTTATTGAGACGCATCATCTAATACATTATTTTAAGATAAAAGGCACGGATGTTAGTTTCAGCAGGATACTTCTTCACGTTAATCTTCACAGCAATGAAGCAGTTAGCAGAGCAGTAAATGAAAAGTGGGCACACTTCTCAAAAAAATTCGTACGAGTGTATGTTCGCACACCAGTGAAAGAAGCTTTCTACTCTCTAGAATTAACGTCATACAATCGATTTCATGGACATTTAAATGGAAAGTTTGTATCACAAGAATAGAAAGAAATGCCTTTACAAATGTAAAAAGAAAGCAGCATTCCTCCTTCAACCATCTGAAAATTAACTATTATTGTTTAGTTTCGTCTTCGACTATTTGCTTTGAAAACAAAATATTGTGAAATTGTTAATATATAATAATAATAGTGCATTTATAGAGCGCTTTCCGAAACCTCAAAGCGCTTTACATCAGTAAACCATACATATATAAACCAAATAACAGGCTACAATACAAACAAACTCATCAAAAACTATCCACAGGAAATCAACAACCACACAGATACACCAAATAATCTCTCTCCCTCTCACCCCCTCCCCGCCCACCCCTCTCCCCCCATTTTCAAACACACACACACAACACCCACACACACACAGCCACACACCACACACACACACACACACACACACACACACACACACACACACACACACACACACACTGGCATACACCCCATTGTGCACAATTTCATCCAGAATGTCAAGCAGGATCAACCCACTAGCCAAAATCAGGAAAAACACTGTTTAAAGAAGTAAGTTTTTAAACTTGTTTTGAAAGATGGTAGAGTTTTAGAGTGGCGGACGGACTGAGGCAACAAGTTCCATGTCTGAACAGCAAAAACTGCAAAGGCTCTACCACCGTGAGTTTCTCTGTTATATTTTGGCACACGAAACTTCTTGTCATCCACAGAAGAGCGGAGTGATCGAGAAGGTACGTAGACAGTCAAGAGTTCAGAGAGATAGTCAGGAGCAGTTCCAGAAATGATGTGATAACAAAGGCAGCAAATCTTGTATTTTATTCTTTGTTCAACCGGGAGCCAGTGCAGTGTCTGAAACAGGGGTGTGCAGTGCTGTGACCTACGTGCCTTGAAGATGAGTTTAGCTGCAGAGTTCTGAACTTGTTGCAAATGTTTGAGATGTTTCTGAGGGCAACTCGCAAGGAGTGAATTGCAATAATCTAACCTAGACAGAATGCATGCAGTAACTAACGTCTTGGTTGCGTCTAATGTAAGGTAGTGTCTAATAGAATTAATGCGTCTAAGTTCGATGTATGCAGCCTGACATGTTTTGATGATGTGCTGGTGCATGGAGAGATTATGGTCAAAGACAAAACCGAGGTCACGAACGCAATCAGAAAAAGCAATAGCGGTATTACCGACAGTAATAGTGGAAGGCAGAGAAGAAAGATCTGCAGGCAATGGAGAAACACGAAGGGCTTCAGTCTTGTCATCATTCAACTTAAGTCGATTTTCATACATCCAGGATTTTACTTCAGAAACGCAGTTCTGAAGAGACTGAACTAGATGATCGTAGTTAGAAGGAGAATCAGTATGATTGAGCTGGGTATCGTCCGCATACATTTCATGACGGATGGAATGTGAGTCAATAAGGTGGGTCAGAGGAGAAGTATACAATATGAAAAGCACAGGACCCAGAACAGAACCTTGAGGCACGCCAAAATCCAAAGGCAGCTCAGAAGATTTGTTTCCGTCGACAAGTACGGTTTGCTTTCTTTCTGAAAGATAAGATCGAAACCAGTGTAAAGCAGATTTTTGAATTCCAA
>CM060306.1:73555511-73558011 GCA_030674185.1 Monoplex corrugatus | reverse complement strand
GGTATAGAGCAACAACATATGCTTATGGCATGCTCACGAAACGAAAAAATATATAAACATTTCAACACATCGTTACAAGGGACATCAATCAACCCCACACACAATATATCTATTCATGTTTCTTCTTTCCGAGACACTGCCATCTCACTACCTTGAGTATAAATATTTGTTTGTTTGGTTGGATTTTTTCATGTTGTTCTCTCTCTCTCTCTCTCTCTCTCTCTAATTCTAATTTTCAGGTATTTATTTTTTTCTTACTGTTCTAATAATAATAATAATAATTACAATATTTATATAGCGCAAAATCTTGATAAAATCAAATCTAAGCGCTGAAGCAGACACACACGCAAGCACGCACGCACGCACGCACGCACACACACGCACGCACGCACACACACACACACACATACACACACACACACACCACGCATGGCTATAAATGGGGAGAAAGAATAAAAGCAATAAAAGCAAGAATAAAAGCAATGGAAAATTATAGAGAGCATAGCATATACAATTATATATTATAACCATGTGATTCCCTCCGAGCGGAGACAGGCTGCAGAGGGGGGTTAGGATTTTATGCGGAGGAGAAAAGGTGAGTTTTGAGAGCGGACTTGAAGGAGACAAAAGTAGGTTGCTGACGGACTGAGAGAGGAAGTTTGTTCCAGGAGAGTGGACCAGAAACAGAGAAGGCTCGTGGACCATAGGTATTGAGCTTAGTGCGTGGAAAGCGAAAAGTCAGAGGATCGGAGGCAGAGCGGAGGGTACGTGAGGGAAGATAGATCTCAAGTAGGCTTGACAGGTAATCGGGGGCTGCGTTATTGAGGCTTTTGTAGCACATGGTGTCTAGTTTGTACTGTATGCGCTTTGATACAGGGAGCCAGTGAAGTTGTGCCAGGAGAGGAGATATGTGGTCAGCTTTTTTCTTTTTGAGTACAAGGCGTACAGCATTGTTTTGAATGCGCTGTAGGATGTGAATGGTGGAGGCAGGAAGACTAGACAGGAGTGAATTGCAATAGTCAATGCGAGACATTATGAAGGAGAGAACGAGTTTTGCAGTTGTTTCGACAGAGAGATACTTCCTGATCAGCCTTATACGATGGAGATGATAGTAGCAGGATCTGGCAGTTTGAGAAACAAAGTTGTTCATGGAGAGGGTAGAGTCAATGCAGACACCAAGGTTTTTAGCTGAATCAGAAATTGGGACTGATGTGTTACATAATGGGAGAGAAAGAGGAGGCAGCTGAGAAAGTTTCTGACGGGTGCCAATGAGGATAGCTTCTGTTTTGTCGTCATTAAGCTGGTCTATTGTGTGTCATCCAGTTCTTAATGTCCGAGTAACACTCAGTGGTGCGAGTCAACAGGCGCTGTATATTATCAGGTGAGTCACTGTCTTGAAGTTGGGTGTCATCAGCATAGAAGTGGTGTTTTATAGAATGGGAGTTGATGATGGTGGACAGGGGGGAGGTGTAAAGAGTGAAAAGAACAGGGCCAAGGACAGATCCTTGTGGAACACCACAGGTCAGGTATGCAGGTTTACTTTTTTCTCTTAATTCTAATTTTGGTTGGATTTTTTTCCTGTTGCTCTCTCTCCTTTTCTTTTTTTTTATTCTAATTTTGTTTGGATTTGTTTCCCGTTGCTCTCTCTCTCTCTCTCTCTTTCTCTCTCTCTCTCTTTCTCTCTCTCTCTTATTCTAATTTTATCGGATGCGTGTATGCACATTATTTTCCCTGTACTGTGAAGATAGCAGGTTGCTGTACAGTATGAATACTCTGTCTTTGGTGAGCGTGCCTCGATATTTCAATAAACCAACGGATATCGACATGACTTATATTAGCTTTAACATGCATTTTTAATGTTGTGCAATACTGCAATAGTCACACATAAGGCAAAAGCATCCCAGCAATTAATGACACAAAACAAGTCAGTATTATGATATCAAAAATAAACAAACAGACAAGGAAAACACAAAAAGGACAACGACAAATAAAACAACAGTAAGCGCACATCTCTTAGAATGCACAAACTTTTCTGATAATATCTATTTGAATACATCGTTGATTTCATCGAGAATATAATGAAATCCACGCGATCCAACATTAAGATTTGATTGTACATTTCGGTTTCGACATGTTATCCACACAATTTGTGTGCAACTGAGTTTCCAAAATAGTATTTTGGTCTGAACATACAAACAAGCAAGCACAAGAACAAACGAAATTCATTCCTTTTTGCTTTGTTTCATAACAAAACTATGCCATGAACTAACCGATTTCGCCTCTCTCTCTCTCTTACACACACACACACACACACACACACACACACACACACACACACACACACACACACACACACACACACACACACACACACACGCACGCACATACTTATTCCTTCTCCCCACCATCTTATGTATTCTCTCTTTTTCTCTCTCTGTCTCTCATGCTCACACACATACTCCATACCCCCCCCCCCCCCTTAGGCATCCCCCCAGCACAC
>CM060306.1:73498011-73550511 GCA_030674185.1 Monoplex corrugatus | reverse complement strand
TTTTTTTTTATTAAAGGATCATTGCAATCAGGGAGGTTACCTTTGTGCTCACCCTCAATGACGCATCCGCCAAGTGGATGAGACTCGACTGTGTGGTTCCAGTCTTTCCAATGAGCTCATAGCACGCCCAACTCTGGGTAGGAGCCGGTTGGAGCCGAAAAATCCCACAATGATTTTTGAAGGTACTGATGGGGATTCGAACCCACAACCTTCCAGTCAGTAGTCCGTTGCGCTAACCAATATACCACGGCGACTGGTCTAGAGACAACTGTCTTTCCACGTACACTCCGTCGTTTGTTCAGTTTTTAAGGAAATTGGGTTTGGCTAGCTCAGTTGGCAGAGATGTCGACATAAGATCTGATGGTCTGAGTTCAATCATAGCCTGCCACATAAATAATTTCAATGACGAGTTTGTTGTCCACCTTCACTTCTTCAATCTTTCTGGTGATGTCAGTCTCTCGTTTCCTAGGCCCACTGCCTGCTTTCAAGATTTTGCCAGCAAACGGGGTTTTTGGCACAGGTTTGCAACATTGTACAGCCAGATTTTGGTAGAGCGCATATGCAACCGCCCATGTGCGGTGAATCCCTCTTGAACAACTTCAAACTCAGTTAAGATTAACCTTTTCACTCGCTCACCTTATCCACCAGCTTCCTGAAGCTCGTAGTATCAATAAAAAAAAAAAAAAAGAAATTAATGTTTGATGAAGTCGACCAGACCACAAGCCTGAAGATAGTGATACAGAGAACTTGCCGTTGTCCACGCAGCAGGCTCCTCCTCTACAGGGTCAAAGGAAACAAAGGAAAGGTTTAAAAAAAAAAAAGAAAAAAGAAAAAAAAAAAGAGCACGTTTGATGTTGTTAAGCCATGTCCGTGTTTCCATAGTCACCAGACACGGACATGGCTCAACAACATCAAACGTATGTAGTTGATGCTCTGCATGTGTACACACACACACACGAAGGTTCAGGCCTTGGCAGGTCTGCATATGTAATGGTCTGGAAGATCAGGACATTTCCCTGGGCTTTCCTCACCAGGCGCTAGTCATGTAGAGTCGAACCACCGAGCATACGTAACTTTATAGACACTGTAGGGGTCGAAAACAGACCATATTGAAGTTTGGCCACAGACTTCTGCTGAAGTGTAAACCGACACTAGCGGTGTAAGCGAGGCAACTCTGATTATTTAACAATAATTTTTGTGTGAATGTTTATCTCCCTTGTAACGCGCATTGCGCTCTTGAATTTTTGGATTACCCGTTCTCTGTCTCTCTGTGTCTATCTGTCTCTCTCTGTCTGTCTGTCTCTCCCTCCTTCTCTCTCTCTCACTGGTTAAAATTTAAGTCCTACCACACAAAATGCATGCGAGGACTAGTATGAAAACAAATAAACAAAGCATGGCCACAGACTTCTGAAGTTGTCAACAGAACAGACAGTATGCATGCTGGATATTGTCCGTGTTTCCATAGTCACCGGACACGGACATGGCTTAACAACATCAAACGTATGTAGTTGATGCTCTGCATGTGTACACACACTGAAAAGATTCAGGCCTTGGCAGATCTACATAGGTCTATGTAGGGTAAACTGATCTAAAAACCGACCGATTTTTGGGTGAGTAAAATCCGACCGATATGAGCTGCAGAAGCTGTTTTTAGGTTTGGAACGTTATTTAGATCAGGCCCTCTCATGAAATGGCGGGATTTGGTTGGTCGGACTTTACATCAGGCTTGTATACCTGAGTGATCTAATTCTCGACCGACTCCCACTGTTTTTCTTTCGCTGTCTTTCTCCCCCCCCACCTCTCTCTTTCTTTCCTTTTTGCTGTCTCTGGCTTGTTCTGTCTCTATCTCTCAATCGCTCGCGAGCAGACACGTTTGTGTGGGTGTGAGAGATGGCAGCCACTTAGATCTACACAGACCTACTTCACGCACTGAAGCACTGACCACGCTGCCTTTATAAAAAGTATGCACCAGGAAAAGATGTCGATCGTTGGCAGACGCAGTAGATGTGGAAAACACCGATGAAAATCATTAAAGCATTCATTGTTCCAGCAGAAACTAACTCTTTTTGTTGTTTTTGATTGATGTGCACTGCCTTGACCGTATTCATGCTGGTCGAGATTTAAATCACCCACTGGTCGGATTTTACAACCACTGGTCGGAATTCAGATCACGTACCCCTACTTCGTTCTTGAGCATATTGTATGACTGTGGTACCCCTTATAACTTTGTAAGGCCCAGTAATCATCACAGAAAGTCTACTACAGGTATCAAGCTGTTCTAACTAGTCATCTACGAAATGTTTATGAAGACATGCCACAAAACCTGTACCTTGTTCCAAAATCGGTCGGATTTAGATCAATTTACCCTAGTGGTCTGGAAGATCAAGAAATTTCCCTGGGCTTTCCTCACCATCCGCTAGTCATGTAGAGTCGAACTACTGAGCATAGACACTGTAGGGGTCGAAAGCAGACCCGATTGAAGTTCGGCCTCAGACTTCTGGAGTGTAAGCGAAGCAACTCTGATTATTTAACAATGATTTTTATGTGAATAATTTATCTCCCTTTAAAGGTAATGTACACTGCGCTCTTCAATTTTTGTTTTGTTTTGTTATCCGTTCTCTCTGTCTCTCTCGGTACTGAGAAATGGTTGTATAACAATACAAGGATGGCTGTTATAAGCTCATATCGGTATTTAGGAATACTGTTCTCAACAAGACTTAGTTTTAATTTTGCATGTCAAGATTTAGCAAGTAGAGCAAAACGAGCTGCTTTCAGTATTCTAAGTAAAGCGAATAAACTAAATATTGTGACGATTTCAAAATATTTGAAGTATGCATTACCCAAGAACAACTATGTAGGCTATTATATTCTCTATTTGCATAGTGCTCATGTAGAGTCGAACCACTGAGCATATTTAACTTTATAGACACTGTAGGGGTCGAAAGCAGACCTGATTGAAGTTTGGCCACAGATTCATGAAGTGTAAGCGAAAGCAGACCCGATTGAAGTTTGGCCACAGATTCCTGAAGTGTAAGCGACACCTAGCGGTATAAGCGAAGCAACTCCGATTATTTAACAATGATTTTTATGTGTATATTAATCTCCCCTATAAATCTAACGCGCATTGCGCTCTTGAATTTTAAGATTGCCCATTCTCTATCTGTGTCTCTCTCCCTCCCTGTCTATCTCTCTATATCCTCCCTCTCTCTGTGTGCCTCTTCCCCTCTCTCTCTATATCCTCCCTCTCTCTGTGTGCCTCTTCCCCTCTCTCTCTATATCCTCCCTCTCTCTGTATGCCTCTTCCCCTCTCTATATCCTCCCTCTCTCTGTGTGCCTCTTCCCCTCTCTCTCTATATCCTCTCTGTGTGTGCCTCTTCCCCCTGTCTCTCTATATCCTCCCTCTCTCTGTGTGCCTCTTCCCCTCTCTATATCCTCCCTCTCTCTGGGTGTCTCTTCCCCCCTTGTCCTCTCTATATCCTCCCTCTCTGCGTGTGCCTCTTCCCCTCTCTTATATCCTCCCTCTCTCTGTGTGCCTCTTCCCCTCTGTCTCTATATCCTCCCTCTCTCTGTGTGCCTCTTCCCCCTGTCTCTATATCCTCCCTCTCTCTGTGTGCCTTTTCCCCTGTCTCTCTATATCCTCCCTCTCTGTGTGCTCTTCCCCTCTCTCTCTATATCCTCCCTCTCTGTGTCTCTTCCCCCTCTCTTATCCTCCCTCCTCATGGTCCTCTTCCCCCCTCCCTCTCTCACTGGTATCAGGTTTAGTCCTACACACAAAATGCATGGGAGGACTAGTATGAAAACAAGCAAAGCATGGCCACAGACTTCTGAAGTTGTCAACACAACAGACAGTACGCATGCTGGATATTTTCCGTGTTTCCATAGTCACCGGACACGGACATGGCTTAACATCAAACGTATGTAGTTGATGTTTTGCATGTGTACACTCACACGAAAAAGGTTCAGGCCTTCGCAGGTCTGCATATATGCAATGGTCTGGAAGATCAGGACATTTCCCTGGGCTTTCCTCACCAGGCGCTAGTCATGTAGAGTCGAACCACCGAGCATATGTGACTTTATAGACACTGTAGGGGTCGAAAACAGACCCTATTGAAGTTTGGCCACAGACTTCTGCTGAAGTGTAAACCGACACTAGCGGTGTAAGCGAGGCAACTTTGATTATTTAACAATAATTTTTGTGTGAATGTTTATCTCCCTTGTAACGCGCATTGCGCTCTTGAATTTTTGGATTACCCGTTCTGTCTCTCTGTGTCTATCTGTCTGTCTCTCCCTCCTTCTCTCTCTCTCTCTCACTGGTTAAAATTTAAGTCCTTCCACACAAAATGCACGCGAGGACTAGTATGAAAACAAAGAAACAAAGCATGGCCACAGACTTCTGAAGTTGTCAACAAAACAGACAGTATGCATGCTGGATATTGTCCGTGTTTCCATAGTTACCGGACACGGACATGGCTTAACAACATCAAACGTATGTAGTTGATGCTCTGCATGTGTACACACACTGAAAAGATTCAGGCCTTGGCAGATCTACATAGGTCTATGTAGGGTAAACTGATCTAAAAACCGACCGATTTTTGGGTGATGTGAAATCCGACCGATATGAGCTGCAGAAGCTGTTTTTAGGTTTGGAACGTTATTTAGATCAGGCCCTCTCATGAAATGGCGAGATTTGGTTGGTCGGACTTTACATCAGGCTTGTATACCTGAGTGATCTAATTCTCGACCGACTCCCACTGTTTTTCTTTCGCTGTCTTTCTCCCCCCCCACCTCTCTCTTTCTTTCCTTTTTGCTGTCTCTGGCTTGTTCTGTCTCTATCTCTCAATCGCTCGCGAGCAGACACGTTTGTGTGGGTGTGAGAGATGGCAGCCACTTAGATCTACACAGACCTACTTCACGCACTGAAGCACTGACCACGCTGCCTTTATAAAAAGTATGCACCAGGAAAAGATGTCGATCGTTGGCAGACGCAGTAGATGTGGAAAACACCGATGAAAATCATTAAAGCATTCATTGTTCCAGCAGAAACTAACTCTTTTTGTTGGTTTTGATTGATGTGCACTGCCTTGACCGTATTCATGCTGGTCGAGATTTAAATCACCCCCGGTCGGATTTTACAACCACCTGGTCGGAATTCAGATCACGTACCCCTACTTCGTTCTTGAGCATATTGTATGACTGTGGTACCCCTTATAACTTTGTAAGGCCCAGTAATCATCACAGAAAGTCTACTACAGGTATCAAGCTGTTCTAACTAGTCATCTACGAAATGTTTATGAAGACATGCCACAAAACCTGTACCTTGTTCCAAAATCGGTCGGATTTAGATCAATTTACCCTAGTGGTCTGGAAGATCAAGAAATTTCCCTGGGCTTTCCTCACCATCCGCTAGTCATGTAGAGTCGAACTACTGAGCATAGACACTGTAGGGGTCGAAAGCAGACCCGATTGAAGTTCGGCCTCAGACTTCTGGAGTGTAAGCGAAGCAACTCTGATTATTTAACAATGATTTTTATGTGAATAATTTATCTCCCTTTAAAGGTAATGTACACTGCGCTCTTCAATTTTTGTTTTGTTTTGTTATCCGGTTATGGTTTTTATGTGTCATCCAAGTGACATGTCTTTGTTCCTGTTCGTGTGTCCCTGGACAGGCTTTCCAACGTTCTGACAGCCTTATTGGGTAACATTCTGTATTGGTGGTTTGTGTTTCTGTGACAGTTTTCTGAATATGTAATGTTAACGCTGCTTATTCTGTTTATATTTTATGTAATTTACAGCCAGGTACAATTCTACTTTATTATAAAAGAAATCAGACCCCACCCACTCCCCATTCCTTAACGAACCAAAGAAAGGAATGTTTGATGTCCTCCCGGTTAAAAGATTGTCTAAATTTGGCAGCCATTTTTATGCTATAAACATACAATCAGGCATTAAGATATATTTCAAATGTATTGTATGTGTTTGAGAGTCAAACAGGAAATATTTCATGCTGGCATGTCGCAAGAACTATCGACTTGTGTGAAAAACTGAACATGTGCCATTACTCGCTTACTTTCAGCCGCCACATTGGCGGCCATCTTGGAAATGTAAACATACGCACATCTACTAAAACATGTTTTTGGGTTTCAAGATCATTTCTGCATAATAAGTTTGGGCAGTCAGTCTAAAAAAATAGCGTTCTGCATTACCAAGAATGTCATATCATTTATTTTAAAAATTCAGGCCGCCATCTTGGCGGCCATGTTGGATTTTTCAAAATGCTCAACAGTGTCAGGGTGGCATCAGTTGGATATGTTATATATGGACACTAAAGAGCTCAAAACCGCTGAGATCAATTATGAGTACTATATTTTTAGGTCATGCTAAAAATCATCAAATGGCAACTGGACTATTTCCCTCTCTCTCTGTTAGGTTCCTGTCCAATTTCTTGCGTAAAAGTGAATTCCTCGTTATTTTTCTCTCCATTTTAGTTTCTAATTTCACTATTGCTATATGGAAATATGTACCTGTTCTCTCTTTCAGGTTTTTGTCTACATGTTGTGAGGAAAGATTCCTTGTATTTCTTCAAAATGACAACTCATCAGAAAGAGAATCAGTGCATCTGTGCACATGAACACCAAACTACACACACACACATGCACGTAAATGTGCACACCCACACACATTCGTGCGTGCATGCATATGCACGCACACACAGACCCACACATATACACACACACACACATACGTACACACACACACGTCATACCCATGTCTACACAAAGACTGCCACTTCCCCATCCTATGCTCTTCAGCAAAGAGAAACATAACATTAAAGCATTTGAACAAAATTCCAAGAACATGTGCATGATAAAACTTAACCAAAATCAATGATTAGAAAATTTAAATCAAGCACACATACATACACGTTCTACACAAGCGCACACAAAGATCACATATTGTTATTGTTGTTTAAAGCCCAGCCGACTGCGTAGAGCAATATCAGGGCTATAACTGCTTCAAAACATACCAAACTTCCAACAGGAAGAAAAAAAAAATTAAATACACATATCAATGCATTCACAAACATAAGCTAAGGACATGTCCCTGGCCATGACCACTCCATCCAATTTAACGCACAGGGGATTTAAAAAAACACACCTGAATACAAATTTAAGCATACCTAAGGACACCAAAACATATAAAAATGGGCATAAAGTACCTAAAGTACCACATCTCACCTCCCTAGAGCCAAAAATGTGCTTAATACATGCACCCAATTATCAATCCTAAGAAAAGGTATGATAGACTTTATTGAACACGTACAGGTGAATGGACCAGCAAGGCAGAAAATGATAGGAAGAAATGACAAAGCAAAGGAACAAGGCAGAAACATAGTGAGCGACAGAAAAGAGGGAATTTTTAGCACGGAATTTCCAGGAGGTGGGAATACTATTTATACTGAAATAGCCACCGGCCTCCCTACGGGGGTGATTGCTGCAAGTCTCTCTTGCTTTTTATGATCCAGCACGAATCAGTGAAGACCATAATATCATCGCTGCATGTTTTTTTCAATCCATCATGAAGTAGAGAAGACCGACACTGCCTGTGTCAAGTATTGCTTTCTTAACCCTTTGACTCCCACACCCTATCCACAAACTGCAAAAACTTAACCCTTTGATTCCCTCATCCGATCCACCAGCTTTCTGCAGGAAGCTGGTGGATAGGGTGAGGGAGTCAAAGGGTCAAATTTTTGCTTTGCTAGTATGGTTGACAATGCAGGATGCAGGTGGACAGAGTGCGGGAGTCAAAGGGTTAAACAATTCCTGATGAAACAGTGAAAATTATGACAACTGCACAAGTTTCTGACACCGTTAATGGTGCACAATGTGCAAGCAGGAGGGTCACAATGACACACCATCACATAATTTGTGCACACTGTAGGTGTCCCATGCCACAGGCTGCAAGAGTCACGAACCAGCCGAGACCATTCCTGAAATACAGGTTTGCTGTTGGCACATTGAAATCCACTTTGTCGCAAGATCATCAACACTTTTTCTTCGACTCATTTTTTTTTTTCTTTCTTCTCTTTTTGCATTTTTCTTTATGTACTTTTTTTCTTTTTCTTCTTTTTTTTTTCTTTCTTTTTTCTTTCGGTTTAGTGTTCGCTTTTCCCCGTCTTTACCATTTTTTTTCCATATTTTTTTAAAATGCACAGCCACACCCACTCCATATACACACACAGAGTACTAAACTTTTCCAATTATAAAACCAGCTTGAAAATAGCTGCATTCCCATCTTGAGTGTACAATCAACTAGTGTGCTGGACTTTTGATGGACATCACATCATGGGGGTCAGAACTTTTTAAGCATGTTTCAATCACAAAACCAGCCTGAAGACAGGATCATTCCCCTCTAAGTGGGAGGCTACCTTCAGTATGCTGGGCCTTGATGGTTGCCACGTCACATCACTATTAGCACTGAACTATTCCCATCACGAAATCAGCCTGAAGATAAGTCGCATCTTGAGTGTGCTACCATCTAGAGTGTGCTGGTTGATGAACATCATGTCGTGGTCAGAACTGAACTATTCCCATCACAAAACCAGATTGAAGGTAGTTACATCTTGGGTGTGCTACCATCTAGAATGTGCTGGTTGATGAACGTCACGTCATGGTCAGCACTGAACTATTCCCATCTCAAAATACATCTAACACCTTGCTCACCATGAAAAAAAAATGGAAAGACCTAGCTCACCATGAAAAAAAAATAGAAAGAAAATTAAATAAACATATCAATGGATTCATGCACATAATTTAAGGATGCTTCCTCGTCATTGAACATTTTTTCCAATTCATTACCAGTGGGTTTAAAAGAATAAACCTGAATACAAATATATGAATATATCTAAGTACACAAAAACATACATAAAAATTGGCCAATTTACCCTAAATTGCTTCTCCACATCACATTTTTTCAAAGCCAAAGTTGCACTTAAACATGTTCCCAATAATAAGTTCTAACTAGAATGCATTGTTCTTGTTATTTTTGTTTAAAGCCCATCTGACTGCATAGAGTCATATCAGGGCTAAACCTTTTGAAAACAAACATAACACTTCAAACAGAAAAAAAAGGAAAAGAAAATTTAAGTACATGTATTAATGCATTCGTGCATAATCTTAGCAGATATTCCTGGCATTGACCACTCCATCCAATTTCTCACATAGGGGATTGAAAAACATACCAGAATACATATTAAAACAGAAGTAAGGACATTAAAACATATATAACTATGGAAATAAATTATATGAATTGCTTCCCTATATCACATTTTTGTAGAGCCAAAAATGCACAAAATACAGGTTACCCAATTATTACTCCTGAGAGAAAATATGTAAGATTTTATTGAACACATACAGCTGAATGGACTAGCAAGGCAGAAAATGATAGGAAGAAATGTGAATTTTTTTTAGCACAGCATTTCCGGAAGGTGGGGATACTATTTATACTGAAAGAGCCTGCAGCATTCCCACAGGAGGATACACACACATTAACACATAACAATAATAATAATAATAATGATAATAATAATAATAATAATAATAATAGTACTACTACTAATAATGTTTATTATTGTTATATTATCATCATCATTATTATTATTACTATTATTATCATCATTTTTGTTTAAAGCCAAACCAATTATACAGAGACATGTCAGGGCTATAATCATCTCAAAATACACCCAACACCCTGCTCACCAAAAATGCATTTAATACATGTACCCAATTATCAATCCTAAGAGAAAGTACATAGGACTTTATTAAACACATACAGATGAATGGACCAGCAAGACAGAAAATGATAAAAATAACAAAGCAAATGAGCAAGGCACAAACAAAGAGTGATAAAAAAGAGGAAATTTCTAGCACAGAATTTCCAGAAGGTGGGGATACTAATATACTGAAAGAACCCCCGCCATCCCTACAAGGGTGGCATTAAAACAAAATGATATGAGACACACACACAAACACACACACACTCTCCCTCGCCCTCACTCACTCACACTGTAATATTAACAAAACGCAAACACATACTCAGAATATTAACAGAAAACTAATCATAATCAAGCGCACACACACACACACCACACACACATTTTTATATCAATTAACAAAACACACACACATACAGACAAACGGAATATTAACAGAAAAATAATAATCAAGCACACACACACACACACACACACACACACACACACACACACACACACACACACACACTTTTATATCAATTAACAAAACACAAACATACACACAGAAAGAACATAACAGGAAAATAATGATCATCTAGTGCATATGCACATGCACACACACACACACATACACACACACACACATGAAAGACATGGTCAAACACATACACACAAATACACATGTACAATACTCAGATGCACATTCACAAAAGATAATGATGAAATAATCATTCTTCATTTTGACATCAGCAAACAACTACTTTACTACTACTACTACTACTACTACTACTACTACTACTAATGATAACAATGATAATAATAATAATAATAATAATAAATATGACGCTGAAAATAATAGTTATTATTATTTATATTTTTATCATCATTATATTAGTGTTATCAGTAGAAGTGGTAGTAGTAGTAGTAACAGTATCATTAGTATTGTATCACTGTTTAAAGTCATACCAATTGCACAGAGCCATATCAGGGATATAACCATCTCAAAATACATCAAACACCTTGTTCACCATGAAAAAAAAAAATTGAAAAAAAAATACATAAACATATCAATGGATTCATGCACATAATTTAAGGATACATCCCTGTCATTGAACATTTTTTTCCAATTCATTACCAGTGGGATTAAAAGAACAAACCTGAATACAAATGTATGAATATATCTAAGTACACAAAAACATACAATAAAAATTGGCCAATTTACCTAAAATTGATTCTCCACATCATTTTTTCAAAGCCAAAGTTGCACTTAATACATGTACTCAATAATAAGCTCTAACTAGAATGCATTGTTCTTGTTATTTCTGTTTAAAGCCTAGAGTAGAGTCATATCAGGGCTAAATCTTTTGAAAACAATGATACCACTTCAAACAGAAAAAAAAGGAAAAGAAAATTAAGTACATGTATTAATGCATTCACACATATAATCTTAGCAGATATTCCTGGCATTGACCACTCCATCCAATTTATCACACAGGGGATTTAAAAACATACCATGTTGGTCTTCACGGCAAAGAAGTAGTTGACAGAGCAGCTAAGCAAGGCGCCCAGAATGCTGATAATGCTATAGAATTACATGTTCATACCTCCGTAAAAGAAGCTTGCAACTTGCTCGAATCAGCCTCATGGACTCGATTTCATGAACATTCAGATGAACAGTTTGTGTCACAACAAATGATAAAACTTACCGTTCAAAATATATGTAAAAAATTGCAGTATTCTTCCATGTATCATTTGAGATCGATTGTTGCTGTTTGTTTTTGTATTCAGCTAAACGCATTGAAAACAAAATATTGTAAAAATGTCAAGTGTATTTGCGGCGAACAGTTCACACTGTTTCACCGTTTATTCTACTGCAAAATGCTACGTTCTTTTTTTACCGAAAATGTTTACTCAAGAAAAGTATTCTGAAAATCATTTCCAGAAAATTACATCAGATCAAATGTTGTCCTCTGCCCAAATCCAACCCGTCCAACTATCGTTCTACATTTTATTTTGTTCACTTTTTTATTTTTATTTAAAAATTTTTTTAATTTTTTTATTTATTTAATTTTTTAAAATTTCCCCTCCCCCCCCCCTCCCCCGTCTAATATCACTTATAGTGAAAAGACGTTAAATTAAAGAACGAACGAACACACACACACACTCCGTCTAATATCACTCATAGTGAAAAGACGTTAAATCAAAGAATGAACACACACACTTTCTCTCTCTCTCTCTCTCACTCTCACACTGTAATATTAACAAAACAAACACATACAGAGAGAATATCAATAGAAAACTAATAATAATCAAGCACACACACACACACACACACACACACTTACACTTTTATAGTGAAAAGATGTTAAATCAAGCAACGAACGAACGAACGAAAGAACGAACACACACACTTTTATATCAATTAACAAAACACAAACACATACACATAATATTAACAGAAAACTAATAATAATCAAGCACACACACAAACACTTTTATATCAATTAACAAAACACAAACACATGCATATTGAAAGAATATAACAGGAAAATAATAATCTAGCACACACACACACACACACACAGACACTTTTATATCAATTAACAAAACACAAACACATACATAAAGAATATAACAGGAAAATAATGATAATCTAGTGCGCGCCCACACATGCCCACATGCACACACACACACACGAAAGACATGGTCAAACACATACACAAATACACATGCACAATACTCAGATGCACACACAAAAGATAATATTGAAATCATCATTCTTCATTATGACATCAACAAAGAATAACTACTTTAATAATAATAATGATAATAATAATAACAAATAATGATAATAATGATAATAATAATAATAGTAATAATAACATTAATAATGACATTGAAAATAATAATTATTATTACTATTATTATCATCATTATTATTAGTGTTATCAGTAGAAGTAGTAGCAGTAGAACTAGTAGTAGTAGTAGTAGTAGCAGCAGCATCGTTAGTATCCTATCATTGTTTACAGTCATACCAATTGCACAGAGCCATATCAGGGATATAACCATCCCAAAATACATCAAACACCTTGCTCACCATGAAAAAAAAAAAGGAAAATTACATAAACATATCAATGGATTCATGCACATAATTTAAGGATACATCCCTGTCATTGAACATTTTGTCCAATTCATTACCAGTGGGATTAAAAGAACAAACCTGAATACAAATGTATGAATATATCTAAGTACACAAAAACATACATAAAAATTGGCCAATTTACCCAAAACTGCTTCTCCACATCACATTTTTTTCAAAGCCAAAGTTGCACTTAATACATGTACCCAGTAATAAGTTCTAACTAGAATGCATTGTTATTGTTATTTTTGTTTAAAGCCCAGCCGACTGCGTAGTCATATCAGGGCTAAATCTTATGAAAACATAGATACTACTTCAAACAGAAAAAAAAAGAAAACGAAAAATAAGTACATGTATTAATGCATTTGCACATATAATCTTAGCAGATATTCCTGGCATTGACCACTCCATCCAATTTATCACACAGGGGATTTAAAAACATACCAGAATATATATTAAAACAGAATTAAGGACATTAAAACATATAACTATGGAACTAAATTATTTAAATTGCTTCCCCATATCACATTTTTGTAGAGCCAAAAATGCACATAATACAGGTTACCCAGTTATTACTCCTGAGAGAAAATATGTAAGATTTTATTGAACACATACAGCTGAATGGACCAGCAAGGCAAAAAATACAAATGGGGGTAAAAAAAAAATTTAGCATAGAGAATGGAAGAGTGGAGTGAGTTTGTGTGTATGTGTATGTGTTTTTTGGTGTGTGCGTGTCGTGTGTGTGTGTGTTGGAGGCGTTTTTGTGCATGTGGTTGGTAGTACTGGAAATTGTCACATAAACCTAAAAGCAGAGGTAAAACACTTGCTTTCCAATCTGACCATGTGAGTTTGCATGGCTGCACATCTCCCTCCAGCAAAACTTTATGCATGTGGTCTCCAGTCGACCCTACAGGTACCTGATTTTTTTGTGAACTCACCTGTGAAGGGGTAACTGTTCTTCTTCAAAATTAGGGCAGGTAAAGCAGAGAGGAGATGAGATTGGCCATATCATCATGCTGCCCTTCAGAAACAGTTATGTCTCTATCACTTCACCCTCTTAAAACCTTTGGGTTGTGGGACAGTCTTCATCTTCAAGCGTTGCTTGTCAGCATAACTGAGTTTTATAGTAGCCGCTGTAGCAGACATCACAACCATTCTGTTCCATTCATCCTGGTCTTGACGTCTCTGTGCTATTTCATAGAAACTGCGGATTGCATATTGGAGGTGGGTGGTCCGCCCGGATGGATTTCTTTTGGCCAGTTTCCTTGCAAAATTGTTTTCATTAGGGTTGTATTTGAGTTGTAGTTTGCATGGCCAATGTTTCATTTTTCTTGTTTCTGCCACCAGTTGATGTTGGACTATGAGTTTGCTCAAAAGTCTTTTCTGTTTTTTTATTGGTCACATTTGACTCTCAGAATCTGCTTGTAAAAACCACATCTCTACTGCTTTGATCTTATTTTTGATCTGGTTTTTTTGCATATCCAGCCTTTCACAGACATATAGCATCACTGGCACTGGCCGGATCAAACATTTTAGAATTTTGATTTTAAGGACTGTTGATATACAATTGTCTTTCAAAAAACGTTGAGTTGGACCATTTTCTGTTCTGCCATTCGTACTCCTGTTTTGATGTCTTTAGAACAGGTGCCATCATGAGCTTTAACTGAGCCTAAATATGTAAAATCGCTCACATTTTCTAATGCACTCTTGTTGATTTAAATATCTTGATATTCTTGACTTTCTTCTCCTTCCAGGTGCGTTGCCTTTGTCTTCTGGGTATTAAGATTTAGACCTGCCTTGTTGCCCACTCTGTCTATTCTGTACAGAATTCTTTTCATGCTTTCGATATTGTGCAATATTAGTGCAGTATCATCAGCGTAATATGGAGTTATTTTGACTGCCAGTTTTTATTCCCATGCCCTCAGTGTCTGCCTCTCAACTTTTATGTTACCTATTCAAAATACTAAATGTGTTCTTGTTTAAGATGGGAGTGATGTGGCACAATCAAACAAGAAGTAATGGTTAGACATAGGTTTTAAATGAATTCAGGTCTCTTGTGTGTATTTTGTTTCCAACGATTGTTGATTTTGTCTTAAACATAGCTATGTGTTTAGAACAACAAAGAGTCTGACTCTGTCTGCGGAGATAGCAGAGAATACTGATTGTAACAAAGAATTCTTTATTGACAGGTGAGACCAAGATGATGTGCAGCAGTAGACAGCAACCTCCTAGGAGAGCAGGAGCAAGCAGTCTGGATATGTAAAGGATCTTGTTTTTATCTGAAAATGTCCATTACTTTCTTTTGTTTTATGATAGGTTTATGCATGTTCATGGCTAGTTGTAGAGTTATGCATGTTCATAACTAGCAGACCTTACTGATGTTCATGATTGTGTATGTTATTACTATAATGTTTTAATTTTGAAAATAAAACCACCAGCTGCACAAGGAGACACCACCACCCCAAATAATAACAGCAACAATAACAACAAAACAACTATGTTAAATCGTGAACCATTTCTTAACCTTGACTCTTGAATCTAACTAATAAACATCAAGTCAATGCACTGAAGTAAACCTTACGCCATAAAAACAACATATTCATTACCTGTGGCTCAGTCTGCACACAACTTACTAATATGAGTTTGACCAATGGGTTTATGATGGCAATGTAATTCACTTGAAATTTAACCTCTGCTCAAAAGAAACTAAAATAGTTCTGTGCTTTCCATTCACACAAAATCATGAAAAATGAGCTACTCTAAAAATAGTCACCAAAATGCACAGCAAAATAGAGGTACCATTCACATATACATGTGTGACCATGTATTAACAACGGTAATGTGATGGGTATGACAGGCCTCTGCTGGACAAAAAAGAGTGATCCGACTGACACACTTTGTATTTTTCCATTAGTATGTATTGGAAGTAAATGTTCCCAATCCACTGTTATGCAATACATATTTAATCTTGGAATGGACACTGTGAGGCATGAGATAAACATGGTACTACAAGAACTAAGAGACAAGAAATGGTACTATGAGGCTTGAGATTTTCCATAGCAGCCTTGTGAGGCCTGAGATAAGTGGCAGTATGAGGCCTGAGATTAGAAATGGCTATGAGACCTGAAAAGGGAAACAGCATTTGCGGACTGAGATAGTAAATGGTGTTGAGAAGCCTGAGGTAAGAATTGGCATAGGCCTAAGATAAAAGAACTTTACAAAATCTAAACTAAATGCCACTATGAGAACAAAGATGAGAAATGCCATTATGAGGCCTAGATTTTTCATGAAGTTGCATTGTGAGACCCAGGAAAAGAAAATGCCATAACCCCTGAGATAAGAAATTGTGGTATGATGTCCGAGATAAATGGCTTACAAAACCAAAGAAAGGAAATGGCACTATGAGACTGGTAACTTTATTATGAAATGGCATTGTGATGTCTAAAATAAAAGATATAAAGCCTGACATAAGAAATGACTTTATGAGGTCTGAAATAAGAAATGGCTCTTTGAGACCTGGGATAAGAAACACTGTTCTCAAGTCTGAGATAAAAGACCTAGCAATATGAGACTAGAGACAAAACAAAAAATGGCACTTGGAGACCCAACCAAAAAAAAACGCATTTGAGGCAGAGAATGACAGAAATAGAACAGTGCTGAACCCTAGAGAAATGAAAGGGTCCCTGTGTAACCAATCTTCAAAAGGAACGCTATGACACACAAGAGAAAGAACATGGCACTAAGAGATCCGAGATAAGAAATGGTGTTATGAGACTTGAGATTTAAGAAATGACATGAGGTCTGAGTTAAAAAAAATTTTTAGGGCTTGATATCAAGGAGCTGGCACTATGAGGCCTGAGATGAATGGCAGAATGAAACCCAGGATAAAAGAAATGGCACTATTATGCCTGGTATATAAGAAATGACATTATGAGACCTAGTACAAGAAATGGCACCACGAGGCCCCAAGGTGAGAAGAAATGCATTACAGGACCAAAATTAAAGAATGACATTCTCAGACCGATAAAAACTGCCACTATGAGAACTGAGTTTTTTGTGTGTGTAAAATGGCATTATGGTGACTGAGCTGAGATAACTAGTGGCATTGTAAGAAATGCAATAAGAAATGGTGTTATGAAGCCCATGGTAGGAAATGAAAGAAATCGACTGGTCTGTAATGAATTCTAGAGATAGAGTCCTTGAATTGCCAACAAATTGGTCCAATTAACATATATGGGAAAATGTAGAGATACAAGGGATGTTAAATTACCCAGACAACATTTAAAGGACATTTTATGAGGAAAGGGGAATTAGAGCGCCTGGTCACAACAGGAAAGCTGGAGAGAAAGAGTACATGGTAGACCCAGGGAGAAAATATTGTACGGACTTGCAGGGTGGCTGAGGACAGAGAGGGTGGAAGATGTGCTTGCGGCAATGAGGGATAGATACATATGGAGGGCCATGATCGCCAATGCCACGCGGCAGGGCACTTGATGATGATGAAATTGGCCTGGTTTGTATTTTAGCATGGGCAAATTTGGAGATATAAAGAAGTCCTTGAAACACCAGCAAACTGACATGATTAATGCACATGGGCAAATATAAAAATAAAAAGATGTCCTTGAAGTACCTACCTACATGATCAATCTGATTAATATGCATGGGCAAATTCAGAGATGGAAAGGAGTCCTTGACATGTTACAGTACATTCTTCTAAAATTCTTCCAAAGGATGAACTAGTCAACTGCCCCAAAACAAGATAAATTTTTTATCAGCAATGACGACTGTATTTTCCATTGGACCGGGGCTCGTTCGTTCTGTCTGACTTTAAGTAATGACAATTTGATATGTGATGAGTAGGACAGGCCTCTGCTAGAGAAAGAAGAGTGATCTGATGACACACTTCATATTTTTCCATTGGTATGTATCTAAATTAAATGTTCCCAACATTGTTCAATGCATATTCAATTTATAAAAAGGACACTGTGAGGCCTGAGATAAAAAAAAATGTACTACAAGAACTAAGACAGTTGATGCCACTTTGAGGCCTGAGATTTTTTCATAACCTAACATTGTGAGGCCTGAGATAAGTAGCATGATGAGGTCTGAGATTAGAAGTGGCATTATGCGACCTGAAATGAGAAATGGCATTATGAAGATTGAGATAAACAAAAACAACAACAAATGGTGTTCAGAAGCCTGAGGTAAGAACTGACATAGGCCTAAGATAAAAGTAATCAAAACTGAATGCCATTATGAGAATAAAGATGAGGATGCCATTATGAGACCTAGATTTTTCAAGAAGTGGCATTGTGAGGCCCAGGAAAATCAATGGCATCATAGATGAGAAACTGTGGTATGAGGCCTGAGATAATGGCATTACCAAACCAAAGAAAGGAAATGGCATTATGAGACATAATGAGGTCTGAAATAAGAAATGGCTCTTTGAGACATGGGATAAGAAATAATGTTCTTAAGACTGAGATAAAAGGACAGTGATGAACTGTAGAGAAGTAAAGAAGTCCCTGTGTAACCTACAAAAAGAACACTATGAGATAGAAGAGAGGACACGGCATTATAAGGTCCGAAATAAGAAATGGCATTATGAGGTCCAAGATAAAAAAAAATGGCATTATGAGACTTGAGATATAGGAAACAGTTAAAATTGATATTATAAGACTTGATATAAGGAAGCTGGCTCTGTGAGGCCTGAGATGAATGGCAGAATGAAACCTAAGGTAAAAGAAGTGGTGCTATTATGCTTGGGGTAAAACCTAGTACAAGTAATGGCACTATGAGGTCTGAAGTGAGAAGAAGTGCGTTATCAAACCAAAGATAAAAAATGCCATTCTGAGACATGCGATAAAAAAAATGCCACTCTGAGAACTGAGTTTTTGTGCGATTTTAATGGCATTATGGGGCTTGAGCTGAGATAAACAGTGGCTTTATGAGAACTGAGATAAGAAACAGCATTATGAGAATCTAGGTAAGAAGTAGAAGAAATCGACTGGACCCTAATGGAGATAGCAAGGCATTCTTGAACCGCCAACAATTCGGTCCAATTAACATGTATGGGCAAATGCAGAGATATAAGGGTTCTTGAATTACCTACACAAACCAATCTGATTAATATGCATGGGCAAATATGGAGATATAAAAATGTCCTTGAAACACCAGCTAACTGACATAATTATGCACATGGGCAAGCATAAAGATGTAAATGTTCTTGAATTACATGTCTACTGAAATCAGTGTGATAAACATGCATGGGCAAGTATTGAGATGGAGTCCCTGAATTATTGACAAATTGGAAGGATAACACACATGGCCAAATGTAGAAGTCAGGGCTTAAAACGTTCCGCGTCTGGGCGGAATTCTGCGATTTCGGTTTGTCAAAAAACAACAAAAAACAAACGACAACAAAAAAATACGAAAGGAGCAAGGCATCCGTGATCGGCTTGCAAGTTATGGCCCCTGATTTGCCCCCGGACCCCCCTAGTTTCAGTGGTTTTTTCCTCCTCCTGTTTTAAGCCCTGAGAAGTATAAAGGTACCCTTGAATTACAAATTGGCCCAATTAACATACATAGGTAAATGTAGAGATGTAGATGTGTCGTTAACTTATCTACAAACCGGTTTGGTTAACCTACATGGAGATGTAAAGAAGTCGTTGAATTGCCCGTCAATTGGTCTGATTGACATACATGGGCAAATATAGATGTAAAAGAAACTGATGTTTCATTTTTCTTGATTTGTGCTACTACTAGTGTGACAGGACCACACTCTTACAGATTTACTTGAGTCAGTCCTGTTGGGTTCGTTCCTGTTTCTTTATTGTAAATCTCGGAATTCACAAGAGGCATAAATGTGACAGAAAATAAACCCTGAAACACACCAAGAAACATTACTCAATAACTGTACCATAACTTATGTGCTTCAGTATTTACAAATCGCAATAAAGTCCATTTGACTCAAAAGTAAGTTTTAGAGTCACTGTAAACAATAAAATAACAAGCTAAATCAAAATGTAATAATGATTTTAAAAAAATGCCTAATATGAAAAAAAGAATCTAAACTAGACTTGATCTCAATCTAGACTAAAGAAATAATCCAAAATAGACTTACCCTATTTGTGGAATAAGGGTTATACACATAAAATGAGATGTTTTATCGTCAGTCACATCAGCTACAAGTGATCTCTCTACGTTTGCATCCTACACCAAGGAAAGGAATAGGCTTAATAACCCAAAAAAAACAACTGGGCCTCACAGACTGAATAGTTCTCCGTCACGTGCACACACTGAACAGTTCTCTCTCACGTGCTGGTGTGTGTGCGCGCGTGCGTGTGTCTGTCTCTCAAGCATCACTGAGTCACACTAGCAGTTGATGTTCAACTATTCAAAATGATCTTGTTTTATCTGTCCATTTGACATTGAGAAACCGCCTTTAGAAACAAATCTCTGCTGCTTCGATTGAATTTTCATCTGGTTTTCTGCATGTCCAGCCTTCATTGACTTTTATAGCATTTAATGGCCAGATCAAACATTTTATAGAATTTTGATTTTAAGGACTGTTGAGTTGGAGCATTTACTGTTTTGCCATTCCTACTTGTGTTTTAATGACTTAAGTACAGATACCATCATGAGCTTTAAACGAGCTCACATTTTCTGATGCACTCTTGTTGATGTAAATATCTTGATCTACTTGACTTTATGCATGTTAAAGATTGTGTATGTTATTACTATTATGTTTGATATTTTAAAGATAAAACCACCAACTGCACAAGGAGACACTACCACCCCAAATAATAGCAATAATGACAACAAAAAATATCTTAAATCCTGAACCGTTTCTAAAACTTGACTCTTGAAATCTAAATACTATACTGTTTTCAAACTTGACTCTTGAAATCTAAATACTATACTGTTTTTAAACCTTGACTCTTGAAATCTAAATACTACACTGTTTCTGAAACTTGAGTCTTGAAATCTAACAGTCATCAAGTTGGTGCACTTCAGTGAAACTGAAGAAATACAGGTAACATTTTCACCACATGAGGCTTAGTCTGCAGACAACTTATTGAATAAGAGTGAAAAATGAATTTATGATGCTAGTGTAATTCACTTAAAATTTAACCTCTGTTCAAAAGATATATACACATAATTATATATGTACATATACGTGTGCATGCGCGTATACACATACGTGTGTGCGTTTACACACACATACGTGTGTACACATGTATACACACACGCATATAGATTTCAAGAGTCAAGTTTAAAAAAAGTATAGTATTTAGATTTCAAGAGTGAGCTCGTTTAAAGCTCATGATGGTATCTGTACTTAAGTCATTAAAACACAAGTAGGAATGGCAAAACAGAAAATGCTCCAACTCAACAGTCCTTAAAATCAAAATTCTATAAAATGTTTGATCTGGCCATTAAATGCTATAAAAGTCAATGAAGGCTGGACATGCAGAAAACCAGATGAAAATTCAATCGAAGCAGCAGAGATTTGTTTCTAAAGTGTCAAATGGACAGATAAAACAAAATCATTTTGAATAGTTGAACATCAACTGCTAGTGTGACTCAGTGATGCTTGAGAGAGACACACACACGCGCGCGCCACACACCAGCACGTGAGAGAGAACTGTTCAGTGTGTGCACGTGAGGGAGAACTATTCAGTCTGTGAGGCCCAGTTGTTGTTTTTTTTGGGTTATTAAGCCTATTCCTTTCCTTGGTGTAGGATGCAAACGTAGAGAGATCACTTGTAGCTGATGTGACTGACGATAAAACATCTCATTTTATGTGTATAACCTTATTCCACAAATAGGGTTAGTCTATTTTGGATTATTTCTTTAGTCTAGATTGAGATCAAGTCTAGTTTAGATTCTTTTTTTCGTATTAGGCATTATTTTTTTAAAATCATTATTACATTTTGATTTAGCTTGTTATTTTATTGTTTACAGTGACTCTAAAACTTACTTTTGAGTCAACTTGAAAATGGACTTTATTGCGATTTGTAAATACTGAAGCACATAAGTTATGGTACAGTTATTGAGTAATGTTTCTTGGTGTGTTTCAGGGTTTATTTTCTGTCACATTTATGCCTCTTGTGAATTCTGAGATTTACAATAAAGAAACAGGAACGAACCCAACAGGACTGACTCAAGTAAATCTGTAAGAGTGTGGTCCTGTCACACTAGTAGTAGCACAAATCAAGAAAAATGAAACATCAGTTTCTTTTACATCTATATTTGCCCATGTATGTCAATCAGACCAATTGACAGGCAATTCAACGACTTCTTTACATCTCCATGTAGGTTAACCAAACCGGTTTGTAGATAAGTCAACGACACATCTTCATCTCTGCATTTACCTATGTATGTTAATTAGGCCAATTTGTAATTCAAGGGTAACTTTATACTTCTCAGGGCTTAAAACAGGAGGAGGAAAAAGCCACTGAAACTAGGGGGGTCCGGGGACAAATCAGGGGCCATAACTTGCAAGCCGATCACGGATGCCTTGCTCCTTTCGTATTTTTTTTGTTGTCGTTTGTTTTTTGTTGTTTTTTGACAAACCGAAATCGCAGAATTCTGCCCAGACGCGGAACGTTTTAAGCCCTGACTTCTACATTTGGCCATGTGTGTTATCCTTCCAATTTGTCAATAATTCAGGGACTCCATCTCAATACTTGCCCATGCATGTTTATCACACTGATTTCAGTAGACATGTAATTCAAGAACATTTACATCTTTATGCTTGCCCATTTGCATAATTATGTCAGTTAGCTGGTGTTTCAAGGACATTTTTATATCTCCATATTTGCCCATGCATATTAATCAGACTGGTTTGTGTAGGTAATTCAAGAACCCTTATATCTCTGCATTTGCCCATACATGTTAATTGGACCGAATTGTTGGCGGTTCAAGAATGCCTTGCTATCTCCATTAGGGTCCAGTCGATTTTTTCCACTTCTTACCTAGATTCTCATAATGCTGTTTCTTATCTCAGTTCTCATAATGCCACCGTTTATCTCAGCTCAAGCCCCATAATGCCATTTCAATCACACAAAAACTCAGTTCTCAGAGTGGCATTTTTTTTATCGCATGTCTCAGAATGGCATTCTTTATCTTTGGTTTGATAACGCACTTCTTCTCACTTCAGACCTCATAGTGCCATTACTTGTACTAGGTTTTACCCCAAGCATAATAGCACCATTTCTTTTACCTTAGGTTTCATTCTGCCATTCATCTCAGGCCTCACAGAGTCAGCTTCCTTATATCAAGCCTTATAATATCAATTTTAACTCTGTTTCCTATATCTCAAGTCTCATAATGCCATTTTTTTTTATCTTGGACCTCATAATGCCATTTCTTATTTCGGACCTTATAATGCCGTGTCCTCTCTCTTCTGTCTCATAGTGTTCTTTTTGTAGGTTACACAGGGACTTCTTTGCTTTTCTACAGTTCATCACTGTCCTTTTATCTCAGTCTTAAGAACATTATTTCTTATCCCATGTCTCAAAGAGCCATTTCTTATTTCAGACCTCATTATGTCAGTTCTCATCTCAGGCTTTATGATGCCACATCTTATCTTGGACATCACAATGCCAATTTATAATAAAGTTTCAGGTCTCATAGTGCCATTTCCTTTCTTTGGTTTGGTAATGCCATTATCTCAGGCCTCATACCACAGTTTCTCATCTATGATGCCATTGATTTTCCTGGGCCTCACAATGCCACTTCTTGAAAAATCTAGGTCTCATAATGGCATCCTCATCTTTATTCTCATAATGGCATTCAGTTTTGATTACTTTTATCTTAGGCCTATGTCAGTTCTTACCTCAGGCTTCTGAACACCATTTGTTTGTTTTTTTTTGTTTATCTCAATCTTCATAATGCCATTTCTCATTTCAGGTCGCATAATGCCACTTCTAATCTCAGACCTCATCATGCTACTTATCTCAGGCCTCACAATGTTAGGTTATGAAAAATCTCAGGCCTCAAAGTGGCATCAACTGTCTTAGTTCTTGTAGTACATTTTTTTTTTTATCTCAGGCCTCACAGTGTCCTTTTTATAAATTGAATATGCATTGAACAATGTTGGGAACATTTAATTTAGATACATACCAATGGAAAAATATGAAGTGTGTCATCAGATCACTCTTCTTTCTCTAGCAGAGGCCTGTCCTACTCATCACATATCAAATTGTCATTACTTAAAGTCAGACAGAACGAACGAGCCCCGGTCCAATGGAAAATACAGTCGTCATTGTTGATAAAAAATTTATCTTGTTTTGGGGCAGTTGACTAGTTCATCCTTTGGAAGAATTTTAGAAGAATGTACTGTGACATGTCAAGGACTCCTTTCCATCTCTAAATTTGCCCATGCATATTAATCAGATTGATCAAGTAGGTAGGTACTTCAAGGACATCTTTTTATTTTTATATTTGCCCATGTGCATTAATCATGTCAGTTTGCTGGTGTTTCAAGGACTTCTTTATATCTCCAAATTTGCCCATGCTAAAATACAAACCAGGCCAATTTCATCATCATCATCATCATCAAGTGCCCTGCCGCGTGGCATTGGCGATCATGGCCCTCCATATGTATCTATCCCTCATTGCCGCAAGCACATCTTCCACCCTCTCTGTCCTCAGCCACCCTGCAAGTCCGTCCAATATTTTCTCCCTGGGTCTACCATGTACTCTTTCTCTCCAGCTTTCCTGTTGTGACCAGGTGCTCTAATTCCCCTTTCCTCATAAAATGTCCTATAAATGTTGTCTGGGTAATTTAACATCCCTTGTATCTCTACATTTTCCCATATATGTTAATTGGACCAATTTGATGGCAATTCAAGGACTCTTATATCTCTAGAATTCATTACAGACCAGTCGATTTCTTCCATTTCCTACCATGGGCTTCATAACGCCATTTCTTATTGCATTTCTTACAGTGCCACTAGTTATCTCAGCTCAGGCACCATAATGCCATTTTACACACACAAAAAACTCAGTTCTCATAGTGGCAGTTTTTATCGGTCTGAGAATGTCGTTCTTTAATTTTGGTCCTGTAATGCATTTCTTCTCACCTTGGGGCCTCGTGGTGCCATTTCTTGTACTAGGTCTCATAATGTCATTTCTTATACCAGGCATAATAGTGCCATTTCTTTTATCCTGGGTTTCATTCTGCCATTCATCTCAGGCCTCATAGTGCCAGCTCCTTGATATCAAGTCCTAAAATTTTTTTAACTCAGACCTCATGTCATTTCTTAAATCTCAAGTCTCATAACACCATTTCTTATCTCGGATCTCTTAGTGCCATGTTCTTTCTCTTGTGTGTCATAGCATTCCTTTTGAAGATTGGTTACACAGGGACCCTTTCATTTCTCTAGGGTTCAGCACTGTTCTATTTCTGTCATTCTCTGCCTCAAATGCGTTTTTTTTTGGTTGGGTCTCCAAGTGCCATTTTTTGTTTTGTCTCTAGTCTCATATTGCTAGGTCTTTTAACTCAGACATGAGAACAGTGTTTCTTATCCCAGGTCTCAAAGAGCCATTTCTTATTTCAGACCTCATAAAGTCATTTCTTATGTCAGGCTTTATATCTTTTATTTTAGACATCACAATGCCATTTCATAATAAAGTTACCAGTCTCATAGTGCCATTTCCTTTCTTTGGTTTTGTAAGCCATTTATCTCGGACATCATACCACAATTTCTTATCTCAGGGGTTATGGCATTTTCTTTTCCTGGATCTCACAATGCAACTTCATGAAAAATCTAAGCCTCATAATGGCATTTCTCATCTTTGTTCTCATAGTGGCATTTAGTTTAGATTTTGTAAAGTTCTTTTATCTTAGGCCTATGCCAATTCTTACCTCAGGCTTCTCAACACCATTTACTATCTCAGTCCGCAAATGCTGTTTCCCTTTTCAGGTCTCATAGCCATTTCTAATCTCAGGCCTCATACTGCCACTTATCTCAGGCCTCACAAGGCTGCTATGGAAAATCTCAAGCCTCATAGTACAATTTCTTGTCTCTTAGTTCTTGTAGTACCATGTTTATCTCATGCCTCACAGTGTCCATTCCAAAGATTAAATATGTATTGCATAACAGTGGATTGGGAACATTTACTTCCAACAGATACTAATGGAAAAATACAAAGTGTGTCAGTCGGATCACTCTTTTTTGTCCAGCAGAGGCCTGTCCTACCCATCACATATTACCCTTGTTAATACATGGTCACACATGTATATGTGAATGGTACCTCTATTTCGCTGTGCATTTTGGTGACTATTTTTAGATTAGCTCATTTTTCACGATTTTGTGTGAATGGAAGGCACAGAACTATTATAGTTTCTTTTGTGCACAGGTTAAATTTCAAGTGAATTACATTGCCACCATAAACCCATTGGTCAAACTCATATTAGTAAGTTGTGTGCAGACTGAGCCACAGGTAATGAATATGTTGTTTTTATGGCGTAAGGTTTACTTCAGTGCATTGACTTGATGTTTATTAGATTCAAGAGTCAAGGTTAAGAAATGGTTCACGATTTAACATAGTTGTTTTGTTGTTATTGTTGCTGTTATTATTTGGGGTGGTGGTGTCTCCTTGTGCAGCTGGTGGTTTTATTTTCAAAATTAAAACATTATAGTAATAACATACACAATCATGAACATCAGTGTCTGCTACTTATGAACATGCATAACTCTACAACTAGCCATGAACATGCATAAACCTATCATAAAACAAAAGAAAGTAATGGGCATTTTCAGATAAAAACAAGATCCTTTACATATCCAGACTGCTTGCTCCTGCTCTCCTAGGAGGTTGCTGTCTACTGCTGCACATCATCTTGGTCTCACCTGTCAATAAAGAATTCTTTGTTACAATCAGTATTCTCTGCTATCTCCGCAGACAGAGTCAGACTCTTTGTTGTTCTAAACACATAGCTATGTTTAAGACAAAATCAACGATCGTTGGAAACAAAATACACACAAGAGACCTGAATTCATTTAAAACCTATGTCTAACCATTACTTCTTGTTTGATTGTGCCACATCACTCCCATCTTAAACAAGAACACATTTAGTATTTTGAATAGGTAACATAAAAGTTGAGAGGCAGACACTGAGGGCATGGGAATAAAAACTGGCAGTCAAAATAACTCCATATTACGCTGATGATACTGCACTAATATTGCACAATATCGAAAGCATGAAAAGAATTCTGTACAGAATAGACAGAGCGAGCAACAAGGCAGGTCTAAATCTTAATACCCAGAAGACAAAGGCAACGCACCTGGAAGGAGAAGAAAGTCAAGAATATCAAGATATTTAAATCAACAAGAGTGCATTAGAAAATGTGAGTGATTTTACATATTTAGGCTCAGTTAAAGCTCATGATGGCACCTGTTCTAAAGACATCAAAACAGGAGTACGAATGGCAGAACAGAAAATGGTCCAACTCAACGTTTTTTGAAAGACAACTGTATATCAACAGTCCTTAAAATCAAAATTCTAAAATTTGTTTGATCTGGCCAGTGCCAGTGATGCTATATGTCTGTGAATGGCTGGATATGCAAAAAAACCAGATCAAAAATAAGATCAAAGCAGTAGAGATGTGGTTTTTACAAGCAGATTCTGAGAGTCAAATGTGACCAATAAAAAAACAGAAAAGACTTTTGAGCAAACTCATAGTCCAACATCAACTGGTGGCAGAAACAAGAAAAATGAAACATTGGCCATGCAAACTACAACTCAAATACAACCCTAATGAAAACAATTTTGCAAGGAAACTGGCCAAAAGAAATCCATCCGGGCGGACCACCCACCTCCAATATGCAATCCGCAGTTGAAAGTCTATGAAATAGCACAGAGATGTCAAGACCAGGATGAATGGAACAGAATGGTTGTGATGTCTGCTACAGTGGCTACTATAAAACTCAGTTATGCTGACAAGCAATGCTTGAAGATGAAGACTGTCCCACAACCCAAAGGTTTTAAGAGGGTGAAGTGATAGAGACATAACTGTTTCTGAAGGGCAGCATGATGATGTTATGGCCAATCTCATCTCCCTCTCTGCTTTACCTGCCCTAATTTTGAAGAACAGTTACCCCTTCACAGGTGAGTTCACAAAAAAATCAGGTACCTGTAGGGTCGACTGGAGACCACATGCATAAAGTTTTGCTGGAGGGAGATGTGCAGCCATGCAAACTCACATGGTCAGATTGGAAGGCAAGTGTTTTACCTCTGCTTTTAAGTTTATGTGATGATTTCCAGTACTACCAATTACATGCACAAAAACGCCTCCACACACACACACACACACCAAAAAACACACATATACATACACACAAACTCACTCCACTCTTCCATTCTTTTGTAAGTGAGAAGGATTGCAAAAAATACAATGTAAATCTAAATTTATACCAACATATAACAAGTTCATATTAAAGACATTCTGCATGAAACTGTTGTTTACACCTACATGTTGCATACACACATGTTCATACCGAAGACATCTTATTTTATATATGACTTTTGTTCATACCTGCACGTTACATATCAACACACACAAGCTGAAACTGAAACATTTTATCTTACATCAAACTGTTATTCATACCTGTAACATTATTGTAAATAATGCTTAGAGTTGCGTCCCGTGATTTATGATTAATATGCAGATCAAAATGACTGGTCGGAACAAGATACTAGAATGATGGCTGCCTGATTGTTATACAATACTGCTTAAATAAATGTGTTCAGAATTCTACAATATTGTGTTTACCTTCAGTTATGTATACTGACTCGAAAGGCACAAGATTTAACATGGCGTCATTGTGGGATTGTTTACCAGCATAAGACGTGAACAAGAGCTAAGAAAGAAGCTATTCATGCGACGGTAAATGAACATTAGATTGGTTGCTAAGGAAAACAACCATATCGGATTCCAACCGTTTGTAAACAAACAAAGCTTGATCGTAGAAACACGATGTCAGATGAAGAAGATGATCATCAAAGTACACAAGCATTACCCAGACGAAAACCAAGAACAGTCAATGTTCCTCCACCTTCAAAGGTTTGCATTAGTAATGGCATTCAGGAATGGAAACGTTTCAAAAGAGGATGGAACAACTACGAAATAGCCAGCCGCTTGAAAGATGAGACGCGGAATACAGATGTGTGGTGTTCCTTGCCTGCATTGGAGAGGAGGCAACAGAGCTACTAGAAGGATTTTCGTTCAAGGAAGGAGAAAAAGAAGACAACATTAATGATGTTATCAAGAAGTTTGAAGAATTTTTCATTGATGAAAGAAATGAAGTGTATGAGGCTTACGTCTTCAACCAAAAAGTACAAAACAGTTCAGAAAGTTTGGACACATTCGTGACAGAACTAAGAAAATTGGCCAAATCTTGTAACTTTGGGGACCAAGAAGAAAGAATAAGAGACAGAATTGTGGTGGGCATTGCTGATGATGTTGTCAGAGCTAAGTTGCTTGAAGTCAAAGGGATCACTCTTGAGAAAACCATAGACATATGCAAAGCACATGAAAAAGTAAAAGCACAAGCACAAAGCATGAATGCTTCAGATGAAAAAATCCACAAAATCAGAAATCTAAACACAAGAAGCATGAAAAGCATGCTGAAAAAGAAAACCAAGAAATCAAATGCACCAGATGTGGATACACACACTTGAAAAAGAAATGTCCTGCATATGGCAAGAAATGCTCAAACTGTTCAAAGTTTAATCATTTCCAAAAATGCTGCAAAACAAAAAAGAAAAAGAGTACACAGCATGTGTGATGACAGTTCAGGTATTGACAATCAAACTGATAATAACACCGATTCAAACACAGATTCAGAAAATGAAATCAGTGAGATCACAGTCGGAATAGTAACCAAACCAAAGCAAAAATTGAAGGGAAAGAATTGTTGATCACAGCAGATATACAAAATCAAAGCATCAAATTTAAAGTTGACACAGGTGCTCAGGCAAACATACTTCCACTACACACATACCAAATGTTAGACCCAAAACCTGCTCTCAAGAAAACAAAGACAAAGTACCAACAGAGATCAGACAATATTTTCAATACAATGATGAACTTAGTATCATAGATGATCTTGTTTTCAAGGCAGAGTGGTGATTCCCAAATCAATGCAGTCTGAAATGTTGCAAAGGAATCATGAAGGTCATCAAGGCATAGAAAAGTGCAAAAAACAGAGCTAGAAAACTAATGTTCTGGCCAGGCATGAACCAAAACATTGAAAATATGGTTAAGTCTTGCCACATTTGCACAAAATACAGGAACAAGCAACAAAAAGAGCAACTGCTTAGTCACGAAGTACCGCAGAAACCATGGCAGAAAGTAGGAACAGATTTGTTCAAATGGGAAGACCATGATTATGTGCTTGTGGCAGATTATTACTCAAAGTTCATAGAATTTAATCTGCTACCTGATACCAAAAGCACCACAGTGATCACATATATCAAGTCCATTTTCAGCAGACATGGTATACCAGAAGAAGTGGTATCTGATAATGGACCACAGTATACAAGCAAAGAATTTGCCAAGTTTGCAGAAAAATGGGAATTTAAACACACAACGGCAAGCCCAAGGTACCCATAGTCAAATTGATTTGCAGAACGGATGGTACAAACACTAAAAAAGTTGCTGCAAAAAGCCAGAGACAGTGGAGATGATACATACTTGGCTGTACTGAACTACAGATCAACCCCCTTGAGCAGCACACTCCCATCTCCTGCAGAAATACTCATGAACAGAACACTCAGAACAAGACTCAACACACCAGCAAAGAAAAATCAGAAAAAGAAAAACTCCAAAATCAGACAAGAGCTAAAAGAAAAGCAAAAGAAACAAAAACAACATTTTGACAAAGGAGCAAAAGAACTTCCCAGACTCCAACCCAATGACAAAATATTTGTGAATGTCAATGATGAATGGATCCCAGGGACAGTTCTTAGAGCAACAAAATTTCCAAGATCTTATTACATTCAAACAGAAAGTGGCACAGTGAGGAGAAACAGAAGAGATCTGATGAAAGTTGAACAAAACAGGAAAACAAACAATGACAGAAACAAGAAAAACAAAAGGCCACACCCACAACACAAAAATAACTTTAGCAATCAACAACAGCACACACACACACGGAACACACTGACAGTGACACTGATAGTGAAAATGAAACTTATATGCAAACAAAAGACAAAAAGGATAAAGCAAAGAAACAAAAACACCCTCTCAAACAAACTCAAGCTCCAGAAAACGAAGGAATACCACAAGGAGATCACTCTAAACTCGCCACAAGGAGCGGAAGAGTTGTGAAAAAAACAAAGAATGAATGACTACTTTCTGTAAACAGTTTTTGAAACAGCCAGAGACTAATTTATTTGAACAGTTATATAATGTTATAGGTTTGTTTTGAAAGAGCTGTTTTATAAGATTAGTTTCTACATTTTGTTTATGTTTTAAAAACAAAAAAAAAACAAAAAGGAGAGGAAGTAAAGAAATGATAATGATAACATAGTCTGTTCTAGAAAAACAAAAGGAACTCTCAATTTTGTGAAAAACTCAAAATGAACACCACAAACTCAGTTGTTTCAAGAGAAATAAAGACTTATGTACTGTTTTTTAATTAAAGATTTGTTAATTTCATAAAACATAAATGTTTATTCTCAGTTACCTGTAATGTACTAAATACAATATCAACTTGAGAAGGGAGATGTAACATTATTGTAAATAATGCTTAGAGTTGCGTCCCGTGATTTATGATTAATATGCAGATCAAAATGATTGGTCGGAACAAGATACTAGAATGATGGCTGCCTGACTGTTATACAATACTGCTTAAATAAATGTGTTCAGAATTCTACAATATTGTGTTTACCTTCAGTTATATATATTGACTCGAAAGGCACAAGATTTAACAATACCTACATGTTACAGAACTCACCTGCAGTCATGTCAGAAGGCAAATGCGTTTCTACAGCAACAGTAACTGATGTGATGCATAGCTCCCACAAGTCTTTCCTGCAACACACGAACAGAGTTAATGGATCAAGCAATACATTCTGTAAGAAAATTTAATACTGACGCTGGACATATATTGTTTATCATAGTAAACTTGTATACAGAAGTATCAGGCATTGTACTCTGTAAGGTTAATACTAATTTCTCTGTCTCTTGTCTCTGTCTGTCTGTCTGTCACACACACACACATATAATGCATCAATATATCTTTTTCACAAGGGGCTATGGCGTTAATGAATCAATCATCTGAAAATCTTTAACATTTATCTTAGATTGGGAGATTGCAGCAATCAACCATCATGTCTTAATTTAATGGGACAGCTATATTCTTGAAAAAAAAATATAGCCAAAATGTGCAGCATGCATGGACATTACATTGCACACAAAAATAACACACACACACAAGCATATACACACACACACAACACAATATACCATCGTATAAGCTTGATCAGGAAGTATCTCTCTGTGGAAACAACTGCAAAACTCGTTCTCTCCTTCATATTGTCTCGCATTGACTATTGCAATTCACTCCTGTCTGGTCTTCCTGCCTCCACCATTCACAACCTACAGCGCATTCAAAATAATGCTGCACGCCTTGTACTCAAAAAGAAAAAAGCTGACCACATATCTCCTCTCCTGGCACTTCACTGGCTCCCTGTATCAAAGCGCATACAGTACAAACTAGACACCATGTGCTACAAAAGCCTCAATAACGCAGCCCCCCATTACCTGTCAAGCCTACTTGAGATCTATGTTCCCTCACGTACCCTCCGCTCTGCCTCCAATCCTCTGACTTTTCGCTTTCCACGCACCAAGCTCAATACCTATGGTCCACGAGCCTTCTCTGTTTCTGGTCCACTTTCCTGGAACAAACTTCCTCTCTCTGTCCGTCAGCAACCTACTTTTGTCTCCTTCAAGTCCGCTCTCAAAACTCACCTTTTCTCCTCTGCATAAAATCCTGACCTCACTCATCCCCCCTCTGTAGCCTGTCTCCACTCGGAGGGGAATCATATTGTAATATATATTTGTATATAATATGCTCTCTGTAATTTTCCATTGCTTTTATTCTTTTTCCCCATTTATAGCCATGTGTGCGTGTGTGTGTGCGTGTGTGCGCGCGCGTGCGTAAGTGTATGTTCAGCGCTTAGATTTGATTTTTATCGAGATTTTGCGCTATATAAATATTGTAATTATTAATTATTATTATTATAAAACACACCACACCACACATCACACACGCGCGCGCACACACACACGCACGCACGCACGCACGCACGCACGCACACACACACACACACACACAATCACCACAACACACACAAATACACACAACACAAACTATCTACAATACACAGTTCAGGATATCGTCATGTCAGATGTCTCCAAGCAACTTCTCACCTCTGAAAAGTCTGGATTTCAATTCTCTCCAGGTACCTCCTACTCGGCAGGAAAGGGGGTGGAGAATGTTCTTATCTACCACGTCATACCTGCAAAAGAATATCAAGTATGCACATTAAAGATTCTATAAGTCATATCAGTTATCACTACTATCATAATTATCAATCTTATCCTTACTATTATTACTATCATCATCATCATCAGTAGCATCATCATCATGATCATCATCATCATTATTTCATAACTATTGGCATTATCACCACTACTACTATTGTTGTTATTACTGATACCAATACTATTATCATTATTCATGTTAAAAGCCCTGCTTACTGCTCAAAGCCACATCAGGACTATAACCATTGCAACAAAAACATGTCTAAACTCAATGACCCTTGAAAACAGAAAACCAGGAGAAAAATTGAGCACACACATCACTGCATACACACAATCAAAAGATATGCCCCTGGTATCGGATATTCTGCACAATTTATCACTGGGGGGATAAAACAACAAACCGAAACACAAATACAAAAAGATAACTAAGTACGAAAAAATATACATGTACATAAAAACTGGCCTATAATACATAAAATAGTCACAAAGCTGATCAGTTCCTTAGAGCTAAAGATGGAACTAATATGTGTGCACTCCAAAGAAGTCTCAGCTGGAACGATATGTGGCACATGGCTCCTCTAAGGATAAGCTTCCTCCTCAGATCTGTATATGACCTGCTCCCCTCGAATGCAAACTTAGTGAAATGGGGGAAAGCAGACGACCCAGCATGTCCGCTCTGTCAGAAGAAACAAACAGTGGAACATGTCCTAAGCTCTTGCAAAGTAGCGCTAGCCCAAGGAAGGTATACATGGAGGCACAACCAAGTTCTGAAAGTGATCACAGATGTGGTTAGCGAAAAAACCATGACCCCAAACGCACCAATTGCTATGACAACGTTCTACAAAGCAGGAGGGAAACAGGTCTGGCCCGAAAGTGCTATGACAACCAGCACATTGCCAAAGGGTCTTCTGGATGGAGCAGTCGACTGGGAGTGTACAGCAGACCTCCCAGAGTGGAGAAATTACCCAGATGTCATCAACAAGACAGGCATGAGACCAGACATCGCTCTCCACTCTGACTCCTCGAAACAAGTGATTCTGATAGAACTCACTGTGCCATACGAAAGCAGAATGGAAGAAGCACATATCTACAAGACCGAAAAATACGCCGGTCTTGCCAGCACCCTGAAGAAAGCAGGTCTGCGGGTCAAAATCTTCGCCATAGAGGTCGGGGCAAGAGGGTTTGTGGGCACCTCCGCTTATGATCTCATGAAACAACTCGCCATTTCTGGGAAGAAGAGGACTAGAGCCCTTAAAGCGATGGCAGAGGCAGCAGAAAGGAGCTCAAGCTGGATCTGGGCAAGGAGGAACGAAAAAAGTGAACTTCATAAGGATTAAATTCCCTACAGATGATGTGTGCCCCGTTAGCACATTGGTAAAACCGCGTACCGCAGTTCTGAAGCGCAGAATCGCCCAGGTTCGATCCCCGGCGTGGGAAAAAAAAAAAAAAAAAAAAAAAAAAAAAAAAGATCGTTTCTTCAAAGATCCCTTTGACTTTTCAAGAAAGCTGTTTGAACAACCCAAATCAGGGACTCTCACAGTGGGCAAGGAAACCCTAGAGCAGCATCTCAGGGAAACATATTCCGATTCTCAGCGCGAGGCACCACTTGAAATCCAGAATCTGGTTTGGCCTGCAGCGCCAGAAGGAAAATTCAATAACAAACCACCAACACTGGATGAAGTGAAGAACGTAGTAAAGAAAGCCAGAGCCAAGTCAGCACCTGGACCAAACGGAATACCATACCTGCTCTACAAGAAATGCCCAAAAGTGCTCGAGTGGCTCCACAAGATGATTCGATCAGCATGGAGGAACCAGAAGATCAGCGACCAATGGATGAGAGCTGAAGGAGTGTACATTCCGAAGGAGCAGAACTCCAGCAGCATCAATCAGTTCAGGCCAATATCACTTCTGAACGTCGAGGGGAAAATCTTCTTCTCTGTTATGGCAGCAAGATTGACAAAATACCTGACTGAAAACAAGTATCTGGATATGTCAGTCCAAAAGGGAGGCATACCAGGAATGCCTGGATGCTTGGAACATGCCACGTTGATTTGGGATGCCATCCAAAAAGCAAGAACAGAGAAGAGAGACATTGACGTAGTTTGGCTTGATCTGGCGAATGCATATGGATCAGTTCCACACGATATGATCCAGCTGGCTCTTGAAATGTATCACATCCCAGAAAACATCCGAACAATGCTGAGGAAGTATTTCCAAGGGTTCTCAATGCGGTTCTCTACCAAAGAATACACCACGGACTGGATAGACCTAGAGGTGGGCATTGCAATGGGCTGTGCAATCTCTCCCATACTGTTCGTGTTGGCAATGGAAGTCATCTTGAAAGCTGCAATGAAGAGTTCAGGTCCAGTGAATCTGGGAGATGGATACCAGATGCCTCCTCTGAAAGCTTTCATGGATGACACAACAGTCTTGTCCACGGATGAGGAAGAGACACACCAAATCTTAAAGCAGCTGGATGAGCTGGTGGCCTCTTCAAGAATGAGGTTCAAACCTAAGAAATCCCGAAGTCTCTCACTGCGAAAAGGAAAAGTGGCAGATTCAGTCAAATTCATGGTAGCCAACCAAGCCATCCCCACTGTCACAGAAGAGCCAGTAAAAAGTCTCGGAAGATGGTATGATGACTCCCTGAAAGACACACAAAGGGGATGCGAAACCAAGCAAACAGCAGAAGAAGGCCTGAAGAAAATAGATAACTGCGGACTGCCAGGCAAATACAAAGTCTGGTGTCTACAGTTCATGCTGATACCAAAGCTGCTGTGGCCACTGCTAATCTATGACATTTGCACCAGCACAGTCGAAGCAATGGAAGCCAAAATCAACAAATACACAAGAAAATGGCTCGGTGTCCCACCTGGTCTCACTGATGTTGCATTCTACTGTCGTCAAGCAATGCTGAAGCTACCTCTCAAATCCATAGTGGAGGAATACAAAGTTGGAAAAGCAAGACTGTTGAGCATGCTGGAGGAATCGGAAGACAATATCGTGAGATCAGTTCATCCAAAGCTGAGAACTGGCAGAAAGTGGAAAGTCCAAGAGGCTGTAAACAATGCCAAGAGAAACCTCAGCATCAAAGAAATAATTGGACACACGCAAACCAACAGACAGGGACTGGGAGCAACAAAAATGCAGTGGTGGTCCAAAGCCAAAGGGAAGAAAAAAGAGACATGATCATACAGGAGTTGAAGGAAGAAGAAGATGTCAAAAGAGTGCAGAAGGCAGTCCAGCAAGGTCAACAGGGCAATGGACAACATGGGACAGTGCACTCCAAAGAAGTCTCAGCTGGAACGATATGTGGCACATGGCTCCTCTAAGGATAAGCTTCCTCCTCAGATCTGTATATGACCTGCTCCCCTCGAATGCAAACTTAGTGAAATGGGGGAAAGCAGACGACCCAGCATGTCCGCTCTGTCAGAAGAAACAAATAGTGGAACATGTCCTAAGCTCTTGCAAAGTAGCGCTAGCCCAAGGAAGGTATACATGGAGGCACAACCAAGTTCTGAAAGTGATCACAGATGTGGTTAGCGAAAAAACCATGACCCCAAACGCACCAATTGCTATGACAACGTTCTACAAAGCAGGAGGGAAACAGGTCTGGCCCGAAAGTGCTATGACAACCAGCACATTGCCAAAGGGTCTTCTGGATGGAGCAGTCGACTGGGAGTGTACAGCAGACCTCCCAGAGTGGAGAAATTACCCAGATGTCATCAGCAAGACAGGCATGAGACCAGACATCGCTCTCCACTCTGACTCCTCGAAACAAGTGATTCTGATAGAACTCACTGTGCCATACGAAAGCAGAATGGAAGAAGCACATATCTACAAGACCGAAAAATACGCCGGTCTTGCCAGCACCCTGAAGAAAGCAGGTCTGCGGGTCAAAATCTTCGCCATAGAGGTCGGGGCAAGAGGGTTTGTGGGCACCTCCGCTTATGATCTCATGAAACAACTCGCCATTTCTGGGAAGAAGAGGACTAGAGCCCTTAAAGCGATGGCAGAGGCAGCAGAAAGGAGCTCAAGCTGGATCTGGGCAAGGAGGAACGAAAAAAGTGAACTTCATAAGGATTAAATTCCCTACAGATGATGTGTGCCCCGTTAGCACATTGGTAAAACCGCGTACCGCAGTTCTGAAGCGCAGAATCGCCCAGGTTCGATCCCCGGCGTGGGGGAAAAAAAAAAAAAAAAAAAAAAAATAGACAACAGCAGAAGGGCATCCAGGAGTCATGACCTGGATGTGGCCCGGCCCCCCGAGAGTGTAAGGAATTCAGGGCCGAAACACTTGTCTAAAGGGGTTACTTCTCTGAAGACCTTCTGTTGTCTAGCTCTCCCTAGAGTTTCTTTCTACCTGTGCCCAAGTATCAATCAAGTCTTTCCAAAACATCAAAAGAGGAGTCAGACAGGGTTGTGTTTTGTCACCAGATCTGTTTTCATTTTACAGCGAAAAGATCATGAGAAACCTAGAGGAAGACCCTGGATTAAAGGTTTGAGGAAAAATGATAAAACAACATTCGATATGCAGATGACACCATGCTAACTGCAGAAAGTGAAAGGGACCTACAAAACCTTGTGAATATAATAGAAATAGAAAGCAAAGGTAAGGGGATGGAACTAAACAGCAGGAAGACTGAAGTCATGTTGATCAGTAAAAAACATGAAATCCCCTCATGCAAAATAACAGCAAATGGCACAACCTTGAGACAGGTTGATAAGTTTGAATACTTGGGAACGATCATTTCACCAGATGGCAGATGTACATCAAAAATAGCCAGCAGAATTGGCCAGGCCAAAACAGCATTCAAGAAGATGAAAAAAAAAAAAAACAGCATTCAAGAAGATGAAAAAAAAAGCATTCTTATCAACAAATGCCTATCAATTAACATCAGGAAGAGAGCTCTTGAACGTTATATAGAACCAATCCTGTTGTATGGTTGCGAGGCGTGGACAGTCAACAAGCAAAGCCAGAACAAGATTGAGGCAGCCGAGATGTTTCTAAGAAGAATGTTGAGAGTTCCATGGACAGCAAAGAAAACAAACCAGACAGTCTTGAAGGAGGCAGACACATGTAGATCATTCATAACGAAGATTAGGAAAAGATAGACAACATTTATAAGCCATTTTATGAGGAAAGGGGAATTGGAGCACCTGGTCACAACAGAAAAGCTGGAGGGAAAGAGCACTGGGTAGACCCAGGGAGAAGATACTAGACGGACTTGCAGAGTGGCTGGGGAGAAGGAGGGTGGAAGAGATGCTAGGGGCAACAGGTGATAGAGACAGATGGAAGTCCATAATTGCCAATGCCATGCAACAAGGCACCTGGTGATGATGAAGTATCAATCCTGACAGACCAAAAGTCTAACGTTTTATGGAAAACATACAGATGAATTCATATTTACCTTCATTTGGGACACTGCCATTGTCGATCATGTTTTGTCGGCACGGCACTCCTGTTCAAAAATTTAAAGTCATAACATGCAGCACGCAAAGACATAATTTTGAACATGAAACACACACACACACACATGCACATGCACACACAACACACCACACCATAACACACACACACAAATACACAATCTATCTACAATACACAGTTCAGGATATCGTCATGTCGGATGTCTCCAAGCAACTACACACACACCACACCACAACACACACACAAAAACTACTTACAATACACAGTTCAGGATATTGTCATGTCAGATGTCTCCAAGCAACTACACACACACCACACCACAACACACACAAAAACTATCTACAATACATCCATTAGTCATTATTACCTTACCACCTACACGTATGTATGCACCATTGTTTTTGTTGTTCACACTTACTTTGTCGTAGTGCCGTCGTCGTGACCCGGCCTCATCAGCGACTGACTGTTTTACTGCTGAGAGGGAAGCGAGGCAGCCGTGAGCGAAACTTGTATCCGTTTGTTGTGTCCAAACTCGAGTTTGGAATTCATGAGTTTCGCTCTTGGTTCATAGTTGTCGATGTCGACAAAGTAAGTGTGAACAACAAAAACAATGGTGCATACATACGTGTAGGTGGTAAGGTAATAATGACTAATGGATTTAGTAAAACCTACATGGCAGACTGCTATAATTTGTCAAAATGGTTATCTACAATACACAGTTCAGGATATTGTCATGTCAGATGTCTCCAAGCAACTACACACACACACCACACCACAACACACACACAAAAACTATTTACAATACACAGTTCAGGATATTGTCATGTCAGATGTCTTCAAGCAACTTCTCTCCATCAATAGACTGGAGGTTGTGATATATATATATAGTGTTTTCTTCATGTCTGGTGTTTCCATTCTGTTTGACAGTGAAGCCTCATCCAGACTTGTTATTGATGACTGAGCCATCCGTGTATATAATCATATACATATATATATCTTTGGGGTTGCAGCTTAGTTGCTCTATGAATAGCTGAATTTCTGAATTTCTTTTCCCTTCTGGCCATTCATGATAGTGTCTCCCTAGATTTTTGGGTATGATAGTTTTGTAAAGATTGTTTTAACAGTTTGGATGTTTTTTCCCCATTCCATTGTCCCTTTGAGTTCTGCCAGTTGACACACATGCTGAATGGAGTCATCTGCCTGTCCCATCCATGTCTTTCCACATTGGAGTTCGTTGCCTTTTGCTGTGTTGTTCCGACTATCTGGTGGAGCGGGTTTTCTGGTTTCTCCAGTGCCCTGAAACATGCCTTTACTTGTTCCGTTTTGTGTCTTGACTGTATCGAAGGAAGGTCAAGCAGGTTTCACATCTGTAGATTAAAAGAACATTGAAAACATCAATTGTGCTCCGCTATTGACAATGATGGAATATCACACCTGTAGAAAAAACCATTACAGCACCACAGTATTGAGCCACTGACCTTGATATGACATCAAACTTGTAGAAAGAACATTTTGAAACATCATCATAGTGTTCAGCCACTGACACTGATGGGACATCACACCTGTAGAAAGAATAATTTTGAAACATCATGATGGTGCTCAGTTATTGATTCTGATGTGACTTTACACCTGTAGAAAGAATGTTTTAAAATATCACCATGGTACTTGGCCACTGACTGATGGGACATCACTCCTGTAAAAAGAACATTTTAAAACACAATAATGTTCAGCCACTGACAGATGGGATATCTCGCCTCTAATGTACATAAAAAAGTAATCATTTTAAGAAAAAATGTAACATCCAAGTCTCAGACATCATTATCAACTTCACTTAAAAGAAATAGACTACAGTGCATGATCATCAAAATAATATCTTGTGACCAAAAATCAAATCAAACCCAAATGAGCTCTCTGAAACAGGCCACAACGAAATAAAACGCTGTCAAACTGCCAAGAAACATTTCTACTCAAAACAACAACCATACCAAAAAGAGATGCAATTCTTAAATATGTCAAATTGCAAATACGACCTTCAACCCCAGCATCATGGCGCAGAAGATCACCATCCTTGTTATCCTGGGAAATCATATCTGCAAACAGAATTTTAAACCTAACATTAAACATAAATAACATGGTCTCCCAAATCTGAATACTAATATTCATACATATTACAACTGAAACAACTCATGGTATATCAACAAATTGAATTTAATCCAAATGCCACATATAATTTCTAAAATATTTATAAACCAAATAAATTCTTGTACAAGCTATAAATGACTCAACCTACAATGCATAATTCAGCAACACAAGAATTTTAACTTCAACAGTATCAAATTAACACAATGAGCACAGTTGTAAAGTGGGTAAATGTTGGGCTTCCAATAGCAAGGTCCAGGGTTCGATCCGCCTAGGATGGAGATTTTTCTCATTTCTCACATCAACATGTGGGCAGTCCTGTCACTGCCTAGACCTATCTCCTTCAATGTGCATATGCACGCAAAATGTCAAACATTCATGTTAAATACCTATAAGCCATGTCAGTGCCTGGCTTATGGAAACATGAAAACACCTAACATACATGTTTATCAAAAAAAAAAGCTTCAAAATCAATATCAGACATACACACAAACTTATTTAGCTCGAAATTGCATTGTAGCGGAAATGCCCACTATCTTCAGTCTCGGAAAGGGCGTCTACCTGAAACAAAGAATCAAGATTAAACTCTGAAGTACAATACATTTACATGCACGATTTCCCCAAGAACTCATTGGAACATGCTGGATATATCTTCCTGTAGAAGTATATTTGAAAACATCACCATGTGCTCTGCCCCGACACTGATGAAACATCACACCCATCACACTATAGAAAAAATGAACATTGAAATATCACACTGTACTCTGCTGTGACAATGATGGATATCACACCTGTAGAACGACATTAATACAGAACACACTTTCTGACACTGATGGAACACACTGGAAAGAATAATTTTGAAACATCTGGTGCTCAGTACTGATTCTGATTGAATTTCACATGTAGGAAGAAGTTTTAAAATATACCATGTTCTCAGCTTCTGACTGATTGACATCACCCTTAGAAAGAACATTTAGAACACATGATGTTCAGCACTGCTGATGGGAATCTGCCTCTGATGACATAAATAACCTCTTAGGAAAGAGTTTAACATCTATGTCTCAGACGTCATTCTTTGTCAATTTCACTCAAAAGAAACAGACTATAGTAGGCCTACATGATAAAATAATATCTTGTCATCAAAAATCAAATCAAACCCAAATGAGCTCTCTACAACAGGAAGGACACAATGAAATAAAATTCTGTCATACTACCAAGAAACATTTCCACTGGACAACACCACCAAAAAGAAACCAGAAAAACAAGAAAATAGAATCAGAACATGTATTTAATATAACCAGACAAGAGAAGCACAAATTTTCTGCCAACTGGCCTTTGTCAAGTGTGAATGCAAGATCACAAACACCAAATACAAAAATAAGGAGAAAAAGACCGAAACTTCACTGCTGCTTTGTCCAGTGGGAGAAGACGACTAATTTTTGTATTTGGTGTTTGTTTGTGATCTTACATTCACGCTTGACAAAGGCCAGTTGGTCAAAAATTTGTGCCCGTCTTGTCTGGTTATATTAAATACGCTTTCTGATTCTATTTTCGCGTTTTTCTGGTTCCTATTTGTTTGAATGCGGGCAGTCGCACTTGTTTTGGATATCTTAACAACAAAAAGAGAAATACAATCTTAAATATGCAGAGAGGCAAATACTACCTCCAACCCCAGAATCATGGATCAGAGATCATTATCCTTGTCATCCTGGGAAATCATACCTGAAAACAGAAAAAGATAAAAAAAACACCCCAGATGTAATACCACAAAATACTAAATGATAAAGAATACCATCCACCTCCACACCCATACTTTTTTCATCATATAATCAAGCATAAATTAATTTAAACAGAACATTTAACAAAAATAACATGGTCTCCAAGAACTGAACAAACTATTATTCTTACACATTACAACTGAAACTGCTTATGGTATATCAACAAAGCTGAATCTAATCAAATTGCCATACACATTTTTAAAATATTCAAAAACCATTAAATACTATCATTCATACATGTATGAATTATAAATGACTCAACCTACGATGCATAATACAACAACACAAGAATCTTAACTTCAACAGTATCAAAATAACGCACAGTAGTAAAGTGGGTAAATGTTCGGCTTCCAAAAGGAAGGTCCAGGGTTCGATCCGCCTAGAATGGAGATTTTTCTCATCTCCCACATCAACATGTGGGCAGTCCTGTCACTGCCTAGACCTATCCCCTTCAATGTGTATATGCATGCAAACTGTCAATCATTCATGTTAAGGATCCCATAAGACATGTCAGCGCCTGGCTTATGGAGACATGAAAGCACCAAACATACATGCTCAATTAAAAACGAAATGTTTTAACATCAATATCAGACACACACACAAACTTAACACTTATCTCTGAAGATCACCATCGTATTGGAGATGGCTCCACCACCATCTTCAGGGTCTGGAAGGGGCGTCTCATCTGAAACAAAGAAACCAAGTTGTTACATCTGAAATACACACACATTCCACTCCCCTCCATCCCTCCCCAACCCCACCCTCCCTCCCTAACCCCTTCCCTCCCTCCCCATCCCTCCCTCCCCAACCCCTTCCCTTCCAACCCCTTCCCGCCCTCCTCATTTTGTTCTCTTCGCAACATTCCCCCTATCTTATGCCCCCTATGCCCTCATCCTTCCCTGTCCCCCCCCCCCCCCCCCCCCAACAGTTCAACTGACCAACTTAAAAGCAAGCTTCTGGAATATCAACTGAATTTCACATGTCTTCAATCAACAACTACTTTGTAACTTTATAGCATCAATATTCTTCTCAGATGCATGCATGCAGGTTGTTTCACCCACATTATGCAAGCAGAGTCTGCATGCTGCTGCCATCTTTGTTGGGTGTGCGTGGTGGTGCTTTCATGTTGCTATAAATCACCAGAGAGACTTCTATCATCACAAGATCTTCAACAAGTGTATTTGATGTTCTGCATGCATATGCACACAGAAGGGGGTTTGAATACTGGCAGGTCTGCATGTTTGTTGGCCCAGGAAGACTGGAAAAATCTCTACCTTTACACACAAGAAGAAAGGTATGAGGGCAGGTATGAGCCCAGGCCTGCCTTCATTCCTACAAATCAAGGACACAGCATGGAAATCATCATCCAACACAAAGGTCGAGTGATACATCAAGGTTAAGCGATATCAAATTCAAGCAATACTAAAGTGTCACTTCTATCTCCAGCTTTAGCCTGAAAGAAACCACTCATCTCCCCTGAAGCTTTGCTGTTCAGTTCAGTTCATATTGCTTATAGCTGCTCCCCCTGACCACTCTCAAGCTTTGCTTTTACTGAGAATCAATACATCAGTTAAATTAAAGGAAGCATGCCAGTTTGTCACAGGCCCAGTTTGTCACTCTATCTTCGGCCTGCACCAAGAGGTCTGGCAGGGTCTGGGTCATGTCCGTCCACTCTTTGATGTTGTCGAACCAGCTCTTTCTTTGTCGTCCTCGCTTGCGCCCACCCTCGACTGTGCCCTGCATGATGGAAGTTATCACTGACACTCTCAAAAACAGTAAATGAATGATTGATTGATTGTATGAATAGAATTTTATTTTTCAATTGTTTTTAACCAAAGAACATTCATTGTTGAAATTTTTACAGAGTAATTTGCTTTGATTTGCATACAAAAAGGAAGAAATTTTGAACAACACAAGCTGAACTGACATTTTAGAGGGACTATCTGTACACCACCAATTCGAACCCGGTTTCGAACCCGCCCAAGCCTACACTTGGTGCAGGCCGAAGATAGGGTAGGGTAGCATGGAGGTAGCAAGTAGTCTACCCACTGTGACAAACTGGGCCTGTGACAAACTGGGCCTGTGACAAACTGGGCAGCCCCCAAATTAAACAAGCAAATGGTTGTTCCATAATGGCAAGATTATACAAGAATGATGAGGTAGCCTAAACTTTTCTTGGGCCAACAAGTACAAAAACAAAAACAAAAAAACATTACACAAAATCAACAAAAAACATCACATAAAATCGACAAAAAACATCACACAAAATTAACAAAGTCCTACAACACTCAGTGATTTTAGCTTAGATTTGTCACAAAGTCTACTGAAAACTTATGCCACTAGAAACTTTATATGATCTAAAATATAATCCCATGAAAATATACTGACATGAAATAAATCTGAAAATTTGCATCAACAACACTTTCTGTTCTTTGATTTTTTTGATTTTTTCCCCTATTAATCCTGGTATTTCCAATACAAAATGAGCAAAAGTCTCACTTTGAAGTTGCTTTCAGATCTGACCAAGGCTTAAAACATTCAGGAAGAAAAAAAAAGTTTCAGCATCAACTGTGGTTTGCAACGGACTCACCAAAACACAAAAAGATTCACCAAGAAATTGTCCCAAAAATGCTGTAAGCTCCAACATAGTGAAACCAAATCCATCATCATCTACTACACATGTGAAACCAGATTTATCTTCCTCTATGTACACATCCAAAGCAGATCCACCATCCTCTATGAACATAGTGAAACCAGATCTATCATCATCTATGTACACATGTGGAACTACATCCATCATCCTCTACATAAACAGCAAAACCAGATCTACTGTCCTATAAGTACACAGCTAAACAAGATCTATCATCCTTTATGTACACAGCAAAACCAGATCTACCATCCTCTGTGTACACATAAAATCAGAACTACAATCCTCTGTGTACACAGCGAAACCAGATCTACTGACTTCTATGTACACATATGAAACCAGATCTATCATCAATGTGCACCTGTATAAAATCAGACGTATCATCCTCTACATGCACATCCAGAACAATTGCAGAGTAGCATAAAACAACAGAAACTTTGAAAACAACTTGGGGAACAACAGTAACTTGGAAAACAACAGTAACTTGGAAAACAATAGCAACTTGGAGAATGATGAAAACATAGAGAACATCAGTTCAAGAACATAAATTTGGAGAACAACAAACTTGATCAGTTCGAGAACTACAGTAATTTGGAGAACAACAGTTCAAGAACAACAGAAACTTGAACAACAGTTCGAAAACAGCAGAAACTTGGAGAACAGAAACTTGGAGAATAATAGCTGAGAACGACAGTAATTTGGAGAAAACTGAAGCTTGGAACAGAACTGTAACTTGGAGAACAACAGAAACCTGGAGAACATCTACGCCTACCTGGAGAACAATAGAAACCTGGAGAACTTGGAGAACAACATCTACCTGGAGAACAACATCTACCTGGAGAACAACAGAAACCCGGAGAACTTGGAGAACATCTACCTGGAGAACAATAAAAACCTGGAGAACAACAGAAGTTCAGTTCAGTTCATATTGCTTATAGCCCAGCCGACTACTAGAGCCATATCTGGGCTAATGAACAACAGAAAGCCGGAAAATAACACTAACTTGGATGGCAGACACCTGAGAAACACAGAAACTTGATGAAACAATAGAAAATTGGAGAACCACAGAAACTTGATAAAATAACTGAAAATTGGAGAACAGAAACTTGGAAAACTAAAGAAATATGGAGAAAAACAAAAATGTTCGAAATCTAACAGGTAACTTTGAACTTTCATGTTTCCATCTTTGTCAGTTGAACAATGTTGCTAGACAGAGAAAACAAGGGTCCTACTCAGTGATTCTGAAATCGGTATTTTCCACGATATATCCGCAGTGTTACAGGATTCTTCATCAGTTGTTTTCTGAATGGATTCATGTGCACATTTTGTGCATTTGTTGCTGTCCCTGTTCACCATTACAATGTCATGCCTAGTCTTTGATTTTTTTTTTTAAATCATTTTTGGAATTTTAGAAACGGGGGTAGGGACACATAACAGAATTTTCCCCTCATAAACAGCAAGTTGCTCATCTTGGGTAACAGTATGTTGACTTAGTATGAGGCATCTACTATCAGTCCCCTTTGTTCCTTTTATTCTGGTTTAAAGCCAGAATACTTTTCTGTTTGTTTGTATTTAACAGTCAACTCAGAACTGGTACGGACCAGGGTCTAATTAAAACAAAGCATTGCGATGGCCATCACTCGGTGGTGACGCAATGTGATTTCTGCCCAGTGCTCTGAATGTCAAAGTGAAGAAATTCAATCAAGCGCGGGTAAACGGCGGGAGTAACTATGACTCTCTGGACTGAGTCGTGAAGGGTGTCTATGCGATGTTATAGCCTCTAGACACCCAGGCAGGATAGTTTGAGTGCACCAAGACCGGGGACACTCGTTGTGACCCTTGCCTCACCGGGCATGGTAGAACTACCTGCAAGCCCCCATCAAACTGGCCTTCCCGTGGCGACCGCCGTAAGCTGGAGCACTGAGGTGTTCCAGTGACCTACGGGTTTGATGGGTGCGAATTCGCTCAACAGGGTTAAGTGGGTGGAATGCAAAATACAAGGAAAACGTGTTTAAACCGTTTTCTTCTAGCCTCTCAGCCCACAGGGTGTTGTGATTGCCGCAGGTGCCCTGGAGCACACTGAAAATGGCCTCTCCAGCACTAAGTCCCCAACCTCAGCGGCCTTCTCGTGGCTTTCCCTGTTTAAACAGAGTGCTGGGTTGGGTGCGGGGTTGTCCGTCCCATCCATGACGGAATTGAGTACCAGGACTTGGGGGGTACCATGATATTCTCTGACGAGATCCACATACCATCTGTGGGGAACCGCAGTTTGGATGTGGGGTATCCTCTGTCAGAGAAGACAGCGAGGAAGTCCGCCATTGAAACTCATGGATAAAGTCTAAATTCATTCATAGAGCTGGAGGCTCGATAAACTGCCATGGGAGTAGGGTATGGGAGCATGGACGGCTCCCGCCCAGGACCTCTCCCATTAGGTGCATGGGGGAGCAAAGGCGCGAAGATCCCATGTACCTCGGATTTGGGCAAAGGATAACCCAAAGCGAGACTCATAAACCTGCTAAGACCCGTTCCCTGGTTTCGCGCTATCGGCTCACGGAGGGGGGGACACAACCACTATGTCTACCACCCTGCAATACTCCAAGAAGGGTGGGTGGAAAGACTGGCTTGGAGACCGGACAGGGAAAAGGACATTTGGAGCGGGTGCGGGTTAAGATGGAAGAATTGGGATATGCCTTCACGACCAAACAAATCTCTGACAGAAAGAGGTCGAAGGCATTCCAAAAATCTCCATCTTCTGTGCTTGCTCCGAAGGAATGTTAGATCCTCCGGTCTTGGTGCACTCAACAAACCAAGCTACACGAAGACGTCGGAGAGGCCACCGATGACGATGAAGTAGAGATCGCCAGGAACGATCTCGAAGACCGAGAAGGTGGCTTCTCCATTCTCATACCATCCATTGCCTGGACATGCGAACTGTGCAGAGGCAGAGAGTTCGCATCGCTGCGTAAGTTGGCTGGCCACTTTCGTGACCAGCATCAGGGCACAGAGCTCGTTTTCAGGTGTCGCAGATGTGGACGAAGCGGGGACTTGCATGGTATGGAGGTCCATGCAGGTAAGTGCAAGGGGCACACTTGTATGCCAAAGCCTGACTCGCATCCCCATCAATGCGAGTTATGCCCAATGACGTTTATGTCGAAGATTGGTTTGGGGCAGCATATTCGCCATAGGCACTCGTGCCTGGTGAACGAGAAGCGCATTGCGGCTCCCAGGAAAGAGAAGGAGAGGAAAAGAACCTCTAGAGCGGTTGGAAAATCCAGACTCTGGGATGAGGTCTCTTCTAGAGCCCTGGCCCTGATTCTGGAGGAGACGGACAGGGAAAAGGACATTTGGAGCGGGTGCGGGTTAAGATGGAAGAATTGGGATATGCCTTCACGACCAAACAAATCTCTGACAGAAAGAGGTCGAAGGCATTCCAAAAAATCTCCATCTTCTGTGCTTGCTCCGAAGGAATGTTAGATCCTCTAAGTCCTCCCAGGCTCTACTCTACCCAGAGAGCACAACCCCAATTAGGCATACGGACCCCTGCTTCACATTTGTACACCGAAACGATGTTGAGTGACCCGACACGGAGCCAGGCTCTGGATATTTTGAGGAAGGTGAGGATGGCGAGGATGTTGAACAAGCTATGTTCGACTTGCTGAGTGAACTCTCCGCTGCTCTGCAGAAAGAACCCTCCAGGGGTGACTCCGGTGGTGTCAATCGCGAGGACCGCGAGAGATTCCGCCGTGGCAGCCCCAGGAGGTTCTCCAGTGGTGGCCGCAGTGGTGTCGAACGCGAGAGAGGCTTCACCGTGGGAAACCCAGGAGATCCAAGAAGTGGAGCAAGAGAGCGAACCAGAAAGCCAACAAATACCGCGCCTTGCATCCAATTTAATGCACAGGGGATTTAAAAAACACACATGAATACAAATTTAAGCACACCTAAGGACACCAAAACATATAAAAACGGGCATAAAGTACCTTAAATTGCTTCCACATCTCACCTCCCTAGAGCCAAAAATGTGCTTAATACATGCACCCAATTATCAATCCTAAGAAAAGGTATGATAGACTTTATTGAACACGTACAGGTGAATGGACCAGCAAGGCAGAAAATGATAGGAAGAAATGACAAAGCAAAGGAACAAGGCAGAAACATAGTGAGTGACAGAAAAGAGGGAATTTTTAGCACGGAATTTCCAGGAGGTGGGAATACTATTTATACTGAAATAGCCACCGGCCTCCCTACGGGGGTGATTGCTGCAAGTCTCTCTTGCTTTTTATGATCCAGCACGAATCAGCGAAGACCATAATATCATCGCTGCATGTTTTTTTCAATCCATCATGAAGTAGAGAAGACCGACACTGCCTGTGTCAAGTATTGCTTTCTTAACCCTTTGACTCCCACACCCTATCCACAAACTGCAAAAACTTAACCCTTTGATTCCCTCATCCTATCCACCAGCTTTCTGCAGGAAGCTGGTGGATAGGGTGAGGGAGTCAAAGGGTCAAATTTTTGCTTTGCTAGTATGGTTGACAATGCAGGATGCAGGTGGACAGAGTGCGGGAGTCAAAGGGTTAAACAATTCCTGATGAAACAGTGAAAATTATGATGACAACTGCACAAGTTTCTGACACCGCTGATGGTGCACAATGTGCAAGCAGGAGGTCACAATGACACACCATCACATAATTTGTGCACACTGTAGGTGTCCCATGCCACAGGCCGCAAGAACCAGCCGAGATCATTCCAGAAATACAGTTTGCTGTTGGCACATTGAAATCCACTTTGTCACAAGATCATCAACACTTTTTCTTCAACTCATTTTTTTTTTTCTTTCTTCTCTTTTTGCATTTTTCTTTATGTACTTTTTTTCTTTTTTTTGGCTTTTTTTCTTTTGGTTTTTTTTTCTTTTTTTTTCTTTTTTTTTTTTGGTGTTCGCTTTTTTTTCTCCAGTCTTTACCATTTTTTTTCCATATTTTTTAAAATGCACGGCCACACTCACTCCACATACACACACAGAGTACTAAACTTTTCCAATTATAAAACCAGCTTGAAAATAGCTGCATTCCCATCTTGAGTGTACAATCAACTAGTGTGCTGGACTTTTGATGGACATCACATCATGGGAGTCAGAACTTTTTAAGCATGTTCCAATCACAAAACCAGCCTGAAGACAGAATCATTCCCCTCTAAGTGGGAGGCTACCTTCAGTATGCTGGACCTTGATGGTTGCCACGTCACTTCACTATTAGCACTGAACTATTCCCATCACGAAATCAGCCTGAAGATAAGTCGCATCTTGAGTGTGCTACCATCTAGAGTGTGCTGGTTGATGAACATCATGTCGTGGTCAGAACTGAACTATTCCCATCACAAAACCAGATTGAAGGTAGTTACATCTTGGGTGTGCTACCATCTAGAGTGTGCTGGTTGATGAACGTCACGTCATGGTCAGCACTGAACTATTCCCATCTCAAAATACATCTAACACCTTGCTCACCATGAAAAAAAAATGGAAAGACCTTGCTCACCATGAAAAAAAAATGGAAAGAAAATTAAATAAACATATCAATGGATTCATGCACATAATTTAAGGATGCATCCTCGTCATTGAACATTTTTTCCAATTCATTACCAGTGGGTTTAAAAGAATAAACCTGAATACAAATATATGAATATATCTAAGTACACAAAAACATACATAAAAATTGGCCAATTTACCCAAAATTGCTTCTCCACATACATTTTTTCAAAGCCAAAGTTGCACTTAAAACATGTACCCAATAATAAGTTCTAACTAGAATGCATTGTTATTGTTATTTTTGTTTAAAGCCCAGCTGACTGCATAGAGTCATATCAGGGCTAAACCTTTTGAAAACGTAATACTTCAAACAGAAAAAAAAGGAAAAGAAAATTAAGTACATGTATTAATGCATTCGTGCATAATCTTAGCAGATATTCCTGGCATTGACCACTCCATCCAATTTATCACACAGGGGATTTAAAAATATACCAGAATACATATTAAAACAGAAGTAATGACATTAAAACATATATACTCCTAATCATAATTTAAGGGCCACTTCTTCCTTCCTCTCTAATTTTAAGTTGAAATAATTGACAATGTTTAGAATTGATTCTATGTTTTATTTCATCATTTCCACACCTGTTTTGGAAAAAGAAATTAGCACAATGACCCATTAGTGAACAGCACATGCATTTAAAGGAACATCCCCCCCTTTTCAAAAAACAGAAAGTGTCAGATTTGGCCAATCTGTTTTCAATATCGCGTGTGTCCGCCCCGAGCCTGGATGCATGCTTCACAGCGCCGATGCATCGACCCCACAAGGGTACGGAGTGTGTCCTGAGGGATGGCCGCCCACTCGATCTGCAGGATGTCGACCAGCCTGGCCAGGGTGCCCGGTGGGGGGTGGTTGTCCCTGATGCACCTCCCGAGCACATCCCAGAGGTGTTCAATTGGGTTCAGGTCAGGTGAGCACGCTGGCCAGGCCATACGGACGACTTCATGCTGCTCCAGGAAGTCGGTCACAAGGCGTGCTCGATGCGCAGGTGCATTGTCGTCCTGGAAGATGGCGCCTTGACCAAGGTCTACAAGCGCAGGCAGTGCCACGGCCGCCAGAACCTCGTCCCGGTACCGGACCCCGTTCAGGATGCCGTCAATGGGGAGCAGGGGGGTCCGGGTACCACGGCTCATGCCACCCCACACCATCACCGACCCGCCGCCGTACCGGTTATGCTCTTGGACAGTGGCGTCAGCGAACCTCTCCCCTTGACGTCGCCACACCCGAGCCCGGCCATCGTTAAAGGTCAGGGTGAACCTGGACTCATCCGAAAACAAGACCCGGGCCCACTGTTGCCTTGTCCAGGTCACGTGCTCCCTGGCCCAGGTCATGCGGCGCACTCTGTTGACCGGTGACAGCACGGGTCGGACGGCCGGTCTCCGTGACCTCAAGTTTGCCTCATGTAGCCGTCTTCTCACCGTGCTGCAGCTGATGTTAGCACCTGTTGCGTCCCTCAGCTGACCCCT
>CM060306.1:73478011-73493011 GCA_030674185.1 Monoplex corrugatus | reverse complement strand
AATATTAATAGAAAATTAATAATAATCAAGCACCACACACACCACACACACACACACACTCACACACAATTAACAAAACACAAACACACAAAAAAATAAACTGCTGTGTGTGTTGTTCAACGCTAGATTTGATTTAATCAAGATTTGCGCTATATAAATTGTAAATTATTATTATTAAAAAAAATAACAATAAAATAATGATAATCAGCATGCACCGAACGCGTCAAATCAACACACACACACACACACACACACACACCTTATACACATGCAACAAGACATGGTCAAACACATACATAATACACATGACAATACTAGTATGCACACGAAAAAGATAATGTGAATCATCATTCTTCATTTTACACACAGGACAACAAAGAAAAACTACTTTAATAATAATATGATAAATAAAATAAAATTGATAATAATGATAATAATAATAATAATAACAATATAATAATAATAATAATGACACTGAAAATAATAGTTATTATTATTACTATTATCATCATTATTATTAGTGTTATCAGTAGAAGTAGTAGCAGTAGAACTAGTAGTAGTAGTAGCAGCATGCATTGTTAGTATCCTATCATTGTTTACAGTCATACCAATTGCACAGAGCCATATCAGGGATATAACCATCCAAAATACATCAAACACCTTGCTCACCATGAAAAAAAAAAAAAAACTGGAAAGAAAATTACATAAACATATCAATGGTATTCATGCACACAATTTAAGGATACATCCCTGTCATTGAACATTTTGTCCAATTCATTACCAGTGGGATTTAAAGAACAAACCTGATCAATGTTTGAATATATCTAAGTACACAAAAACATAATAAAAATTGGCCAATTTACCCAAATCTGCTTCTCCACATCACATTTTTTCAAAGCCAAAGTTGCACTTAATACATGTACCCAGTAATAAGTTCTAACTAGAATGCATTGTTATTGTTATTTCTGTTTAAAGCCCAGCCGACTGCGTGAGTCATATCAGGGCTAAATCTTTTGAAAACAGATACTACTTCAAAAAGAAAAAAAAAGGAAAAGAAAATTAAGTACATGTATTAATGCATTCGCACATATAATCTTAGCAGATATTCCTGGCATTGACCACTCCATCCAATTTATCACACAGGGGATTTAAAAACATACCAGAATACATTAAAACAGAATTAAGGACATTAAAACATATATAACATATGGAACTAAATTATTTAAATTGCTTCCCCATATCACATTTTTGTAGAGCCAAAAATGCACATAATACAGGTTACCCAGTTATTACTCCTGAGAGAAAATATGTAAGATTTTATTGAACACATACAGCTGAATGGACAAACAAGGCAGAAAATAGGAAGAAATGGGGTAAACAAAAATTTTAGCATAGAATTTCCAGAAGGTGGGGATACTATTTATACTGAAAGAGCACGCAGCATTCCCACAGGAGAATACACACACATACACACACATTAAAACATAATAATAAATAATAATAATGATAGTACAATAATAATAATACTTATATAATATTTATATTATTTATATATTATCATTATTATTATTATTACTATTTTTTTTATGTTTAAAGCCAAACCAATTATACAGAGACATGTCAGGGCTATAATCATTTTCAAATACACCCAACAACTGCTCACCAAAAATACATTTAATACATGTACCCAATTATCAATCCTAAGAGAAAATACATAGGGACTTTATTAAACACATACAGGTGAATGGACCAGCAAGACAGAAAATGATAAAAATACAAAAGCAAATGAGCAAGACACAAACAAAGAGTGATAAAAAAATAGAAAAAAGACCCACAGAATTTCCAGAAGGTGGGGATACTAATTATACTGAAAGAGCCCTGCCATCCCTACAAGGGTGGCATTAAAACAAAATAATAAGACAGCCAGAAACACACACACACACACACACACACACACACACACACACACACACACACACACACCACACCACTTTCACTCCTCACTCACACTGTAATATTAACAAAACATAAACACATACACACAGAGAGAATATCAACAGAAAACTAATAATAATCAACACAACCACGCACAAACACGCAGCACGCACACACACACACACACTCACTCCGTCTAATATCACTCATAGTGAAAAGACGTTAATCTAAGAATGAACACACACACTTTCTCTCCTCTCACTCTCACACTGTAATATTAACAAAACAAACACATACACACAGAGAGAATACAACAGAAAACTAATAATAATCAAGCACGCACACACACGCACACGCACACACACACGCACACACACACACACACACACACACACTCTTTTATAGTGAAAAGATGTTAAATCAAGCAACGAACGAATGCACACACACACTTTTATATCAATTAACAAAACACAAACACATACACACAGAATATTAACAGAAAACTAATAATCAAGCACACACACAAACATACACACTTTTATATCAATTAACAAAACACAAACACATGCATACTGAAAGAATATAACGGGAAAATAATGATAATCTAGCGCAACACACACACACCACAGACACACACACACTTTTATATCAATTAACAAAACACAAACACATACACAACAGAATATCAACAGAAAACTAATCATAATCAAGCACACACACAAACACAACTCACTTTTATATCAATGAACAAAACACAAACACATACATAAAGAATATAACAGGAAAATAATGATAATCTAGTGCGTGTGCCCACACACACACACACACACACACACACACGCACACGCACACGCACACACAAACTTTTATATCAATTAACAAAACAGAAACATACACACAGAAAGAACATAACAGGAAAATAATGATCATCTAGTGCACACGCAAGCGCACGCGCACACACACACACACACACACACACACACACACACACACACACACACACATGAAAGACAAGGTCAAACACATACACACAAATACACATGTACAATACTCAGATGCACATTCACAAAAGATAATGATGAAATAATCATTCTTCATTTTGACATCAGCAAACAACTACTTTACTACTACTACTAATAACAATAATGATAACAATGATAATAATAATAATAATAATAATAAAATTAATGACACTGAAAATAATAGTTATTATTATTTCTATTATTATCATCATTATTATTAGTGTTATCAGCAGAAGTAGTAGTAGTAGTAGTAGTAGTAGCAGTATCATTAGTATTGTATCACTGTTTAAAGTCATACCAATTGCACAGAGCCATATCAGGGATATAACCATCTCAAAATACATCTAACACCTTGCTCACCATGGAAAAAAAAAGAATGGAAAGAAAATTACATAAACATATCAATGTATTCATGCATATAATTTAAGGATACATCCCTGTCATTGAACATTTTGTCCAATTCATTACCAGTGGGTTTAAAAGAACAAACCTGAATGTTTGAATATATCTAAGTACACAAAAACATACATAAAAATTGGCCAATTTACCCTAAATTGCTTCTCCACATCACATTTTTTCAAAGCCAAAGTTGCACTTAATACATGTACCCAGTAATAAGTTCCAACTAGAATGCATTGTTATTGTTATTTTTGTTTAAAGCCCAGCCGACTGCGTCGAGTCATATCAGGGCTAAATCTTTTGAAAACATAGATACTACTTCAAACAGAAAAAAAAAAGGAAACGAAAATTAAGTACATGTATTAATGCATTCGCACATATAATCTTAGCAGATATTCCTGGCATTGACCACTCCATCCAATTTATCACACAGGGGATTTAAAAACATACCAGAATATATATTAAAACAGAAGTAAGGACATTAAAACATATATATACAATGGAACTAGATTATTTATATTGCTTCCCATATCACATTTTTGTAAAGCCAAAAATGCACATAATACAAGTTACCCAATTATTACTCCTGAGAGAAAATATGTAAGATTTTATTGAACACATACAGCTAAATGGACCAGCAAGGCAGAAAATAATAGGAAGAAATGGGGTAAAAAAAATTTAGCATAGAATTTCCAGAAGGTGGGGATACTATTTATACTGAAAGAGCCCACAGCATTCCCACAGGAGAATACACACACATGACACACACATTAAAACATAATAATAATAATAATAATAATAATAATAATAATAATAATAATAATAATAATAATAATAACAATAATAGTAGTAGTACTAGTAATAACAATAATATTTATTATCATTATATTATTATTATTATTATCGTTATTATTATTATTACTATTATTTTTATTGTTTAAAGCCAAACCAGTTATACAGAGACATGTCAGGGCTATAATCATCTCAAAATACACCCAACACCCTGCTCACCAAAAATACATTTAATACATGTACCCAATTATCAATCCTACGAGAAAGTACATAGGACTTTATTAAATACATACAGGTGAATGGACCAGCAAGACAGAAAATGATAAAAATAACAGAAAGCAAATGAGCAAGGCACAAACAAAGAGTGATAAAAAAGAGGAAAATTTGTAGCACATTATTTCCAGAAGGTGGGGATACTATTATACTGAAAGAACCCCCGCCATCCCTACAAGGGTGCCATTAAAACAAAATAATATGAGACATAGAGAAACACTACACACACACACACACTCACACACACACACACACACACCACACACACACACACACACACACACGCACTCTCATTCAGTCACACTGTAATATTAACAAAACACATATACACACAGACAGAATATTAACAGAAAACTAATAATATATCAAACACACACACACACACACACACACCACACACACACACACTCATATATCAATTAACAAAACACGAACACACAGAAATAATATAACAAGAAAATAATGATAATCTAGCACGCACGCATGCACACGCACACACACACACACACACACACACACACACAAAGACACGGTCAAACACATATATACACAAATACACATGCACAATACTCAGATGCACACTCACAAAAGGTAATTGTGAAGTCATCATTCTTCATTTTGACATCAACAAAGAATAACTACTTTAATAAAAATAATGATAATAATAATAATAATAACAATAATAATAATAATAATGATAATAATAATAATGATAATAATAATAGCAATAATAATATTAATAATGACACTGAAAATAATAGTTATTATTATTACTATTATTATCATCATTATTATTAGTGTTATCAGTAGAAGTAGTAGCAGTAGAAGTAGTAGTAGTAGCAACAGCATCGTTAGTATCGTATCATTGTTTAAAGTCATACCAATTGCACAGAGCCATATCAGGGATATAACCATCTCAAAATACATCTAACACCTTGCTCACCATGAAAAAAAAAAAAATTGAAAAAAAATTACATAAACATATCAATGGATTCATGCACATAATTTAAGGATACATCCCTGTCATTGAACATTTTTTTCCAATTCATTACCAGTGGGATTAAAAGAACAAACCTGAATACAAATGTATGAATATATCTAAGTACACAAAAACATACATAAAAATTGGCCAATTTACCTAAAATTGATTCTCCACATCATTTTTTCAAAGCCAAAGTTGCACTTAATACATGTACCCAATAATAAGTTCTAACTAGAATGCATTGTTCTTCTTATTTCTGTTTAAAGCCCAGCCGACTGCGTAGAGTCATATCAGGGCTAAATCTTTTGAAAACAGATACTACTTCAAACAGAAAAAAAAAAGGAAACAAAAATTAAGTACATGTATTAATGCATTCGCACATATAATCTTAGATATTCCTGGCATTGACCACTCTATCCAATTTCTCACACAGGGGATTTAAAAACATACCAGAATACATATTAAAACAGAATTAAGGACATTAAAACATATATATACAATGGAACTAAATTATTTAAATTGCTTACCCATATCACATTTTTGTAGAGCCAAAAATGCACATAATACAGGTTACCCAGTTATTACTCCTGAGAGAAAATATGTAAGATTTTATTGAACACATACAGCTGAATGGACCAGCAAGGCAGAAAATAGGAAGAAATGGGGGTAAAAAAATATTTAGCATAGAATTTCCAGAAGGTGGGGATACTATTTATACTGAAAGAGCCCACAGCATTCCCACAGGAGAATACACACACATGACACACACATTAAAACATAATAATGATAATAATAATGATAGTAGCAATAATAATAATATTTATCATTATTATATTATAATCATTATTATTCTTATTATTACTATTATTTTTATTGTTTAAAGCCAAACCAGTTATACAGACATGTCAGGGCTATAATCATCTCAAAATACACCCAACACCCTGCTCACCAAAAATGCATTTAATACATGTACCCAATTATCAATCCTACGAGAAAGTACATAGGACTTTATTAAACACATACAGGTGAATGGACCAGCAAGACAGAAAATGATAAAAATGACAGAAAGCAAATGAGCAAGGCACAAACAAAGAGTGATAAAAAAAGAGGAAATTTCTAGCACAGAATTTCCAGAAGGTGGGGATACTATTATACTGAAAGAGTCCCTGCCATCCCTACAAGGGTGGCATTAAAACAAAATAATATGAGACAGCGAGAAACATTACACACTACACACACACACACTCCGTCTAATATCACTCATAGTGAAAAGACGTTAAATCAAAGAATGAACACACACACTTTCTCTCTCTCTCTCTCACTCTCACACTGTAATATTAACAAAACAAACACATACACACAGAGAGAATAACAGAAAACTAATAATAATCAAGCACACACACACACACACACACACACACACACACACACACACACACACACACACACACACACACACACACACACACACACACACACACACACACACACACACACACACACACACACACACACACACACACACACACACACACACACACACTTTTATAGTGAAAAGATGTTAAATCAAGCAACGAACGAACGAACGCACACACACACTTTTATATCAATTAACAAAACACAAACACATACACACAGACAGAATATTAACAGAAAACTAATAATAATCAAGCACACACACACTTTTATATCAATTAACAAAACACAAACACATGCATACTGAAAGAGTATAACAGGAAAATGATAATCTAGCGCGCACACACACACACACACTTTTATATCAATTAACAAAACACAAACACATACACACAGACAGAATATCAACAGAAAACTAATAATCAAGCACACACACAAACACACACACCAACACACTTTTATATCAATTAACAAAACACAAACACATACATAAAGAATATAACAGGAAAATAATGATAATCTAGTGCCCCCCCCCCCCACACACACGCACGAAAGACATGGTCAAACACATACACAAATACACATGCACAATACTCAGATGCACACACAAAAGATAATGGTGAAATCATCATTCTTCATTTTGACATCAACAAACAATAACTACTTTAATAATAATAATGATAATAATAACAATAATAATAATAGTAATAATAATAATAATGACACTGAAATTAATAATTATTATTACTACTATTATTATCATCATTATTATTAGTGTTATCAGTAGAAGTAGTAGTAGTAGTATCATTAGTATCGCCAGTATTGTATTGTTTAAAGTCATACCAATTGCACAGAGCCATATCAGGGATATAACCATCTCAAAATACATCTAACACCTTGCTCACCATGAAAAAAAAAAAAAATGGAAAGAAAATTACATAAACATATCAATGGATTCATGCACATAATTTAAGGATACATCCCTGTCACTGAACATTTTGTCAAATTCATTACCAGTGGGTTTAAAAGAACAAACCTGAATACAAATATACTACACGTCATTATTTAAGGGCCAGGAACGTTTTTGAGTCAATTTTTGAAAGGAGAAATAACCTATTTTCTCTTACTCTTTTCTCCAATTCGTTGCCGTAACTGAATGGATAAGAGCTCAGACAACATTGCAGTTTCCTTTTGGCACGTGTTTGGGGATTTGCCGATTTGCAATGGGCGGCCCAAGGAAGACAATTTCCACACGAAATTGTCGAATCTTCAGCAGGGTCTCTCTGACGACGCAGGCAAGGTAGCGACAAAATTCGCTTTGCACGTGCAAGGCAAGCCCTTTTTGAACACTACTCCAGCCAAAGTTGCCCGCAGACGAGGATAAAAAGGACCCGTTCTTGGTTCGTTTTAACCATGCTTGCAAGACGACGGATGACGGATGAGCAGCGGGGGAGAGCCCTCGCTCTGCTTGATGAAGGCCTAGCGCAGCGGGAAGTTGCTAGACGACTTGAAGTGTCGCATTCCACAATCCAGAGACTGCTGGAGCGCTTCAATGAGACTGGAGCAGTCCAGGAAAGGCGTCACACGGGTCGACCCAGAGTAACGACAAGACCGCTACCTTGCCCTCTCCGTCCTGAGGGAAAGGGCATCCACTGCGGTGACCTTGAGGGGTCAGCTGAGGGACGCAACAGGTGCTAACATCAGCTGCAGCACGGTGAGAAGACGGCTACATGAGGCAAACTTGAGGTCACGGAGACCGGCCGTCCGACCCGTGCTGTCACCGGTCAACAGAGTGCGCCGCATGACCTGGGCCAGGGAGCACGTGACCTGGACAAGGCAACAGTGGGCCCGGGTCTTGTTTTCGGATGAGTCCAGGTTCACCCTGACCTTTAACGATGGCCGGGCTCGGGTGTGGCGACGTCAAGGGGAGAGGTTCGCTGACGCCACTGTCCAAGAGCATAACCGGTACGGCGGCGGGTCGGTGATGGTGTGGGGTGGCATGAGCCGTGGTACCCGGACCCCCCTGCTCCCCATTGACGGCATCCTGAACGGGGTCCGGTACCGGGACGAGGTTCTGGCGGCCGTGGCACTGCCTGCGCTTGTGGACCTTGGTCAAGGCGCCATCTTCCAGGACGACAATGCACCTGCGCATCGAGCACGCCTTGTGACCGACTTCCTGGAGCAGCATGAAGTCGTCCGTATGGCCTGGCCAGCGTGCTCACCTGACCTGAACCCAATTGAACACCTCTGGGATGTGCTCGGGAGGCGCATCAGGGACAACCACCCCCCACCGGGCACCCTGGCCAGGCTGGTCGACATCCTGCAGATCGAGTGGGCGGCCATCCCTCAGGACACACTCCGTACCCTTGTGGGGTCGATGCATCGGCGCTGTGAAGCATGCATCCAGGCTCGGGGCGGACACACGCGATATTGAAAACAGATTGGCCAAATCTGACACTTTCTGTTTTTTGAAAAGGGGGGGATGTTCCTTTAAATGCATGTGCTGTTCACTAATGGGTCATTGTGCTAATTTCTTTTTCCAAAACAGGTGTGGAAATGATGAAATAAAACATAGAATCAGTTCTAAACATTGTCAATTATTTCAACTTAAAATTAGAGAGGAAGGAAGAAGTGGCCCTTAAATTATGATTAGGAGTATATATGAATATATCTAAGTACACAAATACATACATAAAAAATTGGCCAATTTACCTAAAATTGCTACTCCACATCACATTTTTTCAAAGCCAAAGTTGCACTTAATACATGTACCCAGTAATAAGTTCTAACTAGAATGCATTGTTATTGTTATTTTTGTTTAAAGCCCAGCCGACTGCATAGAGTCATATCAGGGCTAAATCTTTTGAAAACATAGATACTACTTCAAACAGAAAAAAAAGGAAACGAAAATTAAGTACATGTATTAATGCATTTGCACATATAATCTTAGATATTCCTGGCATTGATCACTCCATCCAATTTATCACACAGGGGATTTAAAAACATACCAGAATACATATTAAAACAGAATTAAGGACATTAAAACATATATAAATATGGAACTAAATTATTTAAATTGCTTCCCCATATCACATTTTTGTAGAGCCAAAAATGCACATAATACAGGTTACCCAGTTATTACTCCTGAGAGAAAATATGTAAGATTTTATTGAACACATACAGCTGAATGGACCAGCAAGGAAAAAATTGGAAGAAATTGGGGTAAAAAAATATTTAGCATAGAATTTCCAGAAGGTGGGGATACTATTTATACTGAAAGAGCCCACAGCATTCCCACAGGAGAATACACACACATGACACACACATTAAAACATAATAATGATAATAATAATAATGATAGCAATAATAATATTTATCATTATTATATTATAATCATTATTATTCTTATTATTACTATTATTTTTATTGTTTAAAGCCAAACCAGTTATACAGAGACATGTCAGGGCTATAATCATCTCAAAATACACCCAACACCCTGCTCACCAAAAATGCATTTAATACATGTACCCAATTATCAATCCTAAGAGAAAATACATAGCACTTTATTAAACACATACAGTTGAATGGACCAGCAAGAAAGAAAATGATAAAAATGACAGAAAGCAAATGAGCAAGACTCAAACAAAGAGTGATAAAAAAAGAGGAAATTTCTAGCACAGAATTTCCAGAAGGTGGGGATACTATTATACTGAAAGAGTCCCTGCCATCCCTACAAGGGTGGCATTAAAACAAATAATATGACACGAGAAAAAAAACACCACACACACACACACACACACACGTCTAATATCACTCATAGTCATAGTGAAAAGACGTTAAATCAAAGAATGAACACACACTCTTTCTCTCTCTCTTCTCACTCTCACACTGTAATATTACAAAACAAACCATACACACGGAGAATATCAACAGAAATAATAATCAAGCACACACACACACACACACACCCCACACACACACACACACACACACACACACAACACACACACACCAACACACACACACACACACACACACACACACACACACACACACACACACACACACACACACACTTTTATAGTGAAAAGATGTTAAATCAAGCAACGAACGAAGACCACACACACTTTTATATCAATTAACAAAACACAAACACACACACACAGACAGAATATTAACAGAAAACTAATAATAATCAAGCAACACACAAACACTTTTATATCAATTAACAAAACACAAACACATGCATACTGAAAGAAAATAACAGGAAAAATAATAATCTAGCGCACACTCACACACACAGACACACACACACTTTTATATCAATTAACAAAACACAAACACATACACAGACAGAATATCAACAGAGACTAATCATAATCAAGCACACACAAAACACACACACACAACACACTTTTATATAAATTAACAAAACACAAACACATACATAAAGAATATAACAGGAAAATAATGATAATCTAGTGTGCGCCACACACACACACACACACACACACACACACACACACACACACACACACACACACACACACACACACACACACACACACACACACACACACACACACACACACACACACGCACGCACGAAAGACATGGTCAAACACATACACAAATACACATGCACAATACTCAGATGCACACACAAAAGATAATGGTGAAATCATCATTCTTCATTTTGACAACAAACAATTACTTTAATAATAATAATGATGATAATAATAACAATAATAATAATAGTAATAATAATAATAATGACACTGAAATTAATAATTATTATTATTACTATTATTATCATCATTATTATTATGTTAACAGTAGAAGTAGTAGTAGTAGTATCATTAGTATCGCCAGTATCGTATTGTTTAAAGTCATACCAATTGCACAGAGCCATATCAGGGATATAACCATCTCAAAATACATCTAACACCTTGCTCACCACGAAAAAAAAAAAAAAAAAATGGAAAGAAAATTACATAAACATATCAATGGATTCATGCACATAATTTAAGGATACATCCCTGTCACTGAACATTTTGTCCAATTCATTACCAGTGGGTTTAACCCTTTGACTCCCGCAGCCTGGCCACCAGCATCCTGCATTATCAACAATGCTAGCAAAGAAGCAACTTAACCCTTTGATTCCCTCATCCTATCAACCAGCTTCATAAACTTAACCCTTTGATGCCTGCAGGCAGCTGGTGGATAGGGTGAGTGAATCAAAGGGTTAACTTTTTGCTGTTGGTGGATAGGGCGTGGGAGTCAAAGGGTTAAAAGAACAAACCTGAATACAAATATATGAATATATCTAAGTACACAAATATATACATAAAAATTGGCCAATTTACCTAAAATTGCTACTCCACATCACATTTTTGCAAAGCCAAAGTTGCACTTAATACATGTACCCAGTAATAAGTTCTAACTAGAATGCATTGTTATTGTTATTTTTGTTTAAAGCCCAGCTGACAGCGTAGAGTCATATCAGGGCTAAATCTTTTGAAAACAAACACAATACTTCAAACAAAAAAAAAAAAAGGAAAAGAAAATTTAGTACACGTATTAATGCATCCGCACATATAATCTTAGCAGATATTCCTGGCATTGACCATTCCATCCAATTTCTCACACAGGGGATTGAAAAACATACCAGAATACATATTAAAACAGAAGGACATTAAAACATATATATATATAACAATAGAACTAAATTATTTAAATTGCTTCCCCATATCACATTTTTGTAGAGCCAAAAATGCACATAATACATGTTACCCAATCACTACTCCTGAGAGAAAATATGTAAGATTTTATTGAACACATACAGCTGAATGGACCAGCAAGGCAGAAAATGATAGGAAGAAATGGGGGGAAATTTTTTTTTAGCACAGTGACAGAATTTCCAGAAGGTGGGGATACTATTTACTATTTATACTGAAAGAGCCCACAGCATTCCACAGGAGGATACACACACATAACACACACATTGAAACATAATAATAATAGTAATAATAATAATAATAATGACTATTAATAACAATATTCATTATTATTATTATTATTATTATATTATTATCATCATTATTATTATTACTATTATTATCATTATTATTGTTTAAAGCCAAACCAATTATACAGAGACATGTCAGGGCTACAATCTCAAAATACACCCAACACCCTGCTCACCAAAAATACATTTAATACATGTACCCAATTATCAATCCTAAGAGAACGTACATAGCACTTTATTAAACACATACAGTTGAATGGACCAGCAAGACAGAAAATGATAAAAATGACAGAAAGCAAATGAGCAAGGCACAAACAAAGAGTGATAAAAAAGAGGAAATTTGTAGCACATTATTTCCAGAAGGTGGGGATACTAATATACTGAAAGAACCCCCGCCATTCCTACAGGGGTGGCATTAAAACAAAATAATATGAGACAGAGAGAAACACTACACACACACACATGCGCACACACACACTCCGTCTAATATCACTCATAGTGAAAAGACGTTAAAGAACGAACACACACACTCTCTCTCTCTCACTGTAATATTAACAAAACACAAACACACACACACAGACAGAATATTAACAGAAAACTAATAAATATTAAGTACACACACACACACACACACACACACACACACACACACACACACACACACACACACACACACACACTTTCATATCAATTAACAAAACACAAACACATACACACTGAAAGAATATAACAGGAAAATAATGATCATCTAGCACACACACACACGCACGCACGCACGCACGCACGCACGCACGCACCACACACACCACACACACACACACACAACACTTTTATATCAATTAACAAAACACAAACACATACACACAAAAAGAATATAATAGGAAAATAATGATAATCTAGCTAAATGATGCTTTGTTCACTTAACCCATTTGATTTCATCTTGATCGATTCCAGTTTAGGATTTCAAAGGGGAAATCTCAAAAGTAAAAAATCTAATCTATCAATATTTACATTCTGACATGTTCTATGTCTATGGCTGCAAATCAAGTGATGGACCTGTTTCTTCATTTTACTATTGCCTACTTTTATTCATTTACAGGATTCTAATTCTGCAAACTGTTTACTTTCAGATGCTTTTGATGGGTTCAATACAAAATTGGGTCAAGGCTCATTTCAGAACACACTTCTTTCAAATTTTCAAAGCCTTTTGTACATAATCTGAAGTTTAGCAGGCAAAAGTTTCCTGGTTTTTTTTGTTGTTATTGTTAAAGCCCAGCTGACTGTGTAGAGCCATATCAAGGATATAACTGCTTCAAAACACACAAAACTTCAAAAGGAAAAAAGGAAAAGAAAATTAAGTACACATATCAATGCATTCACGCACATTATCTAAGGACATGCCCCTGGCAATGACCATTCTGTCCAATTTATCACACAAGGGTTTAAAAAAACAACTGAATACAAATTTAAGTATACCTAAGAACACCAAAACATACATAAAAACGGGCCTGATTTACTTAAAATTGCTTTCACATATCTCGCCTCCCTAGAGCAATTATCAATCCTAAGAAAAAGTAAGACTTTATTGAACACATACAGATGAATGGACCAGCATGGCAGAAAATGATAGGAAGAAATGACAGAGCAAAGGAACAAGGCAGAAACAAAGACCGACAGAAAAGAGGAAATTTCTAGCACAGAATTTCCAGTAGGTGGGAATACCATTTATACGGAAAGAGCCCCTGGCATCCCTACGGGGGAAAGTTACCCGTTTGAAACATCAGTGCACAATATTGGAGCAAGAGAACCATTCCATCAGTAATATCACAGAGCAATTACCTTTCAGAAACAGAATGCTCACCAGTCTATAAATGCCATTACAGATCAATAACCTTTGAAACCAATCTCTCGGTCACAACACAGATCATTAACCCTTGGAACCAGTTACCAGTGATATTACAGATCAATGATCTCGGAAACAATCCATCAGTGACTTGGAACCAATCTGTCAGTAACATCACAGATCAATAAAACCAGCCTATCAGTAAAATTACAGATCACCCATCCTTGGAACCAGGTAACATCACAGATCAATGACTCCTGAACCAGTGACACCACAGATAAATAACCCTCAGAACCAGTCTGTCAATGAC
>CM060306.1:73465511-73470511 GCA_030674185.1 Monoplex corrugatus | reverse complement strand
CTAGGAAGATCTTGCTGTCATTTCACACACACACACACACACACACACATCACACACACACACACACACACACACACACACACACGCACGTGTACACACGCACGCAGGCACACACACACAAACACACGCACGCACGCACACACACAAACACACACGCACACACACACACACACACACACACACACACACACACACACACACACACACACACACACACACACACGTGTTCGCACACATCCTACGAATCGATTTGAATCGACATCCCCTGGAGTTGGGTTTGAGTAGGGTGTGTGTATGGGGTGTGCTTCGCGTGTGTTGTGTGCGTGTATGGCTTCGCAGCGCGTGTCACGTGCACTAATTGCCTGAACTCTATTCTGTAGGCCTACCCTTTTTTCACACAGCAACTTCGCGCCACACCACTTTGCCCAGCGATCTCTGACTGAAGTGGATACAAAAACAAACAAACAAACAAACAAACCCGGAGAATTATTAAGAGTGGTATATCTGAAGATAATTTGTTGTTTATTTTCTCTTTCTTTACTTTGACCTTGAAGTCAGTAGCTTCCAGTATATTTTTGCTACGCCCAGGAGTAGAAGAAACCTTACTCCATGAATGCCTCCGTTTTCCAAATTCACCCCACTCCATACCAGGACAAAGCTGGCATAGATTTTTTTTTATTATTCCTATGTCCTTTCTTCTGCAGTCTAATATTCTTGTATTTTACATTTTTTGCACTACTTCTGCGATCTCTAGTTCTTTGTTCTTCAGACCAGAGATATTAAGGTTACAGTTTTGCTTGATCTGACTCGTTGTCCTTTTCCATTTCTGGTCCATTTTCTATCTTGATCTGTCCATTTAATTTCCCCTTTTGTTTGCTTGAGTGACAGCTTTACTATTACCAACTAACAACACCTGACGTATTTCCCCGTTAGCCAGATGATCAGTTTTCACCTCCCATGATGGGAATGAGAGGCTGGACTTGGCATCAGACTTTGGGTTTGACTTTATAACTGAATGACGACGAAAAAAAAATTCTGTAGACGATTGCACCACATTGCACGGTATTGTCACAGGGAGCAATTTTGGGGTGATGTGCTGGAATTTGGGGGATGTTCATGTGGAATAACCTTTCTATAAAGAGATCACACACAACAAGAAGGAAGGAGAGAGACGAGTAGAAACGCCCTAAGCACACTAGCAATAACTTTCAAAAGCAGTCCACACATAGCATTACGAGTCAATATAGTTTCTTTAATTAAGCATGTTCGACTTAAAGCATGATAGTTCATTCTCTTATTCGATTTGTCTACGTCCTAAAGCAATCCTACTTCTTTGCCTATCAGCCCCAAAACGCTGCATTGGAATAAGAATATCAACGTGCCTTCACTACGTGTTTCTGGCAAAGGCTCAGCACCTCTGCCAAGTTGAGTGGCCCATCTCCCAGCACAACCGTGACTGACTGACCGTTCTGTCTCTGTGTCTCTCTGTGCCTGTATTGTCTCCCTCTGTCCATTTATAGAGGGTGGATCAGAACACACTGGGGCTCTGACTCCACCTGTCTTAAGATGACATTCGAGAATGTTCTTCTGCTTCTGAATCCACGAAGGAGGAGTTGACGTGAACAAGCACAGGCCAAGAACCTGTCCACTGAGACAATGGACTGCTCCGTTTCACAAGGGCCATCCTCGAAAACATCCCAATAGAGCTGTATGTGCACCTCTGGCTTTATAGTTTAATTGTCTCGTTTACAGTCTAACATAAGTGTGACTGACTGTGTTGCTAGATGTTACTTAATCCTAAACCTTCAGTCAACAGCCTAGTTTGGCTGGCTTGCCTGACATTGTCAACATCACGCTTCAAACTGAAGTGCAGGTATGGGCCCGTTTCTACCTGAGGGGTTCTGTGTTGGTTAATCCTAAGCCTTCAGTCGAGAGGCTACTTTGTCTGCCTTGCCAGACATTGTCAACATCTTGTCTTAGACTGAAGTACAGGTATGGGCCTGTTTCTACCTGAGATGTTTCTGTGATAGTACTATGGTTTGTTAGAAGGCGCCTGCAGGCTTTGAATCTGACTTAAGTCCTCTGGGTTTTCTGAAGCAGTTACCCCATCCTTAGCACTTGGCAAAACAAAAACAAAAACAAAAACAAAACCAAAAAACAAAAAACAGACAAAAACAAAACAAAACAAAACAAAACAATAAAAAAAAAACAACAACAACTCTACCCCATGAGCTCAAGGGGCTAGGCTTATCAGCTTTATTCACTGTTCTCCTTTTGTGGGAGTGGTATTTCTAGGTTGACCTGCTAAGTACACTTGATAAACATCACTTGTTGTCTTGGATGCATCTACTTGGCAAAACGTTTTATTTCCCCGTAACTGTGACCTTGCAGGCCATCTGCTATATACATCACCTGTAATTGCAGTTGGGTTTGTCACCCACAACCAAACTGAGATAGCTTTTGCCCACCTGGGAACGGAAAGCCGACTACATTCACCGTTGAGGGTTGTTGCCTCAACCATTAACAGTAAACATGAAAAGACGAGAGAGAGGCGAAGATAGGAGAGAGAACCAGGACAGTAGAAGAGAGAGAGAGAGAGAGGAGAGAGAGAAGAGAAGAGACAGAGACAGAGACAGAGAGAGAAGACAGACAGACAGAGAGGACAGAGACAGAGAAGAGCAGAGAGAGAGAGACAGAGAGAGAGAGAGAGGAGAGGAGAGAGAGAGAGAGGAGAGAGAGAGACAGAGAGAGAGAGAAAGAGAGAGAAGAAAGAAAAGAAAAGAATAGAAAAAAAAGAGGATGTAAAGAAAATCCTGAATATTCGTATTACATGGCAGATTCTCAGAGTGGCTTGATGATCTTACTATGTGTCGTTGCTAGGAGTCGGGAGGCGGAGAGATGAAAGTCGAGGGTTGCTGGACATGGTGGAGGTTGTGGTAAGAAGTGGGGAGGGAGGCGGTGACTAATCGTGTCTGACCAGGATGAGTTCGAGTATCAATATCGTCTGGAATGAAGTTTGTTCAAGACAGATTCATTGCACTCGGATTTTACATATGCGCTCAACCCAAATTTGTCAGCAATTACATGGCAGACTCCTTTAACCTGTTGCAAATGGCAAGATCTTGAAATGGGGAGAGTGGAGTGGAGTAATTTGACCTATGCAATACTACGCAAACCCCATCAGAATGATTGACGCTTTGATGGGCAGCAAACAGGCCAGATCTTACATTGCCGGCTGGGATTGAATACAAGACATTAGATCTGGAGTGCAAGACTACTATGGGCTCATCGGGAAGAGTATTTATTTTTGTTTAAAGTCCAGCCGACTGCGTAGAGCCATATGAGGGCTATAACCATTTCAAGACATACACAATACTTCAACAACAACAAAAAGGAAAAGAAAATTAAATACGCATATCAATGCAATCGCGCACATAATCCAAGGAGATGCGATTGCTTATGTTTCAATTTATATTCAAGTATTTTTTAAAATCCTCTGTGCGATAAACTGGACGGAGTGGTTAACGCCACGGACATCTCCTTAGACTATGTGCACGAATGCATTGATATGTGTTCTTAATTTTCTCTTCCTTTTTTTTCCTGTTGAAGTAATATGTATATTTTGAAACGGTTATAGCCCTGACATGGTTCTACGCGGTTGGCTGTGAGTTTTAAACAGAAATAAACAGAAATAGCAATAACACTAACAATCCCTTTTTGTTGTATGAATGTGAAACACAGACCTCTATTATTCTCTTACAAAGAGCTGGGCTTTATGGGAAATCAAAAATGCCCAAAGATCTTCCAGTCCACAATGACTGGAGCCTAGTAGGGGTATGTTAACCAGTTGGCTGTTAGGATATTCACTGTTTATGCCTTTGTACATACTCTTGCCTGGGTGTATATTATTCATCATCATCAAGTGCCCTGCCGCTTGGCGTTGGCGATCATGGCCCTCCATATGTATCTATCCCTTGTTGCCACAAGCACATCTTCCACCCTCTCTGTCCTCAGCCATCCTGCAAGTCCATCCAATATTTTCTCCCTGGGTCTACCTGGAGCTCTTTTTCTCTCCAGCTTTCCTGTTGTGACCAGGTGCTGTAATTCCCCTTTCCTCATAACATGGCCTAAAAATGTTGCCTGTCTTTTCCTAATCTTTCTTATCAATGATCTTCTTGTGCCTACCTCCATCAAGACAGTCTCGTTTGTTTTCTTTGCTGTCCATGGAACTCTCAACATTCTTTTTAGAAACCACATCTTGGCTGCCTCAATCTTGCTCTGGCTTTGCGTGTGGACTGTCCACGCCTCACACTCGTATAACGTTATCGGTTCTATATAACATTCAAAAACTCTCTTCCTGATATTAATTGATAGACGTTTGTTGGCCAGAATGTTTTTCATCTTCTTGAATGCTGTTTTGGCTTGGCCGATTCTGCTGGCTATTTCTGACATGCATCTGCCGTCTGGTGAGATGATCGTTCCCAGATATTTAAACTGATCAAACTGTCTCAAGGTTGTGCCTTTTGCTGTTATTTTGCATGAGGGGATTTCATGTTTTTTACTGATCACCATGACTTCAGTGTTCTTGCTATTTAGCTCCAACCCTTTGTTTTTGTTTTCTATTTCTCTTATATTCACAAGATTTTGTAGGTCCCTTTCATTTTCTGCAATTACCACGGTGTCATCTGCGTAACAAATGTTATCATTTTTCCTCCAACCTTTAATCCAGGGTATTCTTCTAGGTTTGTCATGATGTTTTCGCTGTAAAATGAAAATAGATCTAGTGACAGAACACAACCTTGCCTGACTCCTTTTTGATATTTTGGAAAGAGCTTATGTCGTTTTCTATTCTCATTGCGGCTGTTTGTTCCCAGTACATATTTTGATTATCCGAGATCTTTTCCATCTATACTGAGTCCTTTTAGTTGGTTGATCAATTCTTCATGTCTTACCCGATCGAAAGCCTTGGCATAATCAACAAAGCATAAACATAAATCCTT
>CM060306.1:73448011-73460511 GCA_030674185.1 Monoplex corrugatus | reverse complement strand
ACATACACACACAAAATCACACACACACTCACACACACACACACACACACACGCACGCACGCACACACACACACACACACACACACACACATTCACACACACACACATTCTGTCACTCGCCTCCTCCCCACTCTCCCGCTTTCGATATAGACATATGTTAAAACTCGTGACGAAAGTCAAGGTCCAACTAAATCAGTATAGCATAAAAATCAAGCGGGCAGCAATCGCTATAGCTCCATCATCACCCGAACCACGTCTGTCACCATCTGCTCTGTCCATTCAGTAGACCTATTTGATTTGACCTCGGCTGTCACCCCCTCCACCCCCCCTCTCTCTCTCTTGCTGTCTGTCTCCTCTCCCTCCTCCCCACTCTCTCTGTCTTGATTACTCAGCAGTTTTCAGATGCTTAATAGACAAGCACTAAAGTAGTTCTTGATCACACCCTTTATCTCTTCCATTTCTGTCCCCACCCGTTCATGACTCAACACGTGATATGTCAAACTTCAACACGTATAATGAAGTGCCATTATTCGGCTGTCTTGGTCATCTGGTAACTTATACGTTGGTGAGTATTTTCTGTTTTCAATAGTATTTCGATTTTTTCGGAAGTGTCCATGCATGTTGTTTTAACCATGCTGTGCAGGCAGTTTGTTGCTGCACAGTCTGCATATTCCCCTTTGGCGGGTGTGACGGTTGTTTTTTTTTCACGTGTTTCCATATGGCATCGTACATTGAAACGACTTGCAGGATCTTTAACGTGCATATTTGATGGTATGTATGCATATACAGTGAAAGGGAGTTTAGGCACTGGCAGCTCTGCAAATATCTGGACCGGCAGACGGGAAGAAATCCCACCATTTATGTATGCATACATGAGTTCATAGTAGCAAACACCTGGTTTGAGCAGCCTAATAGAAGAAAATGGACTTGGATGAGTCCAGGAGATAATACCAAAAATCAGATTAACTACATCCTGATTAATAAAAGATTTAGAAATTCTTAACTGTCATCAAAAACACTACCAGGCGCAGACTGCAAAGTGACCGCAATCCTGTAGTGGGAAGAGTTAGGCTGAAATTACGGAAAAGAAAACAGACCAAAAGCAACATCAAACTAGATCTTGGACTCTTAAAGACAGATGAAGTGATACGTAAAAATGTTAATGTACATGTTCAAAACAAATTCAGTGCTCTGGAAGACGTTGGTGACTGTGAAGAACAATGGACAAAGTTGAGAAATTCGATGAATGAAGCTTGTAAAGAAATCCCTAAGGCAGATAGAAAAGCAAAAAAGAACTGGATGACAAAAGAAATTTTAGGCTTGATGGAGGAACGGAGGAAGGCAAAGAGAAACGAGGAGATATACAGGAAGATAAACAAAGAAACCAGGAATAGGTGCAATGAAGCTAAGGAAGAAAACAAAACGCAAAGAAATAGAAGACCGACACAAAACGGATCCTCAGGGTATGTACAGACGAATTGAAGAAATTGTCCACAGGAAAAATACATGCACATCAACTGGTTGCTTAAAATCGAAAGATGGTACGCTTCTCATGGAAAAAGACAAAATATTAGACAGATGGGGAGAGTACATTAAAGACCTTTCAGAAGATGACAGAAATGTAGAACACATTATAAGAAAGAACGTTGAAGGACCACCCATAATAAAAGATGAAGTTAGAACAGCATTGAAAAAGATGAAACCAGGAAAAGCCCCAGGACCAGACAACATTACTACAGAGATGATTGAAGCCCTGGAGGAATTTGGTATAGAAAAAAAAGTCCTCCTAAATGAAATTTACAACACTGGAAAAATCCCCAAAGATATGTCAAAATCAATTTTCATTGCACTTCCAAAGAAGACAGGGGCTATAGAATGCGAACTCAATCGCACAATCAGTTTGGTAAATCATGTAACCTAGATCCTGTTAAGAATAATCATGATGAGGACAAATAATAAAATCAAAAGAGAAACAGCAGATGAACAGTGTGGATTTGTGGAAGGGAAAGGAACTATTGATGCCATATGCATCCTAAGAACTCTCATAGAGAGGTCAATCGAGATGAACAAGGAGTTATATTTATGCTTTGTTGATTATACCAAGGCTTTCGATCAGGTAAGACATGAAGAATTGATCAACCAACTAGAAAGACTCAATATTGATGGAAAAGATCCACAAATAATCAGAAATGTGTATTGGGAACAAACAGCTGCAACGAGAATGAAAAACGATATAAGCTCTTTCCAAAACATCAAAAGAGGAGTCAGACAGGGCTGTGTTTTGTCACCAGATCTGTTTTCACTTTACAGCGAAAACATCATGAGAAACCTAGAGGAAGACCCTGGATTAAAGGTTGGAGGAAAAATGATAAACATCATTCGATACGCAGATGACACCGTGCTAATTGCAGAAAGTGAAAGGGACCTACGAAACCTTGTGAATATACTTGAAATAGAAAGCAAAGGTAAGGAGTTGGAACTAAACAGCAGAAAGATTGAAGTCATGGTGATCAGTAAAAAAAACATGAAATCCCCTTATGCAAAATAACAGCAAACGGCACAACCTTGAGACAGGTTGATAAGTTTAAATACCTGGGAACGATCATTTCACCAGACGGCAGATGCACATCAGAAATAGCCAGCAGAATCGGCCGAGCCAAAACAACATTCAGGAAGATGAAAAGCATTCTTACCAACAAATGCCTATCAATTAACATCAGGAAGAGAGTTCTTGAATGTTATATAGAACCAATACTGTTGTACGGTTGCGAGGCGTGGACAGTCAACAAGCAAAGCCAGAACAAGATTGGGGCAGCTGAGATGTGGTTTCTGAGAAGGATGTTGAGAGTTCCATGGATAGCAAAGAAAACAAACGAGACAATCTTGATGGAGGCAGACACAAGTAGATCATTCATAAGGAAGATTAGGAAAAGACAGGCAACATTTATAGGCCATTTTATGAGGAAAGGGGAATTGGAACACCTGGTCACAACGGGAAAGCTGGAGGGAAAGAGAGCACCGGGTAGACCCAGGAAGAAGATGCTAGACGGACTTGCAGAGTGGCTGGGGACAAGGAGGGTGGAAGAGATGCTTGAGGCAACAAGAGATAGAGACAGATGGAAGTACATAATCGCCAACGCCATGCGGCAAGGCACCTGATGATGATGATGATGATGATACAGAGAAAGGAAGTTTAGGCACTGGCAGCTCTGCAGATATCTGGACCGGCAGACGGGAAGAAATCCCACCATATATTACCGGTCAAGGAAAAAACAAACAACATTCATAGGGCATTTTATGAGGAAAGAGAAATAAATTAGAGCAACTGGTCACAACAGGAAAGCTGGAGGGAAAAAGAACACCAGGTAGACCTAGGAGAAAATATTGGACAGACTTTCAGGGTGGCTGCGGACAGAGAAGCGGCAAGGGATAGATTTGTACATAGGACCATGATCGCCAACGCCACGCGGCAGGGCACATGATGATGATGATGATGATGCTCTACCGGTCTGGAAATACCCTGGCAGGATTGAATCCCAGACCTTAGGATTAAAAGTTCGAGGTCTTACCCATTTGACTACCGCACCAGTCAGTGGGTTTTAATTGACAATAAGTGTGTTTGGAGTTTAGAGTTTCTTCAAAGGAGACTCATCATCTTCGGACAGTTCCATATGCGTCCCATCCAAATCTGCCAGCAGTTATCTAGCACACTTCTCGAACCTGCACAAAACCCTTTGCGCTAGCAAGGTCTTGAAATGGGGAGACGGGGAAAGGGACCTGTGAAACACTATGCTGACACCACCAGAATGATGGAAACATTAAGATGGATAGTAAACAGATCAGTTTTTACTATAACAGGCTGGATTTGAACTCGAGATGTCGGATCTTCAGTCCACGTCTCTACCAAAAGAACCAAACCAATCAGCGTATGTGAAAAACTTTGGCCACTAAAAGTCATACCCACCACCCCTGCATTATCGGTATGACGAGATATCTAACCAACCAGCTGAATTAACGGTGCCACAGACTTTGATAATGATGATGTCAAAGTTAACTAGAAACACCGGAGGGAGGCTGGATGGGATCCAAAGCAACAATGCCACCCTACTAACCGAACAACCATCTCCCAGTCCCCGATGCCACACGGTAGCCATTTGGCCAAGCAAAGGGGGGCTATCCTTAGGCTGAGTGCTGAAGGAAGACCTGGTCGACGGTGAAAAGGAAACCTTGACATCATACGAGCCTTTTTCCTCTCTAAACCTTTCAGATGACTATCAGTCTTTAAACTCTTTCTCGCCGCGACACTCGTGATGGAAACAAAACAACACAAAACAAAAAAAATCAAAAACAAAAAACAAAACCAACCAAAAACAAAAAACAAAGCTAAACACACACACAAATTACAAACAAAAGAAACAAACGAAAAACAAAACAAAACAAAACAATACAAACAAAGAAACAAACAAACAAAAAAGCCCAGATGAAAAGAACAAACAAGCAAACAAACAAAAATGATGATGATCGATTTTGAATGACTGATGTGTGACGATGACGATAACTGATGATATTGATCGATGGTTGATGATGACGGATGATGGTGATGGATTATTGATGCGTGATGATGATAATAATGATGATATGATTAATGATCATATTTGACAGTAATAGTAACTTTGAAATGGTAGCTGTAGTCATGATATCGACGGATGGTGATGATGATTCTGTCAGATGTAATGGCGGTTGTGATTATGATAGTAGTAATGATGATGATGATGTTGATGATGATGAAAGTGGTGGTAATGATGTTGTTGCCGTTCTTGATGATAATATCACAATGACGTCGATGCCAACACAAGAAGCTGGTGGATAAGGTGTGGGAGTCAAAGAGTTAAGTTTTTGCACTTGGTAGATAGGGTGTGGGAGTCAAAGAGTTAAGGTTTTGCACTTGATAGATAGGATGTGGGAGTCAAAGAGTTAAGTTTTTGCACTTGGTAGATAAGGTGTGGGAGTCAAAGAGTTAAGTTTTTGCACTTGGTAGATAGGGTGGGGGAGTCAAAGAGTTAAGTTTTTGCACTTGGTTGATAGGGTGGGGGAGTCAAAGAGTTAAGTTTTTGCACTTGGTAGATAGGGTGTGGGATCAAAGGAATAAGCCACCAGACAGTGATGTTCAAGTATATGATCTTTAACGTGCACATACATGTTCTGCGTGCATATATGTATACGAAAGGAGTTTAAGTACAAAACAGGACTGCACCAATTTTGACCTGAGAGAAAGGAAAAATATCCATCCTTTACTCACCAGACAGAAGGCACCCATACAGGATCGAACTTAAATCTTCCGATTGGGAATCGTACGTCCTACCCACTTGACTATCGCGCCTGTCGGAAAAGCCTACTAGTCATATAACAGTGACTTCATAAATAATGATGAGAGTGTCAAGGTAAGGCAGTTGTAATAGCTGATTCATACAGGTCAATGCTTGGCTGAATGAATGTGATTTTTCCTGTTGGTTTCCTGTTGGCTTAACAGCACACGACAAGATCCAAACGTCTTGGGACATCCGAATAAGCATGACGTTTTTCAGCCGTTTGATGCTGCTCAGTCTGATGGTTTTGACTGTTTCGCACACATTTACTTTAGGAACAGGTAAACTGTATTGTGTTGTATTGTTGATTTGATCTGAATTGTTGTTGTTGTTGTTGTTGCTGTTTAAGATCCAAAATCAGCGCGACTGCCTGCATTCAAGCAAACAGGAACCAGAAAAAACACGAAAACAGGATCAGAACGCGTATTTAATACAACCAGGCCAGACAGGCGCAAATTTTCGGTTAACTGGCCTTTGTCAAGCGTAAAAGTAAAAAGACTAAAACTTCCCCGTTGCTTCCTCCACTGGACGAAGCAGCAGTGAAGTTTTAGTTTTTTCTTTTCTCCCGTATTTTTGTATTTGATGTTTGTTCGTTTGTGATCGCACGTTTACGCTTGACAAAGGCCAGTTGGCCGAAAATTTGCACCTGTCTTGTCTGGTTGTATTAAATACGCGTTCTGATTCTATTTTCGTGTTGTTGTTGTTGCTGTTGTTGTTGCTGTTGTTGTTGCTGTTGTTGTTGTTGTTGTGTATGTGTTTGTATATATGTTTTTTGTCGTTGTTGCGTATGCGTAATCTACTCCTATGTAACATGACAACTTTACGGGCCGCTACTTTCAAGGTTGACTTTGTCTCGACTCTTACAATTTTTCAGAGAGAAAATAGAAGACTTTGGGAACATTTCAGCTCCTACTCCGATTCTATAGTGTCTTTCCCTTTTACCGACATTACATTTGGATAATTTCAGCCAGACAACCTCGAACACGTGTCAAAAGTTATCCTTGGAATGTCTAAGATATCTTACTGTCATGACATCATCCCTCCCTCTCTTCTTTTTAACTGGATTGAAAGCATATCTCCATAGATAACTGAAGTCATGAATACATGTATTATTTGAACACAGATGTCATGCTATAGAGCTTTAAACCTTGGATTCCCGTACTCTATCCAACAACTGCAAAAACTTAACCCTTTGATTCCCTCACCCTATCCACCAGCTTCCCGCAGCACTTGATTCCCTCACCCTATCCACCAGCTTCCTGCAGGAAGCTGGTGGATAGGGTGAGGGTATCAGAGGGTTAAAAGTTTCCTTTACTGGCATGGTTGGCAATGCGGGATGCTGGTTGACAGGGTGTGGGATTCAAAGGTTAAACGTATTCTAATGAACTCCCTGCTCAAAATGGCCAATCTAGATTCTGATAACCGAAATGAAACTATCGGTTTGTTTCCAGTCTTCCAGTTTTGTCAAAAATCCCAAAGTGTATCGTATTCTCACAGCTGATGAGTCACTAACAAACCAATAATCTTTAAAAAATATTTTTAGTTAGTCTACAGTAAAGACCATAGCACAGAAACTGCCATTTTAAAATTGTTAATGACCTTCTGAAGGAGTCTCATAGTGGAAAAGTGTCAGCAGCATTTGAAACTACGACCATGACAACATGGTTAAATATTCATAAACATGGCCAAATATTATAAACACGGTTCAGTGTTAATAAACATGGCTGGATATCAATGAGCACGGTCAAAATTAATAAACATGGTCCGATATTACTAATAATATAGCGCAATACAAACATGATTCAGTATTGATAATATAGCCCAGTGTAATAAACATGCTCAAATTGATTATCATGGACAGCTGCATTGAAAAGCGAAAAAAAACAACAACAACAACAAACCAAAAACAAACAAACAAACAAAACAAAACCAACCAACCAACCAACCAAACAAAAACAAAACAAAATGAGTAAGTCATCCACACTGGCTCTACATGAGCTGACTTTAAAAATAACGAACGATATGTTTGATAATCTTGGGAAACCAGTGGGTGACAAATTCAGGGAGACCAATTGGTTTAAGCAAATCTTATGTACAGAAATTAAAATACACATAACAAGTACTCAATCAATACAAGAGCACAAACAAGCTCAAAGTCTATGGTGATCTATAACACAAACAATTTTGACGGCACCGTTCAACATGGCAAAATGGTTAAGGCGACAGACTACTGACTGGGAGATCATGAGTTCAAAACCCTATCTGTCAGGACAAAATGTAGGATTTTTACTGCCCTGACAAGCTCTTACCCAGGTCGACTTTCTGTGGGTTCATCGGGAATACTGGTCACGTACACTCAAATCTCCTCCAATTTACGGTTATGCGCAATTGAGAGTGTTACTCAAATTTTCTGACCTACACTGCTGATATCTGTATCTCTTTGGAGGATAAAACACATTGAAATCCATCCTTTTGGGACAGTTAAAGGTTAAAAGAATACAGAAAGGGAGATCAGTAACGTGGGACTGACTTGTATTTTTTTTTGGTTTTCATTTAGTTATTCATTATGTGTCTGGAAAGGGATGTTAGAAAAAAAAAAGGTATGAAAAAAATGTACTGTACTCACATTTAATAATAGTAATAAAAAAAATGAAAATAAAGAAAAAAGAAGGAAAGAAGCACGATTTGCGGGGATGACCGGATCCAATCTCCCATTAACAGACCATTAAGTTAAACGCTCTTGAATGGTTTTCGTGGCGAAAGGAGTGGTTCCCGCCATCAAAATAACCTGACCGGAGAGTAGTGAGGTATCTACCACCTCATTCCTCATACGTTTCGATTTGGGTCATAAACCTCTACCACCGTCACACTCAACTTTTTTTCTGTTTTCATTGAACAGTTTCCGTGTATCATACCCAACAGAGTCAGTGAACCGGGTAATGGATCCGTCAAAACATTGGCCAGGATTGGCTGTATGCCTTTTCCTTTAACTGGAAAACAAAAAAGAAAGAAAAGCAAAAGAACCCACTACGTAAACAAAAATTAATTGGGCGGTTTTTATGCCGGCAGTTAGTTCGAGTTTCTGTGGACAGTTAGTGCAAGTTTCTGCGGGAAGTTAAGTTCTTGCAGGCAATCAGTTCAAGTTTATGTGGGCAGTTAACGGAAGTTTTTGAGGACAAGTTTCTGCAGACAGTTAGTTCAAGTGTCTGCGGCAGTTGAAGTTTTCTTGGGCAGTTAGTTCAAAATTTTGAGGGCAGTTTGTTCAAGTTTCTGCATGCAATTAGTTTAAGTTTCTGAAGGCAATTAGATCAAGTTTCTGAAGGCAATTAGTTCAAGTTTCTGAAGGCAATTAGTTCAAGTTTCTGAAAGCAATTAGTTCAAGTTGCCTACACGCAGTTACTTCAAGATATTACAGGCATCTACATGTAGTTCAAAGTTTTAAGAGGTAGAGAGTTCAAGTTTTTGCGGCCAGTTAGCTCAAGTTTTTGAGGGCAGTTAGCTCAAGTTTTTGCGGCCAGTTAGCTCAAGTTTTTGCGGCCAGTTAGCTCAAGTTTTTGAGGGCAGTTAGCGCAAAGTTTTCAGCAGACAGATAGTCAAGATTTTGAGGGCAGGTATTTCAAAATTTTGCGGACACCTAGTTCAAGTTTTTGCTTGACGAAATGACTATCGAGTGACATCGGGATCTTGCTGGGAGGTGATTGTCCGGACAGTGCATGCACTAGCGCGCGTACGCACACAGACACACATACGCTCAGACAGACAGACAGATAGACAGGCAGGCAGGCAGGCAGGCAGACAGGCAGACAGGCAAACAGACACACACACACACACACACGCACGCACAATACCCCCATCTTCTTATCATATATCACTCCCTCCTCCCATATCATTTACCCACTTAAACACACACGCACATACGCGCGCGCACAACACACACACACACACACACACACACACACACACACACACATGCAGGCACGCACGCATGCAAACACGTACACACACACCACACACACACACACACACACACACACACACACACACACACACACACAAATACACACACGTACGTACATACACACACATACACACACACACACACGCAGGCACGCACGCATGCAAACACGTACGCACACACACATACATACACACGCGCAGGGTGCCTTCTCACGTTGGTCTTCACGGTAACGAAGTAGTTGACAGAGCAGCTAAGCAAGGCGCCCAGAATTCTGATAATACTATAGAATTACATGTTCATACTCCCGTAAAAGAAGCTTGCAACTTGCTCGAATCAGCCTCGTGGACTCGATTTCATGAACATTCAAATGAACAGTTTGTGTCGCAACAGATGATAAAACTTACCGTTCAAAATGTATGTAAAAAATTACAGTATTCTTCTATGTATCATTTGAGATCGATTGTTGCTGTTCGTTTTCGTATTCATCAGCTAAACGCATTGAAAACAAAATATTGTAAAAATGTCAAGTGTATTTGCGGCGAACAGTTCACACTATTCCACTCTTTATTCTACTGCAAAATGCTACGTTCTTTTTTGCCGAAAATGTTTACTCAAGAAAAGTATTCTGAAAATCATTTCCAAAAAATTACATCAGATCAATCTTTGTTAGTTAAAATTTCAGAATCATTAGTTCACAGTCCTGTTAATGCATTACTTTAACTTTATTCGATTTGTGTTTTAGTGTTACAATTTCCCTTCACATTGTTGAAGTTAATTGTTAGTGTTAAGTTCTCGTTCCATTTTTCTGTTCTCCCACCTACTAATGTCTTTTTCCTCTGTCTTCCCTCTGCCCCAATCCAACCCGTCCAACTATCGTTCTACATTTTATTTTGTTCATTCATTTTTATTCCCCCTCCCCCTTCCCCGTCTAATATCACTTATAGTGAAAAGACGTTAAATCAAAGAACGAACGAACGAACACGCGCAGGTACGCTCTTTTTTTTTTCTCTCTCTCTCTCCACCCCATGCTCACCCCCACTCCACTCATGTCTCTCTACCTCATTCATATTCACACACTCACGCACACATACATATAGAGAGATCTATAGTCGTACTATATTTGCCTCACACACACACACACACACACACACACACACACACACACACACACACACACACACACACACACACACACACACACACACACACACACACACACACACACACACACACACACACACACACACAAAACAACTGACATACAAACATACCCTTTACACGAACTTTGCATAAGTACCAATCACAATATCAATGCATATGGAAATGTTCCGGATACGGAGACACTGCCATTGACAATACTGAAACTGAAACTCTGCTTTTGTTTTGATTAATTGTTTTTCCAATTTATGCAAGTGGTAATGATCTGATGCTGTGGCAGGTGTGTGCCCTAATCATCGCCTGTATGACCCAATATCTGACCAGACATACGCCATTCCAGACACAAGGGTTGGACAGGAATTCAGCAGTCACCATGTCTGCATGGCCAGTATGTTGTTGTTGTTGTTATTACTATTATTGTTATTATTATTATTATTATTATCATTATTATTATTATTATTGTTAATATTATTATTATCATCATCATTATTATTATTTTATCATTATTATTGTTATATATCATTGTTGTTGTTGCCGTTGTTGCTATTGTTGTTGTTGTTGTTATTGCCAGTGGTAGTGGTGGTGGTGGTTTTGATTTTTTGTTTGATGTTTTCTTTTACGTTCTGGGCAATGTTCTCCTCGGATGTGTGTATACACATGCACGTTGTCCTGGTTGTGTGGCACACACAGTGCAGACGTCAGTTTGCTGCACAGTCTGCATACTTCGTCTTCGGTGGGTTACCCCTCCATGTTGGTAGTTATATGCCTTTTTGATGGTGCATATGTCAGACATTTTTGTGTTTCTACAAACAATCTAACACTGTTATAGCTTACAGGATCTTTAATGTATGTATTTGTTGTTGTGTCCGCTTAGACACAGAAGAGAGTTCAAGCGCTAACAGGTCTGGGTTCTATCTTGTTTGTTTGTTTGTGTGTGTGTGTTTGTTTGTTTGTTTGTTTGTTTGTTTGTGTGTGTATGTGTGTGTATATATATGTGAATGTATACACACACACACACACACGTATATATATATATATCTATATACTGTATTATATATATATATATATATATTATATATATATATATATATATAAGCTACGCACAAAAAGTTAAGGATCACTATGAGAAAACAGGTGCGTAATAAACTCAGTTCGCTACTGTTATTTATTTCTCAGTCCAGCCAAATTGTTATGAATTCTTGTTCAGCTGTAAGTGGGCGATGTTGTGTTAGTGCGAAAATTGCACGGGATTCTCTACTACTGAGCTTGGCCGCAAACGGAAAAGCGGAAACTTGCGAAAAAGGACCTTGTTTTGGACCGTTCTGCCTGAACACATTGCACAAGCCAGATGGAAAAACCATTATGCACGTGCAAGCACTGCTGTTTATGTGTGAGATGCTGTCTCTTGCTTGGCTTTATAAGAAGACATTCCACCAGTAGTAGGCCTGATCTGACAATGCCTCCACGACGAAAATTGAGCGAGTTTGAGAGGGGACGAGCTGTTGCATGGTTCCAAGATGGTGTTCCCAAGCGAGAAGTGGCCAGGCGACTTCAGGTGTCCATCTCGGTCATTGTCAGACTGATTCAACGCTTCACAGCCACTGGGAGGGTCCATGAAAGACGCAGATCTGGTCGACCGAAGAAGACAAACCCACGTGAAGATCATCTCATTGAACGACAAGCCCTGCAGACAAGAACAGCCTCTTCCAGCATCATTCGAAGGCAGCTGAGGGTGGCTACTAACATCAACATCAGCCAGCAGACCATACGGAACCGCCTTCATGGGTTTAACCTCCGTTCTCGTCGCCCAGCTGTACGGCCACGCTTAACTCCAGCCCATAGGGCAGCACGCCGCGCCTTCTGCAGACGTCACGTGAGGTGGACACGTCAGCAATGGTCCCAGGTCCTGTTCAGTGATGAATCACGCTTCACCATGAACCACAACGACGGCCGACTGAGGGTCTGGAGGCGCCCAGGGCAACGCTTTATTGACACCACTGTCCAAGAAAAGGTGGCCT
>CM060306.1:73440511-73445511 GCA_030674185.1 Monoplex corrugatus | reverse complement strand
CCATCGCTATTATCGTCATCATCTTCATCATCTGCTCCTTTCTATCTCCACCACCATCGTCATCGCCCTGATCATCACCACATCCCCAGTCATCATCACCACCATCACTATCATTACCGCTATAACCACCTACTGTATCGTGACCATCATTATCGTCTTCTCCTCACCACCATCACAACGACTGTCATCCATCATCATCATCATCATCATCATCATCATCATCATCATCATCATCATTCATCTTTCATCTTCTCTACTACATACTACACACACATCACATCATCACACATCATCACACACTCTTCTTACTACTTAACTACTCCCGACGACACCCGACGACGACGACCACCACCACCACCATCATAACATCATCATCATTGCCATCGTCGTTGTCATCGTCATCATTGTCATCATTATGCTATACCATTTTTTTTTTTTTTTTTTTCAACAGACGGTAAACCTTATGTGGCATTGGAGTGCCAGGAGAGCGATATATTTGGAGGACAATGGAGCGTGTTCAAACCCAACCAAGCATGTAACTATAGTGGCATGGCCACCTCGCCCATCAGCCTGTCCTTCAAGACCTGAAGACTGCAGTAAGTTTGGTTGGCTCTTTAAAGCATCTTTGTATTAATCTTTCTCGTTACATGCAGACTGTCTGCTTCTGCTCGAACTTTTAAAATCAATGCTTTAGTGTGTATGGTGTGTGTGAGTGTGGTGTGTGTGTGTGTGTGTGTGTGTGTGTGTGTGTGTGTGTGTGTGTGTGTGTGTTGTGTGTGTGTGTGTGTATGTATGTGTTTGTTTGTTTGTTTGAATGTGAGTGTGTGTGTGTATGTGTGTGTTTGTATGTGTGTGTGTGTATGTGCGTGCGTGCGTGTGTGTGTGTGTGTGTGTGTGTGTGTGTGTGTGTGTGTGTGTGTGTGCGTGCGCGTGTGTAGAAGGGTAGGCTTTACGTAAATGAAATGTCAGTTGTGTACAGAAATCAAAAACACGAAAACAGAGCAAGGACGCGTATTTAAATACACAAAATAGCACAGGTGCAATTTTTCGTCCAGCTGACCTTTGTTAAGCACACACAACACACACACACACACACACACACACACACACACACACACACACACACACACACACACACACACACACACACACACACACACACACACACACACACACACACAACACACATACACACATACAAACACACACACCACACACACACACACACACACACACACACACACACCACACACACACACACACACACACACACACACACAAAACGAAGGACAAAACCAACTGAGCTTCCCTTGTTTCTCTGAACTGGAGAATTCTTTTCTAGTTTCCTTTTTGTATATTTGAATACGATTGGCCTTTTCTTTTTTTCTAAAGGTGCCTTTCAATATAAACGATCATGATAGCATAACCATTAATTTTCACTTCCTTTTTATTTTGTGTTGTCAATGGTACACACGATCCACAATGGTAATATGTGAATCTGTCTCTTCACCATTCCAAACCAATCCACACCAAACTTAAGCAAAGTAATGCAACACAAAACAAAGCAAAGCAACACAAAGCAAAGCAAAGCAAAGCACAGCAAACTCACAAGAACAACACATGATGGTTTAAAAACATATGCCAGTAGTTGTGTAATGATAACGTCACAGAAAAAAAGCACCAAAGAGATTTTTATAATCGAAAATATGTACAAGAGTTAAATTCAGGCGGACCGTCTTCTAAGCGAGCGACATTATTTTTTATGTAAGAAATCGATTATTGATTAAATTACAGCATTAAAGAAATACTTCAGTCATCGTAGTATAAGGCTGTACTGACATCTATATCTATATGTATCTATGTATCTATCTATCTATACTATACATAGATCTCTCTCTCTTTCTCTCTCTATATGTAAAAAAATTAAATATATATATAATATATATATATATATATATATATATTATATATATATATATATATTATATTTATGTATGTTGGTGTGTGTGTGTGTGTGTGTGTGTGTGTGTGTGTGTGTGTGTGTGTGTGTGTGTGTGTGTGTGTTGTGTGTGTGGTTGTGTGTGTGTGTGTGTGTGTGTTGTATTCTAATACATTGAAATGTAATGAAGTGCGGTGTGTTGTAATGCATTGTGTTGTGTTGTGATGTAGAGCAGCGTAACTTGGTACACTGTGTTTTATGACACTACATATTGTTCCATTGCGTTTTATCGGTTGTATTGCAGCTTAAGATGAAGGAGGAGACGGTGGCCTCAGTTCTGAACAGCACACTGACGATAATCAAACAACAGCGGACACTGACGGCACTGGATGTGGTATCTATCGCAGACATCATCCAACTCACTGTGGACACTCCAGTCATATCGGCACACGTAAGCTATAAGATATGTGAAGGTTGATAACGACGATGATGGTGATGGTAACAATGATGGCATTCGTGATGATGATGACGATAATGATGACAATGATTTGATGATGATGATGATAATGATGATGAAGAACTGATGAAGGTGATGGCAACGATAACGATGATAGGAGATGCCGGCAGTCGCTATGGAAGTTGTTATGATGATATTGACAATGATGATGGTGATGGTCGTGCTGGTGGCGATAATGTGTAGTGCAAGTTAAAAATGGAATGATGATAATGGATGTAAGGAGACGATGGTTTCAGTAACGATGATAGATGTGATAAAGACAATGAAGAGAAGAAGAAGAAAAGAAAAGAAGAAGAAGAAGAAGAAGAAGAAGAAGAAGAAGAAGAAGAAGAGAAGAAGAAGAAGAAGAAGAAGAAGAAGAAGAAGAAGATGATAATGATGATGATGGTCAGGATAATGGTGATGATGATGACGGTGATGGTAATCATAAGGAATTAGTAATTATCATAACAGAGGCTGTCCTTGTGCTAGCTGTTGATAATGTCTGTTGAAATGAGGATAGTAGTGACGATAGAGAAGGAGGGCTGGATGACAAGAAATAGGATGAAGAGGAAAATAATGGAAGAAGTGATGAAAAAAAAAGAATAGAAGTAGTGATAATGCCTATTTTTGATTTGAAAAACTTTTAAAGAGTTCCATTTTAAAAGAATACACAGCTTTTCTTAAAGGAAACGTGAGAAAACTTGTATTTTCCCCACACTAAACCACAGACATGTATACAGACATGCAGACAGACAGACAGACTGACTGACAGACAGGCAGACAGACAGACAGACAGCAGCCAGCCAGCCAGCCAACCAGCCAACCAGGCAGGCAGGCAGCCAGCCAGCAGATAGATGCATTCGCTCATCTTCATAACAATGTCATTCTTTCCACATCTCTTCATCTTTCTTTGCCTCCCTCTGTCTCTCTCACCGTAGCTTGGCAGTTTCTATCGACAGTATTGTAGCACTGTTATTAAAGTTTGTTCAGATGAGTTTTATCGCTCTTGACAATTTCATATGCGCTTCGCCCAAATCTGCCGGTAACTATCTGAAAAACTCCTTAAGCCTGTGGAAAAACCCAATGCACAGGTAAGGTCTTGGAGTGGGGAAGTGGGTAGGGAGAACAGGAACTAAGAAACACTAAACACGTCTAGAATGACTGGAACCAGATGGGCATCAAACAGGTAAGTTTTTATATTGCAAGCTGGGATTGAACTTCAGACATCCAATTGATTGATTTGATTTAGTTTTTACATCCACACCCACACTTCAGGTGATATGACTGACGGGGATAACCATCCCAGGGAAGTGGGGGAAGGGGGGGGAGGACTCATCTAATCCTGTACCGACACCACCAGACTAACAACAATGATATCAAGATGGGACAGTGAGAAGGCCAGTTTTAATGTAGCGCACCCCGGGATTCGAACCCACAACCACTAGCATGTGAATCCCAGACATCAGATCTGGAGTTCACGGCTTTACCAAAACGGTCAGCCAGCCTGCATACCGTGGCATCGTAATTATTTCGAGTTCAAAACCCTAGCTCGAAGCCTTAAAAATTGTCCGATTTGCTGCCTGTCATAATCTTTCTACTATTCTGAAGATTCTGCTGGGTATTGCATAGTTTCCATGTACCTCCCCTCTCCTATTTCAAGATCTTGACAGAGCAAAGGTTTTGGTTTTTACGCAGGCTCAGGTAGTCTGCCAGATAAGTGCTTGCAGATCTGGGTGGAGCGCATATGGAATTGTCCGAATGGGATGAATCTCTCTTGAACAATCTCCAAACTCGTGGCACTATTCATGTGCCGTTAGCTTTGGGCGCGCGCGCGTGTGTATGTGTGTGTGTGTGTGTGTGTGTGTGTATGCATCTGTGTGTGTGTGTGTGTGCATCTGTGTGTGTGTGTGTGTGTGTGTGTGTGTGTGTGTGAGTGTGTGTGTGTGTGTGTGTGTGTGTGTGTGTGTGTGTGTGTGTGTGTGTGTGTGTGTGTGTGAAGTTGTGTGAAGGCCATTACGTGTATATTGCACAGTAAACACACGTACCCGCCATTGGCTGCGCACAAGGGTGATATTCTCAAACGGCTGAACCGAATACGGATACGAGCCAAATACAGATACAAAGAAATTGGGTGAACGAATGATTTAGCAGTTTACAAATCAAACCAAACCAAACCAAACAACCAACGAAACGACACATGATGGTTTATCAATATATACTGGCAATAATAATAATAAATAGTTATGTTCCTATTCATTCAACATAGAGGCATTTTGCTTTTAGGATGCGAACACCGTCATGGGAATATTCAACCCTTAGTGAATGTGGAAGATTCTATTCTTCAAGAGTCACGCCAAAATGGGAACGCCACGAACAGGTACGCACATACATACTGTATCCACACACATGCACGCACACATGCACCCATGCACACTCATACACAAACCCGAATCACACACGGCTCCACATATTCAAAGACAAGGAAGCACGCACGTAAACACGAGCAAAGTTCGTGTATGAAATATTATGTGGATGTATTTTCAACCACATGAAAGTTTTCAT
>CM060306.1:73420511-73430511 GCA_030674185.1 Monoplex corrugatus | reverse complement strand
CACAGACACCCACTCTCTTTAAACTGTCTAACCCACCGTCGAATGCTCTCACGATGGGGCGGATCAATGCCGAATTCTGTTCTGAAAGCACGTTGCACCGTGACAATGGCGTTTGTTTTCGCGAACTCAAGCACGCAAAACGCCTTCTGCTGAGGAGTCGCCATTTTGATTGATCTTCCCACAATTCAGCTGCACCGGAAGTTATACTAACGACAGCGGTGAAACTGACACCCAATCAAACTTTGATAACTACTCTATCAAATAACCACTGATTCAGTCCACTACAATGCTATAGACCTGAAAAAACTGCGTAATGATTTTGGCGTATTCTTTTTGAAACACCCTGTATATATATATATATATATATATATATATATATATATATATATATATATATATATATATATATATATAATATATGTGTGTGTGTGTGCGTGTGTGTGCATATGTGTGTGTGTGTGCGTGTGTGTGCATATGTGTGTGTGTGTGTGTGTGTGTGTGTGTGTGAGTGTGTATATGTATGTACATGTACATATGTGTATGTGCATGTATATATGTGTGCTTGTATGTATGTATGTATGTATGTATGTATGTATGTATGCATTCATATATGTATGTATGTGAGCGTGTGTATGCGTGGGCACTGGAGAAGTATCTCAAAATCAGCTCTTGGGTGCTATACAAAACCACGAGTATCATTTTCTCGGGAAAATATAAGGGTATGTGTATTATGTTTCATTATTATTGTATTCACAATAGTAGTTTCTTTATGAGTTTTTCATTCATTTGTTGATTTATTGATTTTCCATGAATTTTTATTTATATCTATTTATACATTTATTTATTTATTTCAATTTTCCTGTATTTATTTATTCATTCATTTATTTACTCACCCATTTATATATTCATTTATTGATGTGTTCATCATTTTTCCTTCCTTTCTTTGTGTTTTATTTGTTCATTTGTTTGTTTGTTTACTTCCAAACAGGTCTGCCTGTCCTGCCAGTTATCGCTGTACTAGCCATTGATCCTAATCTGTACCACGGTGGTGACAAGTAGTAAGTATTCTACATACATACATACATGCATACATACATACATATATACATACATACATATATACATACATACATACGTACGTACGTACATACATACATACGTACATACATACATACATACATACGTACGTACGTACATACATACATACATACATACATACATACACACACACATGATACGTACGTACGTACGTACATACATACATACATACATACATACATACATGCTTACACACATCCATACATACATGTATGCACACATGTACGCACGCACGCACGCACGCAAGGACGCTCGCAGGCACATCCATCCATCCATCCATCCATCCATCCATCCATCCATCCGTCCATCCATCCATCCAAATGCATACATACATACGTACGTACGTACGTACGTACGTACGTGCGTTCATACATACATACATATTCATACATACACACATGCATGCACACACATACATTCACACACATACATACATACATACATACATACATACATACATACATACATACATACATACATACATACATACATACATACATACATACATACATACATACATACATACATACATACATCTCGTCGGCCTCTTTACATCTCAGGAGATGATAGTCTGCACCAGGAGGCGTTGTGGTCATGACGTGCACTTTCTGCTGTGGCTGTGCAGGCCGATTCTTGAGTGGCAATCTCTGTCACATCTGCCACATACAAATTGAGTCGCTATTGTCTGGTTTCTGGAACGTTGCTTGCGAAGAGCCCTTTTCTCATCTGCGCTTTGCGCTCTCCTCCTCTCCGCATTCACAACGCCTTGCTGAACGGCTGTCCGCCACGCTGCCCTGTCTTCCGCCAGAGTCTTCCAAGAGCCTGGGTCAATCCCTGAGCTTCTAAGGTCCCTTTTGCATGCGTCTACAAAGCGTAGCTGTGGGCGTCCTGGAGTTCGCTTCCGATTTGCCAGTTCGCCGTAGAGAACGTCTTTAGGTATGCGTCCATCCTCCATTCGACGCACATGGCCAAGCCAGCGTAGTCGGCGTTGGCTTAGAAGGGCAAAGATGGTCTGTAGGCCCGCACGACGGAGGACCTCTGTGTTGGTCATCTTGTCTTGCCATTGGATGCCGAGGATGCGTCGCAAGCAGCGGAGATGGAAAATGTTGAGCCTCTTTTCTTGGCTGGCGTATGTGGTCCAGGCTTCACTTGAGTAGAGTAGTGTGCTCAACACACATGCTCTGTACACCTGCATTTTGGTGTTCGCAGTGAGACTGCTGTTGGACCAGACCCGCTTGTTCAGTTTAGCCATAACAGATGAGGCCTTCGCAATTCTGGCGCCGATTTCAGCATCCAGAGAGAGGTTGTCACTTATGGTGGACCCCAAGTACTGACTTGGTGGACAGTATTGAGGTCGTAGTCTCCAATGTGTAGAGATGGTGGTTCTTCACAGCCTTGGCCTAAGATCTCAGTTTTCTTCAAGCTGATTGTGAGACCAAACTCTCTGCAAGCGTGGGCGAAGCGATCAACGAGCCTCTGGAGATCTTGTTCACTGTGGGAAGCCAGCGCAGCATCATCTGCGTAGAGAGCTTCTCTGATGGTCTTCTTTTCCACCTTGGTTTTGGAACGAAGTCTGGCAATGTTGAAGAGCTTTCCATCGGTCCTTGTATGAAAATATACCCCTTCTTTAGATCTGCAGAAGGCATAGGTCAGCAACATCGAGAAGAAGATCCCGAACAGAGTTGGGGCCAAAACACATCCCTGTTTCACTCCGCTGCTGATTCTAAAAGGCTCTGAAGTGGCACCATTATAGCACACAGTGCTATGCATATCCTCGTGAAAAGACTCGATGGGGGGCAGCCGATTTTCTTCAAAAGCTTGAAAAGACCACTCCGACTGACCAGGTCGAACGCTTTCGTGAGATCAATGAAGGCGAGGCAAAGGGGCATGTGCTGCTCGCGGCACTTTTCCTGTAGTTGCCGGACAGAGAAGATCATGACGATGGTCGATCTTCCGGCCCTAAAGCCGCACTGGGACTCGGGGTAGATGCGAGCTGCCAGCCTCTGAAGACGGATTAAGATGACTCTGGCGAATGCTTTCCCAACAATGCTGAGGAGAGAGATTCCGCGATAATTATTACAGTCGCTGCGGTCGCCCTTGTTCTTATATAGAGTCACTATCCTGGCGTCTCTCATGTCTCTCGGAATGAAGCCTTCCTTCCAGCATAAGCACAAAAGTTCATGCAACTCGTTGAGAAGAGCAGGCTTCCCGCACTTGATGACCTCTGGAGGTATTCCGTCTTCACCAGGGGCTTTTCCCGTCGCCAAACCGTCAATCGCCTTGCTTAGTTCTTCAAGGCTTGGCTCAGCATCCAACTCCTCCATGACAGGCAGGTCCTCAATGGCATTCAGGGCAGCATCGGTGACAGAGTTCTGCGTGGAGTGCAGCTCCAGGTAGTGCTCTACCCATCTCTCCATCAGCTTTGCAGAGTCTGTGATGCTTTCTCCTGCTTTGGACTTAAGGGGAGCTGACTTGGAGGCTGCTGGACCAGTCGCTTGTTTGATGCCAGTGTACATGCTGCCAGTGTTGCCTGAATCTGCAGACTGCTGAATACTTGCGCTCAACTGTAGCCAATAGTCGTTGGCGCATCGCCGAGCAGTTTGTTGGGCCTTGCTGCAGGCAGCTCTGTAAGCGTCACGAGTAGTTTGGGTATTGTTGTTTTTATATGCAAGTAAAGCCTTGCGTTTCGCTTCCACCACTGGTTTCATTTCCTGCCAGTTTGCCTCAAACCAGTCGGGATTCTTTCGTTCTTTTTCCCCAAATATACTCAGGGCAGACTGATAGATTGTGTCCCTCACGTGATTCCACTTTTCCTCAGCGTTTTGGATCTCTGAGCCACTCTTGAGCGCTACATTCAGGGTTTCTACAATCTCCCTGGCCTTGGTCGGATCGGACGTGCGACAGGCATTAATCCTTGGGTGACCTTTTTTCTTTGAGTGGTGCAGTCTTCTGGGTAGAAGCTTGATCTTGCTGCGTACCAGGGTGTGGTCTGTGTCGCAATCAGCGCTGTGGAAACTCCTCGTGTTGAGGACATTGTTAAGGTCCGACCTCCTTGTTAAGACGAGGTCGAGCTGATGCCAGTGGTGGGATCTGGGGTGGCGCCATGACACCTTGTGCTTCTCCTTATTGTTGAAGAAGGTGTTGGTGATGGCCAGCTTGTGGTAAGAGCAAAGTTCCAGGAGTCTTTGACCGTTTTCATTTTGCTTCCCAACACCATGATGTCCAATGCTGGTTGGCCAGGCTTCAAAATCAGCACCTACGCGTGCGTTCAGATCTCCCAATATGAAGAGAAGTTCCTTGCTGGGAACTCCTCTGACAACAGCATCCAGGGCCTCATAGAACTTGTCCTTGACGTCGGGTGAGGAGCTTAATGTTGGGGCATAGGCACAGATGAAGTTGACTGTGCCTGAACTGGTCGTCATTTTCAGAGTGAGCAGTCTCTCCGTACCTCCTGTGGGGAGCTCTACGGTTGCTAGGAGGGAGTTCTTTACAGCGAAGCCCACACCATGAATACGTGGCTCCTCTGGGTTCTTCCCCTGCCAGTAGAACGTGTAGTTCTTCTCACGCAGTGATCCGTACCCAGGTAGCCTTGTCTCCTGTAATGCAGCGATGTCGATGTTGAGTCGCTGAAGCTCCCTGTCTATCACGGCCGTCTTCCGTGTGTCGTCTAACAGCTGTAGGTCGCTGTCAAATCCAGGACACATTGTCCTTACATTCCAGCTTGATATCAGAAGAGTTGTCATCTTCTTTTTCTTCTTTGTGTTGCCTGGTGCCTGGTATTTACAACCTGCTTGTCGAGTTTCCTCTAAGCTCCAAGCACTCATTGGAGCGAACAGGTTGTGGCGGGGTAACACCTTACTGACTGGGGGCTGCCCAGTTTGAGGCGGGCGGTAGCTAACCAATGGAATGCGAAGATTCCTCCCACCGTCGAGAGTAACCCCTGGCGCCCGGATCTACGCCAAAAAAGCCTAGGCTTCAAACCGGTATCTGCTACTCTCCGTGTTGTGTCGATGCTGTGTTACCAGCGAAGCTGGAGTGACCTCTCCAGGTGCAGGCCTGGGCAAGTGAATATGGAGGACGAGCTGTTGCCCATGCAGCAGATCCCCCCTCTCCTCGCCACTAGTAGAATCCAGGGGAAAGACGGAGGCCTGTACGCCTGGTACCAGTGGGGACGCAGGAGTTGCCAGAACGAGGTTGTAGACAACGGCGAACTGCCTTAGGGACTCCGACTCCGGATTTTTCCTCAGGGTTGACTCCCGAAGCCTTTCCTATGAGTGGGTATGGCCGCAAGGCAGCGGAGGTTTGAAATCAGAGTTTTCCTTCTCTTAGATGAGCTGTCTTCCCAGACTGATGAGCCCCATCTACCCAAAGCACTGGTTTTCAGGCGCCAGTAACCCGCCTTCACCCCTTCTCCTATCAGTAGTAGCAGTTCCGCCGGGCTTATATCTAAGCCACGCGAGCAGGCTAGGAGCTGGACATAATTGTCAGAGGCTGTTGGAGACGCGCGCCGTGAGGGGCATTTTATAGACAATGGGAGCTTGTCCCCATTGCCACCCCTCGGCTATGACAACCTTGGACACCATACATACATACATACATACATACATACATACATACATACATACATACATACATACATACATACATACATACATACATTAGCATCTACCAATCATGTTGGCAGTTGCTGGATGTCTCTACTCCCATTCTACTACGCGTTTCTGGTGCCTCTTGCTGTCATCATGTTGGTCAACATGGTCATCTATGTGCTGGTCGTCCTGCACATATGTCGGCGAGGTGCAGGGACCATGAATGCTGGTCTTCGTCAAACCGCCTCGAGCCAACGGAGAGTGGGAATTCGGGCATCGTTTGCTTGCTTCGTTGTGCTAGGTGAGTGTGTACGCTCAATATGTAGCCCCTCCCACTTAACTTCTTGCCCTACCTCCTTGTAGAAGATATCAGTGCAAATATAACTTGTAAGTTAATGAGAGAAAAGGGAAAAATTCAATTTAACGAGAGAAAAGGGAAAAATTCAATCCAGTTCCACAACGATTTAACGTCGGATCAGCTAATGTTGTGCAGACCAGAACTTGATCAAGGTAATTCATGATAAATGAAAGGATAATGCTACTGAAACAAATACAGCAAAATAGAGACATTAACATGACTTCTACACACACTTTCCCCGCCATCTCATCTCGTAGGAGGAAAATGGAAGAACAAGAGGAAGCAAAAAGATCAAACTTTTTGCTAGATTCATTACACTTGCATAATTCTGTATACACTGCACCGAAATATGCGAATAATTATCTGCAAAACTCCTTCAGCCTGCACAAAACCCTGTGCGCTGGCAAGATCTTGAAATAGGGAGGTGGACGGGGAGGCTGAAGAACAGGATCTATGAAATATTGAACCGAATCACTAGAATACTGCAGCTTATTAACCCTTTGACTCCAGCATCCTGTCCGTCAACATCCTGCATTGTCAATCATGCCAGCAAAGCAAAAGCTTAAGCTGGTGGGTAGGGTGAGGAAGTCAAAGGGTTAAGTATTTGCAGTTGGTGGATAAGGTGAGGAAGTCAAAGGGTTAAGTATTTGCAGTTGGTGGATAGGTGCGGAAGTCAAAGAGTTAAGCATTTGCAGTTGGTGGATAGGGTGCGGAAGTCAAAGGGTTAAGGTGGGCATAGAACGGGCCAGTTGTTTAGGTTGCAGATTGGGACTAAACTTGAGACATCAGGTCTGAGCTGGTTCTGTTTGCTTTTTCTTATTTCAATGCCTGAACTGGTCCTGTTTGCTTTTTCTTTAAAGGTCTGGACTGGCTGTGTGTGCTTTTTCTTATATAAATGTTTGGACTGGTCCTGTTTGCATATTCTTATTTAAATGTCAGAGCTGGTCCTGTTTGCTTATTCTTATTTAAATGTCAGAGCTGGTCCTGTTTGCATATTCTTATTTAAATGTCAGAGCTGGTCCTGTTTGCTTATTCTTATTTAAATGTCTGAACTGGTCCTGTTTACTTTTTCTTATTTAAAGGTCTGGACTGGTCCTGTTTGCATATTCTTATTTAAATGTCTGAACTGGTCCTGTTTACTTTTTCTTATTTAAAGGTCTGAACTGGTCCTGTTTGCTTATTCTTATTTAAATGTCTGAACTGGTCCTGTTTACTTTTTCTTATTTAAAGGTCTGGACTGGTCCTGTTTGCATATTCTTATTTAAATGTCAGAGCTGGTCCTGTTTGCTTATTCTTATTTAAATGTCTGAACTGGTCCTGTTTACTTTTTCTTATTTAAAGGTCTGGACTGGTCCTGTTTGCTTATTCTTATTTAAATGTCTGAACTGGTCCTGTTTGCTTTTTCTTATTTAAAGGTCTGGACTGGTCCTGTTTACTTTTTCTTATTTAAAGGTCTGGACTGGTCCTGTTTACTTTTTCTTATTTAAATGTCTGGACTGGTCCTGTTTACTTTTTCTTATTTAAAGGTCTGGACTGGTCCTGTTTACTTTTTCTTATTTAAGGTCTGGACTGGTCCTGTTTACTTTTTCTTATTTAAAGGTCTGGACTGGTCCTGTTTACTTTTTCTTATTTAAAGGTCTGGACTGGTCCTGTTTGCTTATTCTTATTTAAATGTCTGAACTGGTCCTGTTTGCTTTTTCTTATTTAAAGGTCTGGACTGGCTGTGTGTGCTTTTTCTTATTTAAATGTCTAACTGGTCCTGTTTGCTTTTTCTTATTTAAATGTCTAACTGGTCCTGTTTGCTTTTTCTTGTTTAAATGTCTAACTGGTCCTGTTTGCTTTTTCTTGTTTAAATGTCTAACTGGTCCTGTTTGCTTTTTCTTGTTTAAATGTCTAACTGGTCCTGTTTGCTTTTTCTTATTTAAATGTCTAACTGGTCCTGTTTGCTTTTTCTTGTTTAAATGTCTAACTGGTCCTGTTTGCTTTTTCTTGTTTAAATGTCTAACTGGTCCTGTTTGCTTTTTCTTATTTAAAGGTCTGAACTGGTCCTGTTTGCTTATTCTTATATAAAGGTCTGAACTGGTCCTGTTTGCTTATTCTTATTTAAATGTCTGACTGGTCTGTTTGCTTATTTTTTTAATGTCAGAGCTGGTCTTGTTGCTTTTTCTTATTTAAAGTCTGGACTGGTCTGTTTGTTACTATTAATTGAGCTGTCCTGTTGCTTTTTCTTATTTAAAGGTCTGGACTGGTCCTGTTTGCTTATTCTTATTTAAATGTTGAACTGGTTCCTGTTTGCTTTTTTTTTATTTAAAGGTCTTGAACTGGCCTGTTTGCTTTTTCTTATTTAAAGATCTGAACTGGCCCTGTTTGCTTATTCTTATTTAAAGATCTGAACTGGCCCTGTTTGCTTATTTCTTATTTAAAGGTCTGAACTGGCCCTGTTTGCTTATTCTTATTTAAAGATCTGAACTGGCCCTGTTTGCTTATTCTTATTTAAAGGTCTAAACTGGTCCTGTTTGCTTATTCTTATTTAAAGATCTGAACTGGTCCTGTTTGCTTATTCTTATTTAAAGGTCTGAACTGTCCTGTTTGCTTATTCTTATTTAAAGGTCTGAACTGGTCCTGTTTGCTTTTTCTTTAAAGGTCTGGACTGCTGTGTTGCTTTTCTTATGTAAATGTCTGAATGGTCCTGTTTGCTTTCTATTTAAATTGGCTGGTCTGTTGCTTTTTTATTTAAATGTCTGAACTGGTCCTGTTGCTTATTCTTATTTAAATGTCTGAACTGGTCCTGTTTGCTTTTTCTTATTTAAAGGTCTGAACTGGTCCTGTTTGCTTTTCTTATTTAAAGGTCTAGACTGGTCCTGTTTGCTTATTTCTTTTTAAATGTTGAACTGGTCCTGTTTGCTTTTTCTTATTTAAAGGTCTGGACTGGTCCTGTGTTGCTTTTTCTTATTTAAATGTCTAACTGGTCCTGTTTGCTTTTTCTTATTTAAATGTCTGACTGGTCCTGTTTGCTTTATTCTTATTTAAAGGTCTGAACTGGTCCTGTTTGCTTATTCTTATTTAAAGGTCTGAACTGGTCCTGTTTGCTTTTCTTATTTAAAGGTCTGAACTGGTCCTGTTTGCTTATTCTTATTTAAAGGTCTGAACTGGTCCTGTTTGCTTTTTCTTTTTTAAAGGTCTGAACTGGTCCTGTTTGCTTATTCTTATTTAAAGGTCTGAACTGGTCCTGTTTGCTTTTTCTTATTTAAAGGTCTGAACTGGTCCTGTTTGCTTTTTCTTATTTAAATGTCTGAACTGGTCCTGTTTGCTTATTCTTATTTAAAGGTCTGAACTGGTCCTGTTTGCTTTTTCTTATTTAAAGGTCTAAACTGGTCCTGTTTGCTTTTTCTTATTTAAATGTCTAACTGGTCCTGTTTGCTTATTCTTATTTAAATGTCTAACTGGTCCTGTTTGCTTATTCTTATTTAAAGATCTGAACTGGTCCTGTTTGCTTATTCTTATTTAAAGGTCTGAACTGGTCCTGTTTGTTTATTCTTATTTAAATGTCTAACTGGTCCTGTTTGCTTATTCTTATTTAAATGTCTAACTGGTCCTGTTTTGCTTATTCTTATTTAAATGTCTAACTGGTCCTGTTTGCTTATTCTTATTTAAATGTCTAACTGGTCCTGTTTGCTTATTCTTATTTAAAGGTCTGAACTGGTCCTGTTTTGCTTATTCTTATTTAAAGATCTGAACTGGTCCTGTTTGCTTATTCTTATTTAAAGGTCTGAACTGGTCCTGTTTGCTTATTCTTATTTAAAGGTCTGAACTGGCCCTGTTTGCTTATTCTTATTTAAATGTCTGAACTGGTCCTGTTTGCTTATTCTTATTTAAAGGTCTTAACTGGCCCTGTTTGCTTATTCTTATTTAAAGGTCTGAACTGGCCCTGTTTGCTTATTCTTATTTAAAGGTC
>CM060306.1:73413011-73418011 GCA_030674185.1 Monoplex corrugatus | reverse complement strand
TTCTTTCTTTTCCCCCTTGTTTGATTTCTTTTTTCATTTAACCCCTTTTCTTACCATGAAATAACTTTACAATTTCAACTGTCTGCTTTTTCTGTTGAGCATGAAAACATTCAATACACATAAGCTACATCTTCCCGTTTCACCATACTATGGGCAATGCGTATGATGTGTTGTATATCATTCTAATATAGCTCTATTATCCAAACTTTTATGAAGTCACTGCGCTTTACGTATAATCAGACTTTTTAGAGGTGCATGGAGAGCTCAAGCTGTTAAGCGAGCTGACCATATTCTACTGTCTTGCTGCACGGTCTGCATTTTGGTTGGACGTGTATGTTGGGTGTTATCATGTTCCCATCACCATCATCATCATGTGCCCTGCGGCATGGCCTCTGAGATCATGGCCCTCCACAAGAATCTATCTTTTATTGCTGCAAGCACATCTCCCACCCTCTCTGTCATAAGAAACAGAAATTGACATGACTTGAAGGATCTGAAACGTGCACATATTATGATATTCTGCATGCATATGTGACCTCCCACCACGAAATCAGTCTTAACTTGCAGACAGTCGAACAGCACTAGGAGCTGAAAAGGTGACTGAGGGTCTATCTGGGATGTTTTGACTTTTTCTCAAAATTGATTTCTGTAGACTATAATCTATCCCCCACAGAAATTTTGTTTCTTGAAAAATATTGTTAATCAATTTAAACTGATATTTTAATGCGCTGATCTCAGCAGAAAGAACACAATTCCCTACCTATTTTTGTCTCTTATTATGAACCATGACCTGTACAGTACTCCCACATGAAATATACTGACAGAAAGTTCTTTGTTGCACCTCTCAGATAATGACAGGTAAAATAAGAAACGAACTGGGTCAAAGCCACCAAATACATAAATTTAAGGAAAATGTGTAGGAGAGTACATAAAACTTTAGAGGCCGTTTTCTCAAAATGGCCGTCATACAACTGAATGACTTTAAACATACATAACTTCTACATTTTTTGGAGTACGTATTCAAGTACCAAAATAATCAGTAGAATGTACACTTTCCAGTGATGTGTATATCTAAAAATGCCCCAAATGCTAGTCAAGACTGATTTCATGCTGGCATGTCACATTTACACATGAAAGGAGATTAGGCACCAGCAAATCAGCACACGTGTTGACTCGGGAGATGGAAAAAGCATCCAAGCGGATCGAACCCATAACCTTCCGAATGGAAGTCCAACCTTTACCCACTTTACTACTGCACCCGTGTACATACGAGCATATATCTATTTGTCTTATCTTTGGAAAAGCATATATTCTGTATATCAAAAAAAAAAAAAAATGGCATGTCTCCACTTTTGACTGTTAGTGTTGTTATTTCACAAAACTCGAACGAAGAATGTCTACTTTAGATGGAGAATAGTATGGCTCAGTCATAAAATCAGGTAACACCAAATAAAGAGACAAGTAGGCTTATTACAGAGAACAATAAATTAATGCTTCTACTATGTACAAGAAAGCATCATGAGAAACCTAGAAGAAGACCCTGGATTAAAGGTTGGAGGGAAAATGATAAACAACATTCGATATGCAGATGACACCGTGCTAATTGCAGAAAGTGAAAGAGACCTACAAAACCTTGTGAATATACTAGAGATAGAAAGCAAAGGTAAGGGGCTGGAACTAAACAGCAGGAAGACTGAAGTCATGGTGATCATTAAAAAACATGAAATCCCCTCATGCAAAATAACAGCAAATGGCACAACCTTGACACAGGTTGATAAATTCAAATACCTGGGAACGATCATTTCATCAGACGGCAGATGCACATCAGAAATAGCCGGCAGAATCGGCCAAGCCAAAACAGCATTCAAGAAGATGACAAGCATTCTTACCAACAAATGCCTATCAATTAACATCAGGAAGAGAGTTCTTGGATGTTATATAGAACCAATACTGTTGTACGGATGCGCGGCGTGCACAGTCAACAAACACAGCCAGAACAAGATTGAGGCAGCTGAGATGTGGTTTCTGAGAAGAATGTTGAGGGTTCCATGGACAGCAAAGAAAACAAACGAGACAGTCTTGATGGAGGCAGACACAAGTAGATCACTCATAAGGAAGATCAGGAAAAGACAGGCAACATTTATAGGCCATTTTATGAGGAAGGGGGATTTGGAGCACCTGGTCACAACGGGAAAGCTGGAGGGAAAGAGAGCACTGGGTAGACCAAGGGAGAAAATGCTGGACGGGCTTGCAGAGTGACTGGGGACGAGGAGGCTGGGGGAGATGCTAGGGGCAACGAGAGATAGAGACAGATGGAAGTCCATGATCGCCAACGCCATGCGCCAGGGCACCTGATGATGATGATGATGTACAAGAAGTAAAATACAAACTGTCCTTTCTAGCTAACAGGAAGAGAGGCGCTATCCTCAGTCATGTCAATAAGGACCATTTCCATAGACATGTGAAGGCTAAAGTCGGCCAAAGACTGCATATTCAAAATGATATATTTGCGTAACTGTAACAAGCACAATTATACTTAGGTTTATACAGAAAAGATGAAATGTCGTTCAATGCGAATTGCTCATATTACAAACGTGACTGCTTATTGTACAGTATGTCTTATTTTACTTTTGGTTAAGATTTTTGTGTGGAAACAAATTTTTCTCTTCATCAGAAATTTAGACTTAAGCATTAATTTGAAAAACTGTTCAGGCTCAGTCTAGACACAGAGTAGTACTGGTATTACATTTTTGTTGAGTTTTGAAATACTACCGGTAAAATGCGCGCACGCACGGCACACACACACACACACACACACACACACACACACACACACACACACACACACACACACACACACACACACACACACACTCGCGAGCGCGCACACACACACACACACATACACACACGCACACACACACACACACACACACACACACACACACACACACACACACACACACACACACACACACACACACACACACACACACACACCACTTAAATCAAATGATAGACGAAGCAGTCAATCTGTAACCACAGATCTACATGGAAAATAATGATGACTATAGAAAGTAAAATGTCTTTTACAACAGTCTAGAATAATCCGCGTATTTTTTTTACTTTGTCATTTTCATTCATAATTTGTGGATTAAAAAGACGGTTACACAAGAGACAGATTTTAAGTTCAGTGCTTGAATTTTCAGCACGATCAGAAAACCAACAACGTACCATTAATGTCCAAATGTGGCTTAATAAAGAAATACTTAACTGATATGAACTGAATTGAGCTAAACTGAATTATAATTGTTATTTCACTTTTTGTGAAGAATAAAGGCTCTTTGTTACAGATATAAATGATTTGCTGTTATGTGAATCCATGTGATGGATATACACTCATTTTGAAAGATTAAAATAAATTGCTCTATTCAACTTCATTCATATCTACTTTTGCTTCTTTGTGTTACAGTATGAGATCCTAACAAAATATATTTGGTTGATATTATCTTTGATAATTTGCTCTGTTGCATCGTGTTGTATTAATCGCATTGTATTTATATTGTGTTGAATTGTTTCGATTCTTAAAAAAACCCCCAACCAACCAACCAACCAACCAACCAAAAAAACAAAACCTGCAATAACAAACCAAAACTAAATCACAACAACAACACAGCTTGATGACTAAACAGAAGCTAGTCAGATAAGGGAGTGAATCGCTGCCAAAGCAGAACGTAATCACGAGCAAGTAGTGTCCCTTATATCTGATGTTACGGAAAAGGTGCGCACAGTCAGAAATACGTATGCCGTCTCTCTCAGTCTGTCTGTCTGTTTCTCATCGCAGAGTATCGTATCATACTGCATTATGTCGTATCGGTACTCCATCTCAGTCAGTCTGTCTCGGCCGTAATACATAACTACCTACATTACATGTTTATCTTTATCTTCTTAACCATGCAGTAGTTTCATTCTTCAGATCCTATTGAATGAACAAAAATAAAACGTACTACCCAACACTCCTGTGAGAGTTAATGTAAATTGTGGTGTTCTTAAGGTCCATCTTAGGAACAGTTCTTTTTTCTTTACTCTGTAAATAACCACCAGCCTCTTCATATATCTAATCTTACAGTCTGTTGCAACGTGTCGCAAGTGACGGAACAATCTATATACAAGCAAAAACAAACAAACAAAACAACAAAAACAACAACAACCACAAAACAAACAAACAAACAAACAAACAAACAAACAAACAAACTTAAAAACCAACCCAAACAAACAAAAACAAAACAAAACAACAAAAAACAAAAAAACAAACAAACAAACAACAACAACAACAACAACAACAACAAAAACCCAACAACCGTATCCTACCAGACTATCAACATGCACTTACAAGACAACCTCCATGAAATCTCTGAATGGTGTACTAAAAACACCATGATTTTAAACCCGTCAAAAATTGAATGTATGATTATGAACACACTTAAAAACATCAGCTTGGTCCTCTCTGACGTAACTACAGAGACGTCATGATGTTAAACCCATCAAAAATTGAATGTATGATTATAAACACACTTAAAAACACCAGCTTGGTCCTCTCTGACGTAACCACAGAGGCATGTGGACTTAACCTATTGATTCCCCCATCCAATCCACAATATGTATAACTGAACCTTTTGACTCCTTTACCCTATCCATCAGCTTCGTTTCAGGGAGTCGAAAGGTTAATGTTTTGCAATTTTGGCTGACAAGGCACACACTCTCACTATTCACCAAAGCAGTCACCTAAGACGATCAAATCTCATGGTACAAAGCACTCTCAAACTGGAAGGGGGAAGATTGGAGATCAGCTGGGCGTGTGACCCCTAACCCGAGCCATCCTTCTCCCTCTGTCTCACACACCCACAGACACATGATGCTCAGCTTAGTGTACACTCAAGCCTGCTTGGCGAATGAACCTTGACCCAACTTGTCATCCTCTCTGTCACACACACGCACAC
>CM060306.1:73398011-73408011 GCA_030674185.1 Monoplex corrugatus | reverse complement strand
ATACAAAGCTAGAGAGAGAGAGAGAGAGAGAGAGAGAGAAACAGGGAGAGCTAGAGAGAGAGAGCTGAGAGAGAGAGAGAGAGAGAGAGAGACAGACAGACAGACAGAAACAGAGACAGAGACAGAGACAGAGACAGAGACAGAGACAGAGACAGAGACAGAGACAGAGACAGATTAGATTAGACAGAGAGAGAGAGCTAGAGAGAGAGAGAGAGAGAGAGAGAGAGAGAGAGAGAGCTAGAGATAGATAGATAGATAGATAGAGAGAGAGACAGCGAGAGAGAGAGAGAGAGAGAGAGAGAGAGAGAGAAAGAGAGAGAGAGGAAAACTCAAGATGGTCAAGCTGTTCAATAATGTCCCTTTTAATACTAAAATTAATAAAAACAAAAGAAATATTCGTTTCTAACACAAGCACTTCTCACTGCAAATCCCAGTGCAAGTGAAAAACTAAAACAGGCCAAGAACTGTTTGAGTACACATCTGCTGAAATAGAAGATCGGAAAAATCTGCACATGCACATACAAGGCAATACCCAAGCAGGTTCGAATCCAGACCTTCCAGTCGAAAGAACAGTGTCTTAACCACTTGACCATCGAGCCCGTTAAAGACAACGGCGTTATCCCCATGATATTCATCATCATCATGTACCCTGCCGCATGGCGTTGGCGATCATGGCCCTCCGTAGAATTTATCTTTTGTCGCTGCATGTACATCTCCCACCCTCTCTGTTTTTTTCCACTCAACAAGTCCGTTCAGTATTTTCTCCCTGGGTCTACCTGGTCCTGTTTTTCCAATAACACTAGTGCTGTGAAAAAGTGGAATCTTTACCACCTCACTCTCCAAACACATCATGATTAAGGGATAACTTTACATTTTACTGTCATTTTTATTTTGCTAGTTTGTTTGCCCTTCATTTACTCTTTAGTTGTCCATTGTTTTCTAGTTTCACATCTCCCGGTTCGCGGGTATCCGCCCCATTGCTGTTTTCTATGAATTTGGTTTCTCAGTTTTTCTCTTGTTTTGCTTCCTTTCGTCTTTTTTATTTGCTGGCTTTTTCCTTTTAAATTGCTGGCTTCTCGTCTTTTTCTTTGTAGGCTTTTGTCTATTCTATTTGCTAGCTCTTTTTTAATTTGCGGTCTTCTTTGTATTTTCATTTGCTGCCTTTCTGCGTTATATTTGCTGGATTTTTTTTTCATTTGCTAGCGTCCTGTCTTTTTATGAACTGGCCTTTTGCCTTTTTATTTGCTGGCTTTTTGTCCTTTTATATATTGGCTTCTTGTCAATTCACTTGCTGGTTTCTTGTCCTTTTCTTTCTTGCCTTCTTGTCTTTTTTTTTATTGCGGGCTTCTCGTCTTTTATTTTCTTGCTTCTGGTCATTTTATTTACTGACTTCTTGTACTATTATTTGCTTGTGTCTCGTTTCTTTATTTGTTGGTTTCTCGTGCTATCATTTGCTGACTTGTGATGCTATTATTTGCTGGCTTCTCGTGCTACTATTTGTTGGTTTCTCGTGCTACTATTTGTTGGTTTCTCGTGCTATTATTTGCTGGCTTCTGGTGCTATTATTTGCCGGCTTCTCGAGCTACTATTTGCTGGTTTCTCGTGCTTTTATTAAATGGCTTCTCGCGGTATTATTTGCTGGCTTCTCGTGCTAATATTTGCTGGCTTTTCGTGCTTTTGTTTGCTGGCTTCTCGTGCTTTTATTTGCAGGCTCTTCGTGCTTTTATTTGCTGGCTTCTCGTGCTTTTATTTGCTGGCTTCTCGTGCTATTATTTGCTGGCTTTTCGTGCTTTTATTTGCTGGCTTTTCGTGCTTGTATTTGCTGGCTTCTCGTGCTATTGTTTGCTGGCTTCTCGTGTTATTATTTACTGGCTTCTCGTGCTTTCTTTGCTGGTTTCTCGTGCTACTATTTGCTGACTTCTCGTGCTATTATTTGCTGGCTTCTCGTGTTTTTCCTTGCTGGCTTCTCGTGCTACCAGCAATTTTCTTTGTTGGCTTCTCGTGCTACTATTTGCTGGCTTTTTTCGTGCTATTATTTGCTGGCTTCTCGTGCTATTAGTTGCTGGCTTCTCGTGCTATTATTTGCTGGCTTCTCGTGCTATTATTTGCTGGCTTCTCGTGCTTGTATTTGCAGGTTTCTCGTGCTATTATTTGCTGGTTTCTTGTCCTTTCATTTGCTGGTTCCTTGTCTTGCTTGTTTGCTTTGGTCCACTTGTTGTCGTTCTCTAAAGTGTGTCTGCTCTTCCAGAGACAGCGTCAGCTTGCTGAATAATTGACCGCAGACCCAAGTTGATGACTATCTGTACCGTGCAAATTCACATGGAATATCAAAGAGACCTAGTAGCTTACATTTTATGCTGTTGTTCTGAAACGCTGGCCAGACCCTGGAAACACATGCAATAATAAAACCCTTGTTCATTGGCTATGTTCTGTTTTTCTTATCTGTTTCTGTACTTTTGTTGTGTCTTCGCGTTAAACCACACACACACACACGTGTGTGTGTGCGTGCGTGCGTGCGTGTGTGTGTGTGTGTGTGTGTGTGTGTGTGTGTGTGTGTGTGTGTGTGAGTGTGAGTGTGTATGTGTGTGTGTGAGTGAGTGAGCGAACGAGAGAGAGAGAGGAGAGTATATCTGTATGTGTGTCTTGTATGTAAGTGTGTGCTTGTGTGTGTGCTTGTGTGTGTGTGTGTGTGTGTGTGTTGTTTTTGTTTATGTGTATATGTTTATGCGTTGTGTGTGTGCGTGCACGAACGTGTGTGTATATGCGTGTATATGTTTGTGTGTGCGCACGCGTGTGTATGTGTGCGTGTGTTCATGTGTATGTGTGCGCGCGCGTGTGTGTATGTATGTATGTATGTATGTGTATGTGTGTGTGCGTTTGGGGAGTGTGTGTGCGCGCGTATGTATACATATACATGTATGTATGTATGTATGTATGTATGTATGTATGTATGTATGTATATATATATATATATATATATATATGAATATATACATACATGTGTGTGTGTGTGTGTGCGTATGTGCATGTGTATGTATGTGTGTGCGTGTGTATGTATATGTTTGTGCGTGTGCGTGTGTGTGTAAGTGTGCGTGTAAGCGTGAGTGTGTGCACGTGCAATCATGTATATATATAATATTGTGCGTGCGCCTATAGGAACTCGGCCAACACTTTAACACACTAGCGCAAATTGCATGTAAATGAAGGTTAGTTAATATGCCACGCGGGTTCGCGAGGTACAGTCATTCATTAAGTTCGGCCTGCAATCCATTATTCATTAAGCTCACACTATCTCAGTAAGAGCAGACACAAGTTCACGGACAAGCTGCGAGTCGTCCTAGGAAATGAAAGGCTAGGAGAATAGCAACAGGTGTGAAAAGTAACCATTAAAACATCCTATACATTTATCTGTACGTTGGTGTTTTTTTGTTTTTTGTTTTAGTTTTGTTTTTGTTATTCTGTTAATTTTGAAACAATTAAATTTATCCTTCTTCTTTCTCTTCCTCTTGTTCTTCTTGTTTTTGTTCTTGTATTTCTTGTTGTAGTTTTTGTTGTTGTTGTTGTTGTTTCTTCTTTCTTCTTCTTCTTCTCTTTCTTCTGTTCTTCTTCTCCTGCAAGGCCATCATCATCATCATCAGGTGCCCTGCCGCATGGCGTTGGCGATCATGGACTTCCATCTGTCTCTATCTCTTGTTGCCCCAAGCATCTCTTCCACCCTCCTCGTCTTCAACCACTCTGCAAGTCCGTCTAGCATTGTCTCCATGGGTCTACCTGGTGCTCTCTTTCCCTCCAGCTTTCCCGTTGTGACCAGGTGCTCCAAATCCCCCTTCCTCATAAAATGGCCTATAAATGTTGCCTGTCTTTTTCTAATCTTCCTTGTGAGTGATCTACTTGTGTCTGCCTCCATCAAGACTGTCTTGTTTGTTTTCTTTGCTGTCCATGGAACTCTCAACATTCTTCTTAGAAACCACATCTCGGCTGCCTCAATCTTGTTTTGGCTTTGCTTGTTGACTGTCCACGCCTCACAACCGTACAGCAGTATTGGTTCTATATGACATTCAAGAACTCTCTTCCTGATGTTAATTGATAGGCATTTGTTGGTAAGAATGCTTTTCATCTTCTTGAATGCTGTTTTGGCTTGCAAGGCCATACCACGTTGAAAACACCGGTTCTTGTCCGATCACCGAAGTTAAGCAACGTCAGGCCCGGTTAGTACTTGGATTAGTGACCGCCTGGGAACACCGTGTGCTGTTGGCGACTTTTTATGCGTCAGGATGACCGAGCGGTCCAAGGCGCTGCGTTCAGGTCGCAGTCTGGTTCTCCAGGCGTTGGTTCGAATCTCACTCTTCTTCCCCTCCTCCTCCTCCTCCGGCTGAAGCTGAAAAGTTCCATAATGATTTTGACAGGACTGATGGGAATTGGAACCCACGACCTTCCAGACGGTATTCTGTTGTGCTAATCGCCGAAACATAGCGACTTATCAACAATAAGTGTCTTTACTGATTCGGTCTGAATGCTATGTTCTTGATCTTCTTTGGAAAATGTTCAGCACTTTCTTTCTGTATTGTTTTCACTTATTCGACTTTTCTAAAATTAAATCTTTTGGGCTGGAATGGCAGGAGACAATGTGCCTAAAAGATGGACAGATTCCATTGTACAGCCTGGTGTCTTGAACGTCTCAAGATCAAAAGGAAGTTATTTCCACCGAGGGACAGTTTCACCATGACTGATCCTTCTGTGTGGGTTATTGTTACAGGGCGTATTTTCTTGTTGGAGTCTGGAAATGTCATTATTCTGCCGGACCAAGCTCGATCTTGAGATCATCATGCATCAGTGTGTTTTCTGTCTTATTTTCCCTTCGTTTTCGTCATTCATTCATTCGTTCGTTCGTTCATTGATTGACTGATTGATTGATTGATTTATTCGTTCGTTCGTTCGTTCGTTCATTCATTATAATTAATAATTACAATATTTATATAGCGCAAAATCTTAATAAAATCAAATCTAAGCGCTGGAACAGACACATACGCACGCAGGCACACACACGCACCACACACACACACACACACACACACACACACACACACACACACACACACACACACACACACACACACACACACACACGCATGGCTATAAATGGGGAGAAAGAATAAAAGCAATGGAAAATTATAGAGAGCATATTATATACAATTATATATTACAATGTGATTCCCCTCCGAGTGGAGACAGGCTGCAGAGGGGGTTGAGTGAGGTCAGGGTTTTATGCAGAGGAGAAAAGGTGAGTTTTGAGAGCGGACTTGAAGGAGACAAAAAGTAGGTTGCTGACGGACTGAGAGAGGAAGTTTGTTCCAGGAGAGTGGACCAGAAACAGAGAAGGCTTGTGGACCATAGGTATTGAGCTTAGTGCGTGGAAAGCGAAAAGTCAGAGGATCGGAGGCAGAGCGGAGGGTACGTGAGGGAACATAGATCTCAAGTAGGCTGGACAGGTAATCGGGGGCTGCGTTATTGAGGCTTTTGTAGCACATGGTGTCTAGTTTGTACTGTATGCGCTTTGATACAGGGAGCCAGTAAAGTTGTGCCAGGAGAGGAGATATGTGGTCAGCTTTTTTCTTTTTGAGTACAAGGCGTGCAGCATTGTTTTGAATGCACTGTAGGATGTGAATGGTGGAGGCAGGAAGACCAGACAGGAGTGAATTGCAATAGTCAATGCGAGACATTATGAAGGAGAGAACGAGTTTTGCAGTTGTTTTGACAGAGAGATACTTCCTGATCAGGCTTATACGATGATTCATTCATTCATTTTTTCTTTCTTTCTGTCTTTTTTTTCATTTCCCTACCCTTTGTCTTAATGCACATAAATAAAACGATAAATTTCTCATTGTGCTTTCTTATTCAGAAGCTAGAAACAAACGAATCAAAACTGACTTGGAAATTTAAGGCATTTAAATGGGATGTGTTGTGCTCTCAAAGTAATAAAGACGAAAAAAAGCATAGGTTGCTTAAAACAAATGTTTCCTATTATGAATATATTTACTTGTGCTCAGTCAGCAAGTTCTTCTCCCCTTCCACCTTGCGTGCCCAGGCCATGAGGTCCAACTATGTCATTTATTTTTCCCTGTCCTACTTAAGCATTCAGATTTCCCAATACAATTGTAATATCCTGTGATTTACATTGAGCTTGGCTGTCTCTAACTCTATATAAAAGTTGTCAGTGCTTGCGGATGTTGGGTGCATCTATTTGGACAATGTTGTTATCAAATGGCTTGCTCTCTATTCTAACTAGTAAAATGCGGTCTGATATGATCCAGTGTCCTTTGATAGACTTTGACTTGTCATTGTCCATTATGATGCCTACCCCTCTTTCGCGTGTGTTTCCTCCAGAGTATATAAGTTTATGCTTGCCCGATGTCATCATGCCTGCCCCCTTCCATCTCACCTCTCCTGTTCGTAAAATATTGACGTTCAATCTCTCCATGTCTATCTTGCCATTTTCAAGTTTTCCCTTCTGGGGCATTGTTTTAACATTTCCGTGTTGCAATTCTCATGTCTTTTCATCTAACAGCAGTAGTTTGATTACGGTCTGGTGTCACCTGCTTAACATGACTTTCCCTACCAGACAAAGGTGCTCTAGTGCAGCCCCTATTTACGTCGTTCACATTATTTTTTTGTGTTTTTGGGTTCTGATTTTTCTAGGAAAGATACGATGGTGTTTCCCGTTGCCTTCCATCTGATTTTTTCTTAAAGTTTGCTTCCTTAGCCCTGGTCTTTCCCAAGGCAACCACAAGGAAGCGGTGATTTTATGTCCGAGTTTACTTCCCTAGCCTTGGTCTCTCCCAAGACAACCAGAAGGCAGTGGATATATTTACCAACAGCTGGGGGCCTGGCTCATGGGCACTGGGGCATGTCCACACGCTGGTGAGCCTGCATGCCGCAAGTCTGGGGGCCAAACCTCCGAGTCCCTCGAGGGTTTATCCTGAGTCTGTGAGGTGCTCAGTTACCCTGTCACAACGGGGAGGCACTACGTGGGGCTGGCTGATGGAGAGACTATGTACTGACAGAGTGAGACTTACGCATTCTGTTGTCCTTTTCGCAGAGCTACAAGCAGCAATACTAGCCAGCAATGCAAGCTGAAAGTGAGAGGTGACTAACATACAGTGACTAACCAACATACTAGACGCGTCACATCAGGCATTAGGACACACCATTCTCACTTAGCCAGTCCAAGCACAATAACCCACTCAACCGAATCCAACCAAACCCATCGATTCCAATCTCATCAAACTCCATCTGATCCGATCCGATTTCATTCGATCCAGTCCAATGCAATCCAGATTTAACATATATTGTATTGAAAAGAAACTGTGCCTTCATAGACACAATCCCAATCCTATGTATGCCATTCATACTATATGTATTGAAGGATGGAAAATCAAATCCAAATACGCTATCTATGATGATTGTTTAAATGCCTTTTTTTCTTGTGTTTTTGGAGCAATAGTGTTGGAGGGTGGGGTGGAAGTGTACTTTTATTCTTACAGATCAGCAGATTCGGTCGTACAAAGCAATGGCCTGAATGTCTGAAGATCAAACAGCAGTTATTTCCACTGAGGGACTTTCAACATGACTGGTCCTCTTGTTGGTGATTGGAGTATTGTTATAGGGCCTATTTTCTTCTTTGAGTCGGGAATGGCATCATTCTGCTGGTACGTGGTGAGTCTGGAGATGACACCGATGAGTCTTGAGGTCATACAGGAGTCTTCTTCTGATTTTTCCTTCCTTTTGTTTCGGTGCTTTGTTATTTTTTTTTAAGATGGATTTATTTTGCGTTTTGATTCTTTTGTTATTTTTCCGTTTAGTGCTTTTGGTTTGGCTTTGCTTTTTATGATTATGACTATCAGGATGTCTTCATTCATTCATTCGTTCGTTCAGTCATTCGTTGGTTCGTTGATTGATTGTTTCATTCATTTGTTTGTTCTTTCATTCATTCCTATCGTTTCCTAATTTGTTTTTGTAATTTCTTTCATTTTTGTCTATTCGTATGGATTGCACAAATAAACTGATAAACTTCTCATAATGTTTTCTTGTTAAGAAGCTAGAAACAAACTATCCAAAACCTGACTCAGAAATTTATGGAATTTAAATGGGATGTGTTGTGCTCTTAATGCACTTAAGGAAAGATGTAATAAAACTTAGTGTATTTTACAAATGAAGTCAGACCCAGTGTCAAACCAGTCGGCCAAACTCTACTCCAACCAAACCCAATCCGTTAAGTTAGTCCCACCCAATCCAGTCCAAACCTACCGAACACAATCCATCTGAACTCATTAAGCCAAAGTATCTTAACTCACTCGATCCAGGCCTTGGTACCTCATCAAATCCGATCTATCATAATCCATCCAACCCAATCCCAACCTACCCAACCAATCCATCCTAATATTACCAATCTAATGTATTTTAACTGATCCATCCCACTCCATCCGAACCCACAAAGAACAGCTTGTCCCAACCCATTCAACCCAATCTATCCTAAACTTTCCAACCCAATAAATCATAACCCATAAACCCAACCAAGTCAAACTCATCAATTCCAGTCTCATCTCATCCCATCTAATCTGATCCAATGCCAAGCAAATAAAAGATGATGTATTTATTGAAAGAAATGTGTGCTTTTATACATACAACGTCAGTCCCTCGTGTGTCGTCTTTGCCAACGTCTTGAAGGAGGAAAAAAATCACAGTATTGTCTTTCTCTGTTGTCTTATTCGTTTCATTTTCTTGCATTACTGGAGTAGAGTGGTTGTGGAGAAGAGGGAGTGGGGCGAGTTGTACTTTTATTCTTAAAGATGGGCAGATTCGATCGTATATAGCCGTGGCCTGAATGTCTGAAGATCAAACGGACGTCCTTTCCACTGGGGGCACTGTTTCAACATGACTGCTCCTTTTGTTGGTGATTTTTGTTTTGTTCTGTTTTGTTATTGTGTATAGTTCTTCTTTGAATCTGGGAATGGCATCGTTGGAACAAGCTAAGTCTTGAGATCACATTCTATCTGGAGTCTTCTTTCTTTCTTTCCTTCAGCTTTGTGGTTTGGTGTTATTTGTTTTGTTGTGTTTGGTTAAAGATGCTGTGGGTTTTTATTATTGTCATTTCTTTTGCACTTGTCAGGATTTCTGAGTGTTATAGACTTCTGTCTCCAAAGTTTCGTTTTTTTCTTTTTGTTTTTTGTACCCATTTGTCTGTGCAGGTTTTCGCTGTTTTATCGTTCTGTCTCTTTGTCTGTCTGTCTATCTGCTTTTTTGCTTTAATTTCTTTCTTTCCTCCTCCCTTTTTTTATTTCTTTTCATTTGTTCATTCGTTTTTCTATTTTTATTTTGCCATCCTGAATGTGTCTAGTTCTCGGTGTATGTCTTTCAAATCTCTCTGTGTATCTCATGATTATGAAGTGAGATACACATGATTTTACCTCCATTCTATCACCTGCTTTGGATTATAAATAATATACTCTTATAAGCTTTATATGAACACATTGTCTCCTGCTTTGGGTTATAAGTGATACATATTCGTATAAGCTTTATAAAACTCCACTGTCCAATGAAACCTTGAGATGTAAAGTTTGTGTGCTTCTCTGTCTGTCTCTTTTCCTTCAAATAAGAAAAGTTTAAAAGTTTGAGCTAGACAAGTATTTCATTTGCTTGGATTTCAACTCAGTGGCTTTGCAAATTATGTTGCGATATAAATTATATTTGACGAGAGTATAGTGGGCAGGAGTACAGATGCACCGCCCCGAAACAAATATGAAATATAACAAATATAAGTTTAGCCAAACACACCTCATCTCACCCTCCTCCCAGCTCTCCTACGTATATTTGTTCCAGACACACGTACTCGCGTACTTCTCTATGGGAAAGAGAGCAGGAAGAGTATGAAAGGGTCTTATTAATGCCATTTTACTGTCACGCGTGCATACGCACTTCACACACATGGACATACAGGTACACA
>CM060306.1:73385511-73395511 GCA_030674185.1 Monoplex corrugatus | reverse complement strand
ATATATATATATATATATTTACACACATGTACACACAAACACACACACATGCACACGCACAACACATACACACTCACACAGACACACAGGCACACATACACATTCACAAACACACGCACTTCGTACAAACACCCTCCACACCCACACACACAGACGCATACGTGAGCCCCTCCATAGAGAGGAGACAGGGAGTATGAAAGAGATATGAATTTGGTTTTTCGGGACCATCTAGAGACCCATCTCCAATTTCCCCAGACACGAGGGCCCGGGCAAACCATATCTGGCAAAGGGGACTGCATCCAGTCAGCAGAGCGATAAAAAGCCATGCTCACATACAGAGCACATAGTTGTTCCAAAACTGTGATCTGTTTCATGTGAAATCGCTAGAATAACAAGTGGTGGCTCCCAGCTGGTTCAAGTGTTGGAAAATGAGAGAAGGCAAAAGAGTGGCAGACTAGTTCAGACGTTTGCCTGCCAATAACTAACTCGAGGTTCCAGGGTTCGCTACCCGATAGAGGCCTCGACTTTTCTCATCAGTTTGACTGGAAAATCGAACTGAACGTCTTGTCCTTCGGAAGGGGACGAAAAACGAGTCGGACCCGTGTGTCTTCTGGCTCGCATGCTTAAGATCCCATGGCAGTTGAAAATCGTGAAGAGCAGGCCATTGCCCGGCTGCCTTGGTATAAAACATTGGAGAGATAGTTTGATTTCCCAGGTCCAACCCCTTGAAGACCAATTAGCCTTCTTGCCTTTGTGAAGTCTCAGTAAAAAATGTGAATGTGAATGTGAAGTTAAAGCGAGGGAGAGGGGATGGGAGCTGCCCTCGTGGTACTGGCCCCGGAAATAGTTGAGGTTCTCTGCCACCTCACTCCCCTGTGACCCCAAGGTTTTTATGGATCTAGGTAGGACCTCAGGACCTGGCCAGCTCATGGGTTTGTGTGCAGGCCTAAGGCTTGTGCTGTGATTATTCTGGATCTTCTCCATCACATGGCACCTGTGAGTTAGTGCATATGGAATTCATTCGGAGTGCAGAGACGTCATCTTGAGAAATTGAAATTGAAATTGGATGTGAGAGGTAAGGTACAGGTTTGATTCCTGGTCAGACAGGGATATTCTCTCCCCCCCCCCCCACATTCCCCACTGATAGACCTTAAGTGGTGATCCAGATGCTTGTCTTTAGAGATGAGACAATAAATAGAAAACCATGTGTGCAAAATGCAGTTGCCAGAGTCTTGCCTCCCACAGCAACAAAACAACTGTTTTTGGCAAATTTTCTTGAAAATTGTACTTTTATGGATAAAGAAAGTGACATACCTCTAGAAACAATAAAAAATGGGTGATACACCTAAACAATATTTTGCAAGAAAAAAACAAATTGGCATAAATATAATAAACAAACAAACTGACAAAAGTGAAACAAACGAACCCAAGAAAAAGAACAAAAATTTAAACAACAATAACAATAAGAACAACAAAAGCAACAATCAACATGTATGTAAAAGAAACCCACTCACTGGCCAACCAAACAACCAACCGATCAACGAACAAACGAATGAACGAATGAACGAACGAACAACCAACCAACGAACCAACCAGCCAACCAATCAGTAATCAACCATTCAATCAAACAACTAGTCAATTAATCAACCAAACAAAAACATATCAAAGGAAGTAAAACAACTAGCCAACCAGCCAGCAGACAATCAATGAATCAATCACTCAATCAATCAAGCAAACAAGCAAGCAAAACAAGCAAGCAAGCAAGCAAGCAAGCAAGCAAGCAAGCAAGCAAGCAAGCAAGCAAGCAGAAATCATTCAAATCCAAATCAGTCCATATTTTAGCATATTCGGTAAGTAGCTATTCAAAAGTATCTCAGACTAGTTCAAGTCAGCAATGTTTTTATACTCAAAGAAGAGTTTTCAAAACCACACTCTTTGTCACTGGCGTAAGGTAGACCCAGTATTGGATCTAATAAATCTTATCTATGGTATTATGCTTATGATACAATTACTCCCAAAAGTGTAAATATGAGTATCAAGTACAGATTAAAATATTTTTCCAAAACTCCCAGTAGTACTTCTGCAAGACTTACTTGTTCCCATGTCATGTACAACACGTGAGGTGAGGCAGCCAATGTGCTCCACTATGCATGATCCTCAGCCATTCAGCTAATGTTGTTCCATCTTTTTTGACTAGTCGGAGTTGCCTTTCAACCATCTGTCATCAGCACAAAGCAAGCAGGTGTGAAAATGCAGATGTATACATTTCGTAATCTTTACAAGCATGATGAAACCATCTTGAGGACACTGAAATTAAAAACTGAATCTGAAGTTAAGTTTGGAGATGACATAAACAGTGTCCACAATACAGCTGTCCAGATGAGGAATAATGTACAAAGACAAACTGTATATTGGTGATGCTGCAAACAAATGCTAAATTTCATGCAAAGAATTGTCAAAACTGATCAATCTGCAATGAAGGATTGAAAAATTGCAGAACAGAACGGGCAATCCTTCTGAAATTTGATATACACGTACTTATCTCTGATTTTAGTTTTATATTCTTTTATTCCTATCCTGTATTTCAGCTAATTTTGAAAGTAGAAATGTCTAATAAGGTATTATACATCTCACATATACGTCAGCAAACAGTTTCATGAAGTCAAGAACTGCATCCATCTTGAAGTCAAAGCCTGTTTGTAAAAGATTTGCAAAAGACATTTTTTTCAGTCACGTTTTTGTCACTATGAACACCCCAAAATTACGAAGAAAACGATGACAATGACAATATAAATCTATAAACATAACAGCAAAATTGTGCAGTTGCGCTGCCACTCTCTTTAATCTTTGGTATATGGTACAAATAGATACAAAGCGTCAGTGACCCTCTAATTGAAGTTACAGAGGACTCCAATGCTTCATTTATGCACCCATTTTAAACAGACTTACAAATATCTGTACCTTGACGTATCACAAAGGAGACAAATCTAAAGTCATCATTCAAGTCAAGATGATTGAATCTGACACCATCAAGCTATCGTTATAGGTGGGCACTGTGACACTGATCAGCATATAGAATATAGAGTTAGTGAGATTCAACCAGTGATTATTTCTGTAAGATGAATAAATGTATACACTTATTTGATTTTCAGACTTGTATGAAACTCAAAATGTGAAGCTCGAGACAAGATCTTTTTTGTTTTATGCATAAGTAAGAGAAAACAGCCTACCTCATTGGCTTGTGGACACGTTATGAATTACAAACAGACAGACAGACACACAGACACACACACACACAGACACACGCACATTTTTGCTTACTACTTCTTTATCTCTTAACCTTCACCACCCCACCCATACATACACTCTTTCCCATCCCCTTCACACTTTGGACCCATAGATAGAGACAGGGAATATGAAGGATATGAAATCGGTTTTGGGGACCATCTGGAGACCCATCTCCAATTTCTACGGACCACAACGCCGGAAAGCCATGTTTGGCAAAAGGGTCTGTATCCAGTCAAACAAAACGGTCAAATGCGATGCTTGATAATATGTTTGGCTGCTTTAAGTCATTGTGCAATACACATCTTCCACTGATATACTCGGGGGGGGGGGGGGGGGATAGGGTATTTAGGAAAGTCCATAAAATACAAGAAATTAATATGATATGGCTGCCAGTATATATTGTGCACAGAATTCCAGGAAAAAAATATTCGAAACGAAATGAAAATTACACTTAATGTTTGCTTTGACTTTTGTGTAGAAACAATGGACAGTACTGATAATTTATGTTGGAAGTGTTAACATGTCAAATAATTTTAGATAAGTATAGAAGATTCGTTGAAGCTAAGATGTGTCACCTATGCAAATATCAGATTAAATGAAAGCACAATCTTTTTTGGTATTGATGAACATCTGAGCACGTATTGAATAGTTGATTTAATGATACTTCTATGACAATGTAAAATACAAATGTCAACCTGATAAAACTCCATCAAACATCACTTGTTTTAGAAGACGTCTTACAACAATTTACCACGTAGAAACAAACAACGCAAAATTGATTTGGAGCTTGCACAATTTTAAAGAAAAATAGCTGCCTTCTATACCATTAGTTTCATTTGAATTTTCATAATTCATTACTCTTTTCATTATATATTGTACATTCCTTTTTTCTGTGACTTATCTGTGGATGTTATACCTATTTTGTACATTATTGACAATGTGGATGTATGTACATATTATGTATTGTATGTGTGCATTGAATATTTGTATAATATATGTAGGCATGCACATGGTACGTAGTTTAGGTTTGTGTATGTATGCACGTACGTTTATATATATGTTAAAAGTTGTATACAATTCCTCATGTTCAGACCCTTTCCAATATTCATTTAGTCGTATTTAATCGCTTGCTAGAGTCGTAATGTAAAAAGATCATTTCGATTTAAAACAAAAAGCCAATGCTTTCAGCTGAAAAGAATTCAAAACATGCACAACCATCACACTTCGTTTACCTACATAGTTTGTTTAATGTATGTTTTTGACTAATTTTGATAATATTTCTTGTATACGTGCGTGTGGATACACTTTTCTGTGATCAGGAGGTAAAGTCAATTTTCATGATTGGAGTACATTATATTGTGTAAAAGGGTGTACACCGTTACAGCCAATATTATCTGACTAAATTTATATATGTATTACACCATTACAGACTGTTGTGTCTTACTAAATTCATAAATTGTTAAATTTAAGGGGACGCATGCATGCAGGAACTAGTTATGATGGAGTGATGAAGAGCCAGAGAAGTTGATAAGGATGGTTAGAGGATAATCATTCAGTTGCCTAAGTGCTTAATTTACTTGAGGAAACTAGCATTTATGAGACTGGTACATTTACAGTCTAACATCAAAGAAACTTAAAATAACCCATATTAAATGTGGGTTACCTCAATTTCAAGAACACTGGGATGATGTAGCTGCTTGCAGTGAATGTGAGCACCAGACTTCAAAAGCGATACTGGACCAGACCACGAGGAAGAAGCACAAGCCTTGAAGCACGAACCTTAGAGCTGGCTGTCCATTTTGTATGTGCACAGAAACATTACGCTCCTATTAATTCTATTTTGTCCTGAAAGAGATGGATATTCTGAGAACGTTTCAGTCAGGCTTTTAGCGTCTGCAATGTGTTCATTATTGTTTTGATTATTGTCGTTGTCGTCGTCTTCGTTGTTGTTGCTGATTCGTTGGCCTTTTTTTTGCGTTGAATAAGTTTTGATTATGTTGTACTCGGTTTCAATTTTACTATGTTTTTTTTTAATCTGTTTCTGTGCTCCAGTTTGTTTTCATCCAAAATCTATCTAATTGATTATACTTGTAAATACCGGAGATTGATACAACCCAAACAGTGTGCAGAATACAAACTTCAGAATTCCAGTGATACTAAATACATGTAATAAATACATATGACATCTTTCGTACAAACTGAAAGAGTGAAAAGATAGTGATGATGATGTTCTGATTGTCATAATGATGATTGCGATTAACAAATAGAACAATTCTTTAAGAAAGTGTGGGTTATCGATTTATGCACACTCACATATTCCATACACATCCAGTAGCAACAGCATACACAGTGTACTCATGATGATAATCAGATGCAAGGCTAGGCACTATCTTGCTTGCCTGATTGCGGACAGCGAGTAAACATATCAGCCGGCAACTGCAAACGGTGATGAATTGCTCCACAGGACAAGTGAAAACACCTTGAAGCCAGTTGTTTTGAAACGCAGCTGTGGAAGAAAGAAGTGAAGCACCAACGGTAGGTCACGTCACCATTACAGAAAAGTGCAGTCGACATATGTGTTTGGCTAAGTCTGTCGTCCAAGCCAGACAGACAGAAAGGAAGGTAAGGAAATCAAGCAGAAACGAGATCGCACTTCCGTTTCATCATCAGCACACATTTACCAGGCTCGGTGTGCAAACAGAACCCTTTGCCAGACTTCTTTTCAAGGCTATCAAAGCGGAAACACGAATTTCCCGAAGAAAAAAACAAAACAAAAACAAAACAACAACAACAACAAAACAACAACAACAACAACAAAACAAAATAAAAAACAAACAAAAAACAAACAAAACCAGAATAAAACAACACTCACACACACACACACACACACGCACGCACGCACGCACGCACGCACATACACACACACACAACAATAACAACAACGACAAACAAAACAAAACAAAACAAACAAACAAACAAACAAACAACAACAACAACAACAAGTGAAGAACGAGTGACGATATTTTTCAAGTTGAAAGCATCGGATTAGATTGAATTTGAGAAATGTAGAGATCATATGTATGTAATGTATGTATGTATGTTATGTATGTATGTATGTATGTATGTATGTATGTATGTATGTATGTATGTATGTATGTATGTATGTATGTATGTGTGTGTGTGTTGCGTATGTGTGTGTGTGTGCGTGTGTGTGTGTGTGTGTGTGTGCATATGTTTGTGCGCGCGCGCGCGCGGTGTGTGTGTGTGCATATGTTTGTGTGTGTGTATGTATGTGCGCGCATGTGTGTGTGAAAACTTATGTTAGTTTTTGAAATCATCAAGTAAAAAAGGAAAGTATTCAAGAGACACATCATTGTAGGACCGCAATGTAAATGACAGTGCAGTTTTAGCATTGCGTGGTACTCACGTGGCAACATCAATTCTTCAGTTTTGTATAGAGATCTGCTATGATCTTGCTGGCGCATATGGCTTATACGCAGGCATATGGCATTTCCATGTTTATTTTGGAGCCTTTCATCACATGGCATCCATAGCACTATCGGAATCGACACTTGATTATTCATCTAGTTTCGCTTTAAGAGCAGTTATCTATTTGTCTGCCCTGTCACTCTTTAATTTAGAAGCTGGCCAAGTGCAACTGAATGTAGTCTGGTAATAATTGGTTGTTTTTTTTTTTTGTATTGGAAACAGTATTGTAATTTCTGATTGGATTAGGAAACGTTCTTCATTCCAATCAAGAGTGTCGTTGTGTTGTGTATCATATGCATATATGTTTGTTTTTGCGTCGGTTTTGCAATCCAGTTTGAAGTTTAATCTGGATTCAGTCTGTGCGTGGAGAGAAAGAAGCTGAGACTCATTTGTATTTCTGTGTTATTGCTTCAGTCAACTCAAAGTGAACATAATTCTTTATCGTGTGTCCGTCGTGTGTTGTTGTTTTAAGTGTTTGATAAAATGTTGTACGTGGTTGGACATGTGTGCTGTTGAGGCTGAAAGTGTTGTGTCAGTATGGGGGACTGCTTTGAAAAGTGCCACACTGGCCAGAGCAAAAGTGTTGTGTGTAATTTCTGTCATCATCATCATCATCTTCACCATCACCATCATCATCATCGTTATTGTGTTTCTCAGCCTCTGATGGCTTCTCTTTAAGACGAAACGTATGGGAGTTTGAAAATGTCTATATCGTTACTTCCTATTTTCTTTTAGAATTGGACAGAGTTGCTTCGGTTATTCCATGATTTCTTTCTCGTTTGTCTTTCTTTGACTCTTTCTATCTCTGTTTTTCTCTGTTTCTTGTTTCCTGTTTATCCCCTCCCTCTCCCTCTTCTGTTATTTTTTTTTCTCTATTTGGTTCTCTTTTGTTATTTTTGTTTGGTTGGTTGTCTTTTCCTTTTTCTTGCGTTTTTTATTTCTGTGTTTATTGTTGTTTTTTTTTTTCCCTCCTTTCTTTTCTTCCTTTTGTATCTCTTCCCCATCCATGTCAGTAAGCTGATTGTATTTTCGCAAGTATGTAACCATATGACACTTCTCTACATGCCAAGGGGAATATAACTCCTTCCTCCACACGCCCACTGGTATATTCTGTTGCACACTCTGTAGACTTTGGCGTCATGGGAACCACAGCGTACAGGATTATAACAATGTGTTCTTTCCGACGACAAGGAAGAGTCCAATTTGACCTCGCTTAATGCATAAATATATCCGTCGAGTGGAGTGTGTACTTTGTCCTCTTCTGTGTCCACAAATGATCACCACTGTATTTAAAGTGTTAAGTTTAAACCTGTTTTGCTCTTTTACCATGTTTGTCTGTCTGTGCGTACCTATCTCTGTCTTTGTATCTGTCCATTCGGCTTTCTGCCTTCCTGCTTTTCTGTCAACCAGCCAGTCTGTTCCCCCTCCTGCCTATCTGTCTGCCTATCACATCCATGACTATGTCATACCATGAATAGTTCTTAACTGAGAAATACAGCAAAAACATTGAGTGCGTGTGAAGCTTTTGTAACCGGGTGAGATTGAAACTGTATTTGTATATCACTTTATTTCCAAGTTTATTTAGTTTTTTTTCTTCATCACCTGAAAACCAAGACAGTATATTGACTTTAGGCAGCCATTCCACTCTTATAGCAGAATTCTAGAACATCAGCGACATTTTCGCAGAAGAGGGGAGATTTAATTGAGATACTGATACCACAATCCAGAAAGAAACACTGTCAGCTGTCAGTCTGTTCCAGTTTGTCCCAGTTTGTCCCAGTTTGTCCAATTCTGATGCACACTCAGCATTCCTACTGAAACAAAGTCGAGCTCACCATTGTCATTTTCACGTGGGGAGACAAAGAAAAGAATAAGAAAATAACAATAGAAATACTTGTCCTTTGAACAGCTGGTCATCTTCTGCCCAGTCAGACAGAAATTTATTTGTGTGACAGAGGGTCTTGCTCTAATTCCATCTCAAGAATTAAACCTATTCAGACCACTAAATCTCACAAAAGCACCTATCCCATCTTTCTGTCAAGTGTACGTTTGCTGGAGAGTGAGGCATTAGAATCTTTAGGTTCTGTTGGGGCCAGCAAAGAAAACAAACGACACAGTTTTGATGGAGACAGACACAAGTAGATCACTCACAAGGAAGATTAGGAAAAGACAGGCAACATTTATAGGCCATTTTATGAGGAAGGGAGGGAAAGAGAGCACCAGGTAGACCCAGGGAGAAAATGCTGGACGGACTTGCAGAGTGGCTGGGGACGAGGAGGGTGGGGGAGATGCTAGGGGCAACGAGAGATAGAGACAGATGGAAGTCCATGATCACCAACGCCATGCGGCAGGGCACCTGATGATGATGATGATGATGTGGCCAGCATTGTGAGTGTGGTGTACGTTTTGTTGTCACTTACCGCTAGACATTTATCAGACATTCATTTCGTTATTACTGCTCTTTGTTTGTTTTTGATGTTTCTTTCACTTTCTTTCTTTCCTTTGTACGTTTACAATTCACGTTTTGTCAATTACTGTTTTGTTTTTTTATTTCATTTTTAAGCAACACTTTTCGTGTTTATGTCATTATGCTTACATGTGTAGTATAGCAAGGACCAGCTGTAATACAGGTCCAGCGGGACTTAATGATACTCTATTTGAGCAATGAAGTGTATTAAAGTTTAAAGTCTAACAGCTTGCGTTTGCCTTCCCTGTTTGTGATAGAGAGGTAGACACTTACAGCTGGGTGTACTGCAATGCTGAGTCCAAGCTACAGTACGAGTCTAATCACCTATCCTTTGGGAAGGCAGTTGCAGTTGGAATTTGTTCAAGAGGGATTCAAACCACTAAAACGTTTCCATATACGCTTCCCCCAAATCTGCCAGCGATTATCTGGCAGACACCCTGAGACCGCACAAAGCTCTATGCGCTGGCAAGGTCTTGAAATAGGGAGAGGGAGGCGAAGGGACCTATGGCACGCTGAATTGGTAATAGTAGAATGATTGGCACAAAAAATTGAATTAATAAGATGGACAGCGAACCACCCAGATTTTGCAAACACGCCTTACCTTGGCTTTTGGATTAATACTCATTTACCTAGATATCATTATTTTGTCAAAACAGAATTTTCAGGAATAAAATGCAGGAACCCCGCCATATTATGGCGCCTCCCGTTTTTTCCCTTCATATGCTTGTGTGTGTGTGTGTGTGTGTGTGTGTGTGT
>CM060306.1:73350511-73378011 GCA_030674185.1 Monoplex corrugatus | reverse complement strand
AATTCTCAATCCTAAGAGAAAGTATGCAAGAATGGCTATCTGATTACCTTCAAAATTAGGGAAAGGTAAATCAGCTAGGAAGAAGATATAGGCACCGCTGTCATGATGCTGACCCAAGAAAAGTTGGGTTCTCTACCACCTCACTCCCCTACGACCTTAGGATTACGGGACAATCAGCAGGAACATCAGAAATGCAGCGGGAATGGATGGACACAGGATGACTAACCATGGCATATACTACTAAATATACTATTGTATATACTTGTTAATGTATGTACCCGACTCACATTCTTTACGCTGCATTAATGTATGTACCTAACTATTTGTATACTGCATTAATTATATATCTAACTCACTATCTTTATACTGCATTAATGTATGTATCTAACTCACTGTCTTTATACTGCATTAATGTATGTATCTAACTCACTATCTTTATACTGCATTAATGTATGTATCTAACTCACTATCTTTATACTGCATTAATGTATGTATCTAACTCACTATCTTTATACTTCATTAATGTATGTATCTAACTCACTGTCTTTATACTGCATTAATGTATGTATCTAACTCACTGTCTTTATACTGCATTAATGTATGTATCTAACTCACTATCTTATACTGCATTAATGTATGTATCTAACTCACTATCTTTATACTGCATTAATGTATTATCTAACTCACTATCTTTATACTGCATTAATGTATGTATCTAACTCACTATCTTTATACTGCATTAATGTATGTATCTAACTCACTGTCTTTATACTGCATTAATGTATGTATCTAACTCACTGTCTTTATACTGCATTAATGTATGTATCTAACTCACTGTCTTTATACTGCATTAATGTATGTATCTAACTCACTATCTTTATACTGCATTAATGTATGTATCTAACTCACTATCTTTATACTGCATTAATGTATGTATCTAACTCACTGTCTTTATACTGCATTAATGTATGTATCTAACTCACTATCTTTATACTTCATTAATGTATATATCTAACTCACTATCTTTATACTGCATTAATGTATGTATCTAACTCACTATCTTTATACTGCATTAATGTATGTATCTAACTCACTATCTTTATACTGCATTAATGTATGTATCTAACTCACTGTCTTTATACTGCATTAATGTATGTATCTAACTCACTATCTTTATACTGCATTAATGTATGTATCTAACTCACTATCTTTATACTGCATTAATGTATGTATCTAACTCACTTTCTTTATACTGCATTAATGTATGTACCTAACTCACTGTCTTTATACTGCATTAATGTATATATCTAACTCACTATCTTTATACTGCATTAATGTATGTATCTAACTCACTATCTTTATACTTCATTAATGTATGTATCTAACTCACTATCTTTATACTGCATTAATGTATGTATCTAACTCACTATCTTTATACTGCATTAATGTATGTATCTAACTCACTATCTTTATACTGCATTAATGTATGCACCTGACTTACTGTCTTTATACTGCATTAATGTATGTATCTAACTCACTATCTTTATACTGCATTAATGTATGTATCTAACTCACTATCTTTATACTGCATTAATGTATGTATCTAACTCACTATCTTTATACTGCATTAATGTATGTATCTAACTCACTATCTTTATACTGCATTAATGTATGTATCTAACTCACTGTCTTTATACTGCATTAATGTATGTATCTAACTCACTTTCTTTATACTGCATTAATGTATGTACCTAACTCACTGTCTTTATACTGCATTAATGTATGTATCTAACTCACTATCTTTATACTGCATTAATGTATGCACCTGACTTACTGTCTTTATACTGCATTAATGTATGTATCTAACTCACTATCTTTATACTGCATTAATGTATGTATCTAACTCACTATCTTTATACTGCATTAATGTATGTATCTAACTCACTATCTTTATACTGCATTAATGTATGTATCTAACTCACTATCTTTATACTGCATTAATGTATGTATCTAACTCACTGTCTTTATACTGCATTAATGTATGTATCTAACTCACTTTCTTTATACTGCATTAATGTATGTATCTAACTCACTATCTTTATACTGCATTAATGTATGTATCTAACTCACTATCTTTATACTGCATTAATGTATGTATCTAACTCACTATCTTTATACTGCATTAATGTATGTATCTAACTCACTATCTTTATACTGCATTAATGTATGTATCTAACTCACTATCTTTATACTGCATTAATGTATGCACCTGACTTACTGTCTTTATACTGCATTAATGTATGTATCTAACTCACTATCTTTATACTGCATTAATGTATGCACCTGACTTACTGTCTTTATACTGCATTAATGTATGTATCTAACTCACTATCTTTATACTGCATTAATGTATGCACCTGACTTACTGTCTTTATACTGCATTAATGTATGTATCTAACTCACTGTCTTTATTCTGCATTAATATATGTACCTAACTCACTATCTTTATACTGCATTAATGTATGTATCTAACTCATTATCTTTATACTGCATTAATGTATGTATCTAACTCACTATCTTTATACTGCATCAATGTATGTATCTAACTCATTATCTTTATACTGCATTAATATATGTATCTAACTCACTATCTTTATACTGCATTAATGTATGTATCTAACTCATTATCTTTATACTGCATTAATGTATGTACCTAACTCACTATCTTTATACTGCATTAATGTATGTATCTAACTCATTATCTTTATACTGCATTAATGTATGTATCTAACTCATTATCTTTATACTGCATTAATGTATGTACCTGACTCACTGTCTCTATATTGTATTAATGTATGCACCCGACTCATGTTCTTTATACTGTATTCATGCATATACCCGACACACTATCTTCATATTGCATTAACTTATGTACCCTACTCATGTTCTTGATACTGTATTCATGTATGTACCATACACACTATCTATGTACTATATCAGTATGGCTACCCGACTCACTATCTTTATACTATGTCAGTATGTATACATGACTCATCATCTTTACACTATGTCAGTATGCGTACCCGACTCATCATCTTTATACTATCTCAGTATGGGTACCTGACTCACTATCTTTATACTATGTCAGTATGTGTACCATACTCACTATCTTTATACTATGTCAGTATGTGTACCATACTCACTATCTTTATACTATGTCAGTATGTATACACGACTCATCATCTTTACACTATGTCAGTATGTGTACCCGACTCATCATCTTTATACTATGTCAGTATGTGTACCCGACTCACTATCTTTATACTATGTCAGTATGTGTACCATACTCACTATCTTTATACTATGTCAGTATGTGTACCCACTCACTATCTTTATACTATGTCAGTATGTGTACCATACTCACTATCTTTATACTATGTCAGTATGTGTACTCGACTCACTATCTTTATACTATATCAGTATGTGTACCATACTCACTATCTTTATACTATATCTGTATGTGTACCCCACTCACTGTCTTTATACTATATCAGTATGTGTACCCAACTCACTATCTTTATACTATATCTGTATGTGTACCCAACTCACTATCTTTATACTATGTCAGTATGTATACCCGACTCACTATCTTTATACTATGTCAGTATGTGTGTACTCGACTCACTATCTTTATTCTATGTCAGTATGTGTACCCACTCACTATCTTTATTCTATGTCAGTATGTGTACCATACTCACTATCTTTATACTATATCTGTATGTGTACCCAACTCACTATCTTTATACTATATCTGTATGTGTACCCAACTCACTATCTTTATACTATATCTGTATGTGTACCCCACTCACTGTCTTTATACCATATCTGTATGTGTACCCAACTCACTATCTTTATACTATATCTGTATGTGTACCCCACTCACTATCTTTATACTATATCTGTATGTGTACCCCACTCACTATCTTTATACTATGTCAGTATGTGTACCCAACTCACTATCTTTATACTATGTCAGTATGTGTACCCAACTCACTATCTTTATACTATGTCAGTATGTGTACCCAACTCACTATCTTTATACTATGTCAGTATGTGTACTCGACTCACTATCTTTATACTATGTCAGTATGTGTACCCACTCACTATCTTTATACTATATCTGTATGTGTACCCCACTCACTATCTTTATACTATATCAGTATGTGTACCCACTCACTATCTTTATACTATATCTGTATGTGTACCCACTCACTATCTTTATACTATGTTCAGTATGTGTACCATACTCACTATCTTTATACTATGTCAGTATGTGTACCCACTCACTATCTTTATACTATGTCAGTATGTGTACCCACTCACTATCTTTATACTATGTCAGTATGTGTACCCACTCACTATCTTTATACTATGTCTAGTATGTGTACCCACTCACTATCTTTATCTATGTCAGTATGTGTACCAACTCACTATCTTTTATATGTCAGTATGTGTACCCGACTCACTATCTTTATACTATGTCAGTATGTGTACTCGACTCACTATCTTTATACTATATCAGTATGTGTACCCCTCACTATCTTTATACTATGTCAGTATGTGTACCATACTCACTATCTTTATATATATCTGTATGTGTACCCACTCACTATCTTTATACTATGTCAGTATGTGTACCATACTCACTATCTTTATACTATTCTGTATGTGTACCCACTCACTATCTTTATACTATGTTCAGTATGTGTACCATACTCACTATCTTTATACTATATTGTATGTGTACCCACTCACTATCTTTATACTATGTCAGTATGTGTACCATACTCACTATCTTTATACTATTTGTATGTGTACCCACTCACTATCTTTATACTATATCTGTATGTGTACTCGACTCACTATCTTTATACTATGTCAGTATGTGTACCCACTCACTTCTTTATACTATGTCAGTATGTGTACTCGACTCACTATCTTTATACTATTCAGTATGTGTACCCACTCACTATCTTTATACTATGTCAGTATGTGTACCATACTCACTATCTTTATGCTATGTCTGTATGTGTACCATACTCACTGTCTTTATTCTATGTCAGTATGTGTACTCAAACTCACTATCTTTATACTATGTCAGTATGTGTACTCCGACTCACTATCTTTATACTATGTCGTATGTGTACCCGACTCACTATCTTTATACTATGTCTGTATGTGTACCGACTCACTATCTTTATACTATGTCTGTATGTGTACCCGACTCACTATCTTTGTACTATGTCAGTATGTGTACAATCACTATCTTTATACTATGTCTGTATGTGTACCCCGCTCACTATCTTTATACTATGTCAGTATGTGTACCATACTCACTATCTTTATACTATATCTGTTGGGTACCGCTCACTGTCTTTATACTATGTCAGTATGTGTATCATATTCACTATCTTTATACTATATCTGTATGTGTACCCAACTCACTATCTTTACACTATATCAGTATGTGTACCCAACTCACTATCTTTATACTATGTCGTATGTGTACCCAGCTCACTATCTTTATACTATATCTGTATGTGTACCCGCTCACTATCTTTATACTATATCTGTATGTGTACCCAACTCACTATCTTTATACTATATCTGTATGTGTACCCAACTCACTATCTTTATACTATATCTGTATGTGTACCCGACTCACTATCTTTATACTATGTCTGTATGTGTACCCGACTCACTATTTTATACTATATCTGTATGTGTACCGACTCACTATGTTTACGCGGTATTAATTTTTTGGATCCGGTACACCGTTTTTTTTTCTTTTCTGTCGTGATTTATGAGCACTTAAAGCGCAGGCGAGCATTCTTTGACATGGACTGCTTGTGCTATACATGTGATATACTACTACTACTGCTATCATCATCATCATCTTCATCATCATCATTAGTAGTAGTAGCATTAGTCGTAGTGGTAGTAGAAGTAATAGAAGTTGAAGTAGTAGTAGCAGTCGTCGTATAGTAGTCGTTGTCGTCGGTAAGAGTAGTAGTACTAGTAGTAATGGTGGTGGTGGTAATAGTAATAGCAATATTAGTAGCATCATCATTATTATTAGGGTATGGTAGTAGTTGTAGTAACATTAGTATTATTATTAGTATTCTTATCATTATCATTACTTTCATTCACTTCTTTAATGACCCCTCGGTGAGGATGCGGGGAGCTCTTTCAGTATAGATAGTATCCCACCTTCTCGAAATTCTGTGCTAGAAGTTTCCTCTTTTCTGTCAGTCTTTGTTTCTTTCTTCCTCCTTTTCTTTCTGTCATTTCTTCCTATCGTTTTCTGTCTTGCTGGTCTATTCACCTGTATGTGTTCGATAAAATCTTACGTACTTTTTCTTAGAATTCATATTTGGGTACATGTATCAAGTGCATTTTTGACTCTAGGGAAATGAGAAATGCAAAAGCAATTTTAGTAATTTAGGCCTGTTTTTATATGTTTAAGTGTACATCGTTATGTTCAAATTTGTCTTCAGGTATGTTTTTTATATTCCCTGTGTGATGAATTGGACGGAGTGGTCAGCGCCAGAGGCATCTCCTTAGATTATGTGCGGGAATGTATTTATACTGTTCTGATTTTCTTTTTTTTCATTTGAAGTATTGTCTATGTACTGAAACCAGGTTATAGCCATGATATATAGCTCTACGCAGTCGGCTGGACTTAAAACAGAAATATCAGTAACAGTAACCTGTTTATAGAGGATTTTTTATATAGAAATCTGCCACAGGCGACATTTTTGTTGGCGTCATTTAAGACACATACGTTGAATGCATACTGGGCGCGAATCTATGTTTACTCCTCATAGGAAAGACTCACACCCAGATGACCAGCCAAGGTCCACCAGAACAGGAGAGGGATGAAAGACAAAAATCCTGGCCCAGTCTGGGATCGATCCTGGGAACGTCTGGTGTCCAAGGCGTGTTCTCTGTTTGTCCATCATTCCATTGTTGTTGTGATATTCTGTGTGAATCACTGATGACCACTTGTGGAACATCTGATGAATGCATCTTATACGCCCTCTTGTTAGTGGGTAATCATTTGTGTGTGTGTGTGTGTGTGTGTGTGTGTGTGTGTGAGTGTGTGTGGTGTGTTGTGTGTGTGAGTGGTGTTGTGTTTGTACGTGTGTGTGTGTATGTGTGTGATGTATGTACGTGTGTGTGTATGTTGTGTGTGTCTGTGAGAGAGAGAGACAGAGAGACAGAAAGAAAGAGAGAAGAGACAGAGGAGAGAGAGACAGGAGAGAGAGAGAGGAGAGGAAGGAGAGAGTGAGGAGAGAGAGAAGAGAGGAGAGGACGAGAGAGAGAGGAAGAGAGAGAGGAGAGACATGAGAGAGAGAGACAGAGAGAGAAGAGAAGAGAAGAGACAGAGAGAGAGAGAGACAGAGAGAGAGAGAGACAGAGAGAGAGAGAGAAGAGAGAGAGACAGAGAGAAGAGAGAGAGAGACAGAGAGAGAGACAGAGAGAGAGACAGAGAGAGGAGAGAGAGACAGAGAGAAGAGAGAGAGAGAGAGAGAGAGAGAGAGACAGAGAGAGAGAGCACAGAGAGAGAGACAGAGGGACAGAGAGAGAGAGAACAGAGAGAGAGACAGAGGGACGGGAAGAGAGAGAGAGAGAGAACAGAGAGAGAGAGGGGAGACAGAGGGACAGAGGAGAGGACAGAGGAGAGGAGACAGAGGGAAGAGAGGAGAGAGAGAGAGAGGAGAGAGAGAGAGAGGAGAGAGAGAGGGGAGAGAGAGCGTGTGTGCATTACACTCTGTGACCTGTAATGTGTAATGCACTGTCAGTCCAAATGAGTTGATGAGTTTGGTGAACAGCGCCACACATGAATTATTTATCATATTATTATTATTATTATTATCATTATTATTATTATTATTATTGTTACTACTACTACTACTACTATTACTATTATTATCATTATCATTATTATTACTATTGTTGTTGTTGTTGTTGTTCTTCTTCTTCTTATTGTTATTATTATTATCATTATTACTGTACAACAAATACTTTCATCATCACAGTCGTCATTCTTCTTCTTATCGTTATCGTTATCATTAATACTGTTATCAGTCATCATCATCATCATCATCATCATCATCATCATCATCATCATCATCATCATCATCATCATCATCATCATCATCATAATATCATCATATCATCATCATCATCATCATATCATCACCATCATCATCATCATCATCATCATCATCATCATTGTTATTATCCTTATCATTATTTTCGTAGCAGTAGTATTCGCGGTAGTAGTATAGTGATAGTAGTAGTAGTAAAAGTAGTTGTAGTATTGTACAACTACTAATTCTACGAATACTACAACTACTACTGCTGCTGCTACTACTACTATGAATACTACTTCTACTCTACTATGAATACTACTTCTACTAACTATTACTTCTACTATTGTACTCCTCCTCATCCTCATCATCATTGAGATTAATATCATTTTTACTTTTACAATTTATTACATTTCATGGGATGGACAATTAAGAGGACCAGTCTTTTTGACTTCCCAGAGCTTTGGCAGCTGTGCACTTGGTCTTCAAAGCATAATGCTCTTCTGCAACATTGGACAACTGTCTTCGTTACCTTGTAAAGATAGTTTGGCCCCCCCCCCCTTTTTTTTTTCTTTTGAAATCTGCTGATCACAGAATCGAAATATTGTCCAGCATGACACTGCTGGTGTTTTGCAGGTGTTGCGTTTTTCTTGGTGAATTGGCTAGACAGGATTTGGTCGATGAGGAGGGAAGATATAATTTCTCTCCTCCTCGAACACACACACACACACACACATACACACACACACACACACACACACATACGCGCACAACACACACACACACACCACACACACACACACACACACACACACACACACACACACGTTCACACAACCAACAATCATGTGCATTCCAGTGATGGAGACAGAGAGAAAAAAAAAAAAAAAAAAAAGAGACAGAGAGAGAGGGAGAGAAACTTTGCTCAAGAAGTCATCAGAGCATGCGGGTGATACCATATGCGCCGATTCACACTAACAGACACACAGACAGATTATACATAGACATACATAGAAATACAGACAGACAGACACACAGACAGATTACAAATAGATATTAAAATACAAGGAGAGAGACAGACACACAGACTGACAGACAGACTGGCAAAAACCTCAGCATACTGACAACAAAACCACTCAGCACTAGGCCAGTTTTTGAATGCAGTGGTGCATAGTTTATTTTGTAATGAAAATGACAAGAAACAGTACCTACAGATAGAATACACAATCATGTTCAACGCGCAACCAACACATACTTATAATGAACTAAGAAAAAAAAGTCCACGTAATTCTCTTCACCAACCAATGGAAAGATAGGATAGGGAGGGGTGGGGGTGGGGTGGGGATACATCATTTGGGAAGAGATAAAGAAAGAAAAAAAAACAAACAAACCCAATGACGATGATTTTCGAATCGAAGATATTTATTGATTATTGCATCAAGAAATGGTGGTAGTGTGACTTTCTTTTTTTTTAGACTGAAGTGAGAAAGATAAACTGCTTGGAATGTTCAGGCTACACCGTGGTCAGAATACGCGATGATAACATAGTAAAACTGAGTTCCACACTTTTATTACTAATCCATGAATTAACTTTTGGCTTTCGTCAACCTCTGTCACCAGGAATTGTATGTTTTCGAACACGAGAAAGAAAGGTAGGTAAAGGGGTAGGCTGAGGGTTGAAAAAAAGGGTTATGTGAATATCAAAACATGTGATATTAATGATGAGAGCTAAAAACACTTAAGAATTGGCACTACTTGTTGTATGATCTTATTTTTCAAATTGATTTATTATATACTTTACGCATGTTGATTTGTGACTAAATGTTGCAAGTTTTGCTTATTTCGTTTTTTTTTCTTATCTCAGATTCCGTTAGTAAAATTTTAAAAACTACTTTTTCGTTTGTTTTTATTGTATTTTTATTCTCTGTTATTTGTTTCCGCTCACTGTGTCTCTCTTCTCTCTCTGTCTCTCTTAACGATGTATTTAACCTTACGATACATATTGCATATGTACATTTGCACTGTAATGAATGTGATGGATACAATGATAAGTGACTCGTGGACAATTACCCTGATCAGACTGACCACTGATTTCACGACTTTGCTTTTGATACCAGAGGTTGCATGTACATACTTAACGCAGTCGAAAATATAAAACTGTCTTTAAGAATAAAGTAATATGAGTATCACTATCATAACAAGTCTTCAACAAAATCACACTGAGTGGATAACTTGTAAAAAGTTTCACTGTTTAATAACTTTTCTTGCTTTGGTTTTTAAATTGATATCAACATTAAGAGCATACGTTGTCCCCAAGGAACAAATATACTTCTTTGGAAAAAATAGAAATCCTTTCTAACAAAAAACAAAAAACCCCCCCAAAAAACAAAACACCCCCCCCCAAAAAAACAAACAAACAAACGAATAACATTTTCTCTTGTAAAAAGATACCAGTGTTTGTTAACTTCATTTTTCATTACGATACCAGTTCATATCAGACGAAACTTTAAAAATGCGTCGTAACAACAGAAACAACAGAATTGTCTCTGAGGATGTTACATATCTATCTGTGTGTGTGTGTGTGTAGTGTGTGTATGTGTGTGTGTGTGTGTGTGTGTGTGTGTGTGTGGTGTGTGTGTGTGTGTGTGTGTGTCTGTGTCTGTGTGTGTGTGTTGTGTGTGTGTGTTGTATGTGTGTGTGTGTGTGTGTGTGTGTAAGCTATGCTACTCTGTCTGCTTCTACACTTAGGACATTCATACGATTGATTAATGATACATACATTGCTGGCAAATATGTTTCTCGACTATAAGCTAAACCAAACACAAAGTGAAACATGATGAGAGATGATGAAGATGATGATGATGATGATGATGATGATGATGTGATGATGATGATGATGATGAGAGAGAGAGAGAGAGAGAGAGAGAGAGAGATAGAGACAGAGAGAGATAGAGACAGAAACAGAGACAGACAGACAGACAGAGAAAAAACGAGAGAGAGAGAGAGAGAGAGAGAGAGAGGAGAGGGAGAGGAGAGAGAGAGAGAGGAGAGAGAGAGAGAACAAACAGAGACAGAGAGAGACACAGAGAGGGGAAGGAGTGTTGCAATTTTCAAAATTGGACAACAAATTACAATGGTGGACAGATCTGCTTGTATGGGATATCTTCCTGTAAAATCAGGAAACTGACACAAATCATTAGTCTTATATTAAACGAAAGCCACAAAGACTTTGCTATAGTATATCATCAAGAACTATAAAATCGTATACACAAAAAAATCATACATGTGATGGTAATATTCATGATCTGTTTCTTATTCAAACTGAAGCATTTCACGCTCGTTAGACTGAGATCAACTTCATCCTCCTCCTCACCACCACCATCATCATCATCTACAACAACAACAACAATAAAGCACACCGCCAACAATTATCAAACAACAAACATCAACGATAACAATTCATTAAAAAAAATCACAAGCCGCACTATATTCTTGGTAAGACTTAAAAGGAAAGAAACGTTACTTAAAATGTTGTCATTAAAAAGAAGCTGATTTCAAAATTTGGCATCATTATATTTAGAAAACTTAAAAAAAACCCTGAAAACAAACAAAAAAACAAACAAAACACTAACTAAATTTCGACGTGGAACCCTCCTTTCTGTCTGAACTGGTTAATAATTTCTTCTTTTTTTGGCAGTATGATGTTGATGAGCGAACAATAACCACGTGAGTTGCCAGGTAACAAGAAAAAAAAAAAGATGATACGAAGAAGAATAAACCCAACTGGCAGAATGCCATGATATGGAAAACATTTCACAACACTACATGACCAATACGATAGCGCAACAACTGAATCGAAAATTGAAAGAGATAGAAAAACACCAGCAAAACGTTTACGTTTCTCCAAAGCTTACCAGTTCCAAGAATCCACTGTGAAAGAGAACTGAGGGATGTGGAGGGTTGATAATGCATGGAGGTAACGATGGGCAATGTATCTTCAGTAATAAAAAGCCCAAATCACAAGAGGTCGGCAACCCTGTACAATATACAATGTGGAACAGGTAATATCAAGCACATACGCTCGCCTGCACACAAACACACGCATACACAGGCGCGCAAAAAACACACATACACGCACGCTCAAGCACAGACACATGCACACAAAGCGCGTACACACAGACTTACAGCGCGCATGCACATACCTACATATACTCCGTTGGCTAAAGCACAAGCCTTTACTAAAAATCGGTCTCATGACTAGTCATCTATCAATTGAATTAGGCATTATCAATCATCAATCAATCAATCAATCAATCAATCAATCAATCAATCAATCAATCAACAAAGGTTCGATTACTCACTCATTCACCCAGAAATAAGTTAAGACTGCTTTTTTGAGAAACACATCCAACAAGTGTCATCAGTCAGACATTCAGTAAAACTGGCATCACATATCAGAGTTTTCAAAACAACTATAGCGACAAAATTACATGTTCGAATTTGCCTGCACAACAAATTCAAAGACCAATTCATCATAGACTTCTGAAGGACTTCTGTACATCATGGTTTGTTATCATTTCCTGAAATGTTTCTAATCTAGCGATGTTAACATAGCACTACATGTTCTCAGCAAAATGACACTTTTAAACAGATATGCTTGCAATTGTTATAGCTTAACATCAGCGTAGTCAACATACAGCTGAACACTACAAAAACACATAAAAGAAAGAAAAAAAAAAAGCGAAATGTACTGAAAGAACATTCCCATATTCGCCTACAAATCTTATCCTTGATAATTTATGACGTCGCTGTTCACGTTTAGAAAAAAAAAAAAAACAAAAAAAAAAACAAGAATGACACGATGTTTATCTAATGCTGATTATTTTGAAACAATAATGTAAGTTTAACTGGTTTCGAGCAAATTTAACAGCTACAGCATACAATGCTCCGAGGCGCTCTCATTGACAAGTATTTAGTGGTGCTGTATCTATTTTACTCTAAAGTAATTACGATATATCATTCGTTAGAAATTTTGAGGTGTACTGCATTGGTGTAGACAAGAGCAACCTTTTCCTCATGCTAATGTAGAGCAATTACATTTGACAAGTTTTACAAAGGTTTTGAGCTTGTTCAAAAGTGACTCCACGCACTCGGACAACCCCGTATGCGCTCCACCCAAATCTGCCAGATCACTAAACCTGCGCAAACGCTTATGCATTAGTAAACTCTTTAACATGTTCAAATAAGAAAGGAATGGAGGGAGGGAGCGAGGAGGAGCTGACACCCCCAGAATGACTGAAGCATTAAGATGGGCAGCAAACAAACCAGTGTTTGTGTTGTACGTTGGAATTGTTGCACGTTGCACTGAACTCGAAACATAGGATCTTGAGTCCACAAGGCTCTATCAACAGATCCCTGTCAAGTGTGGGACACCATACGGTGAGGAAGGTCAACCAAACAGGGAAATGGGACAGGCAGCTCCTCCTTCATGAGGTCCACGACCTCGCTTCCCAATGATCTGAAAATACTCACTTACCTGTGTCTACACTCCAGTACGTGGTTTGTGACTCTAGAATACGCCAGAAGATGAATGCTGGGGATCAGATTTCACAGTCAAGTCTGTCTTGAACAATGTAATTAGGTATTCGCCAATTTACGGTAGAAATTTATATTTTCTGTAAGCTACACACATTAATGCTGCAGGAAACATGCTTTTCGATGAAATAAAATATTGCACTTTTCCTTCAAGGCCGTTTCTCTTCAAACGTTTTAAAAGAAAGTAAAACAGTAATACGGACAAAGAATGATACAACAAAATATCGACAAGAAGAATAACAAAATATGCAGCTCAATCTCATTTATCAATCACTATTCAAACATCACAGTTTAAAGGTTGCTTCGTGCCTTGACATTCAAAACAATCAGGACGTCATGTCCGCAAAGCTCTCCGGGCCACATACCACAAGTTGTCGGTCTTACACCGACACCTTCATCAGGTCAAATGAATGACCTCTGTTCAGTTCAATTCAATTCAATTAGACCTCTGCTCTGACCAAAATAGTGCTTGTATCAGCACAGATACCTCGTCCCACCAGATGAAGAAATTTGGAATTTGTTCAAGAGCAATTCCTCGCACTCGGATAACGCCACATGTGCTCAACCCAAATCTGAGGAGGGAGTGGGAAGGAGGAGAGCACGGATCTAGGAAATACCGGCACTATCAGAATGGTTGTAGCGTTAAGATAAGCAGTGAACAGGCCAGGTTTTATTCTGTGGGCTGGGTCAAACTTGAGATATTTGATCCTGAGACCACGATTAACAGTTGAGCCGACAAGCTTCATAAAGGCTTTAGAATAAAATAAAAGTTTGTCGTTGGTAAACACCATGGACCTTGCGCGAGCATGTGTTCGCGCATGTTTGTATGTCTATATATATATGCATACACATCTTTAATTTGTTTTTTTTTAAAATTCTTTTTATCTTATTTTTGAGACACCGAAATATGTATATTTTATACTCAGTGTTAATGAATAAAACTGGTTTACGGACGCTAAATGTCTAATTATTGTAATGTTAAATTCCCTTACACCAGAGTTCACTCACTGTACGTAACGTTCAAGTTCATATTACACACAGCCAGAGTTTATATGTTATAACTTAAGTGGATGTCTTTGCAATGAATATTCACGTACAACAATAAAAGGAAAGAATCTTCAGTGAAAGAGGCTACCCTGACTAGAAAACGATGGATTTTGCTTCTGACTAGATATAACGAAATGGCGTCTTATATGTAGCAAAAGCTGTGAACATTCGCAATTAGTCAAAACAACAAAATAGCTAACAGGGTTCTCTTCTATCACAAAAAGCAGACATGAAATTCAACGACATGCATTCAAGCCGTAGGCGTCTTACGAGACAGACCCCCGAAACGCACAGACTTGAAGAGAAAAAAAAAAGAAGAATACTTACGATCTTCATGTATCACAAAGAGCCAAAACCATAACATTGTTCAACAGTTAAGTTACAAATAGATTAGCTATTGCACATTTTGCTCTCTCTGGTCAAAATGACAATACTCAACAAAAAGCAATGATTGCAGTGATCTCTGTAAGCCGGATCACACAGGGTTACAGAGAAGACGAAGATTAAACAATCCAACAACCAGTATTGCACCTTAAGCTTAACACAATTATTCACAGGATTATGTACAAACAAACGAATAAGCGAGTAAACAACGTCATAAAAAGTGAAAAGATGTGCGGAAAAAAAATGAAACGAGTTACGATAATACGGATAACTGAAACGAAAAAAGGAATTGTCAAATAATTCTGGTTAAGTTCGGCTCTCTCTCTCTCTCTCTCTCTCTTTCTCTCTCTCTCTCTCTCTCAAATGTTTTCTCATAAATACACACAGACACGACACACATAAATACAAAAACCTACATCCCTTTTGAGCAAAATAGTACTTGGTGTCAGCAAACAAAAGTTTTCATTCATCTAATTTCCTTTGGTTCACAATTTGCAATGCCACGAGGGCGTGAGAAGAGAGAAAGAAAAAAAAAGAGAACGAGAGAGAGGGGAGAGAGAGAGAGAGAAAGAGAGAGAGAGAGGGAGGAAGAGAGATAGATAGAGAGAGAAAGACAGAGAGAGAAAGAGAGAGACAGAGAGAGAGAGGGAGGGAGAGAAAGACAGAAAGAAAAGAGAGATAGAGAGAGAGAGAGAGAGAAAGAGAGAGAGAGGGAGCGAAAGACAGAAAGACACAGGGAGGGAGAGAGAGAGACAGAGAAAAAGAGAGAGAGAGAGAGAGAGGGACAGAGAGAGAGAAAGAGAGAAACAGAGAGAGAAACACAGAACAGAGAGAGAGAGAGAGAGAGAGAGAGAGAGAGAGAAAGTGTAGAAAAGAGAAGAGGGGGAGGGGGAGAGTGTATGTGTGTGCCAGGGAGGTAACAAATGGTGCAAAAGAAGCAGCTACAAACGTAATAATTTGCATATACGCCTTGTACATAATCACCCTCAGCTCACCCTTTTGCAAACAGTAGAGACCTACCATGTTTGTGGGATAAATCACAGAAGATATCCATGATCTCCACTAGTTTTCTCAGCAATGTGGCAATCCCACTCGAACTAAATTTTTTTGGAACATTTCTCGCATGTTTTCAGTCAGAATTTGTTTCAAAGAGCGACACAGTCACAAGTGTATGAAAATGTCACTGCCCACAAAGACTGCAATGGATTTTTAGCAGAACAAGAAGATAGTTTTCAAAGTCTGTGTAAACGTGAATAAGCGTCAACGCTTACAGGGGTACAATCTGTTGTCAGCCAGAAACAACGATGTCGTTTAAAACCCTTTGAATCCCGAACCCTATTCACCAGCATCCTGTATTGCCTACCGTGCTATCAAAGCAAAAACTTAACCTTTGACTCCTCACCCTATCCATCAGCTTCCTGCAGGAAGCTGGTGGACAGGGTGAGAGAGTTAAAGGGTTAAATGTTTGCAGCTGGTGGATAGGGTGCGGGAATCAATGGGTTAAAAACAACACAGCCGGCTGTTGTTAGATAGGCAAAAGAACACCGCTGAGCCAGGCCAGATTTACTTGGCAGTGGAAAAAGAACAAACCCCCCCAAAAACAACAACAACAACAACAACAACAAAAAACAAAAACAAAAAGAAAAACAACTGAAAACTAAATACATATTTCTAATATGTTATCCACTCATTCGTCGAATTTGTAGCACTCGTACCATCATCAAGAAAGAAATATTGCCAAAACTGTGGTGTGATTCGAAAAAGTTGTCAGAAAAACATACAAATGAAATTTGAGACTTCAAGATCTCTTGGGGTAGACTGCTCATGATCCACATTTGCTTGGCACAGTGTGCTGAGGATCAAGATCTGTTTGGGGTAGTGTGTTGATGACTTCAAATGGGAGCCACTAAAATTTCAGATACCCACATTATCAACAGAACAATCGAAACTGCTACACTTCCTTCAAAGTATACACTCTTTTGAACTGGTCAGCCATTAAAATCCTATAATGCCACAAATCAGAATTTCTAACTAATGCTAGCCATGTACAGCATAAAAGACTACCTTTCCTGGTCACATAACGAAAAAAGGAAATTGCCGTGTGTCCCTGTTTCAGACAAAATGCTAGCAGCAGCAACTTGCTAGCCTCAGCGTAGCACAGACACTCCAAGAGCTAGGTGATTAACAGTTTGGAGGAAACAGATAAGACAGAGGTCAGTTTCTGGAGGTTTCACTTTCCAGGTCCTTTGCAAAGATGACCTCACAGATGGTGGAAGGGATATTAGAAATGGGATAGTTCATAACTTGATAGGCAGAAATAAAAGGAGGTGAGGGAGGAGTGGCGGAAAGAAATGAACAAAAAACTAAACAAGCGAAAACAGACGAAAATGTAAGAGAACAAAGAAACCCTGATACAGCTCCTGCAGTATAAAAACAGAAGGGATCCTTTGATTCATAATTTGCAAAATCATACGTGTCGTAAAAGGAAAGAGAAAAGGAGCAGGCAGAGAGGGGGGTGGCCGGGAAGAGAGAGAGAGAGAGAGAGAGACAGAGACAGAGAGAGAGACAGAGACAGAGACAGAGACAAGACAGACAGAGACAGAGAGACAGAGAGAGACAGAGACAGAGAGAAAGAAACAGAGAGAGACAAATGGAGAACTAGAGAGAGAGAGAAAGAGAGAGAGAGAGAGAGAGAGACAGAGAGACAGAGAGAGAGACAGAGAGAGAGAGAGAGAGAGAGAGAGAGAGAGAGAGAGAGAGAGAGAGAGAGAAGAGAAGAGAGAGAAATGAAGAGAGAGAAAGAGAAAGAGGAGTGAGAGAAAGAAAAAATAAAGAGGAGAGAAGAGAGAGAGAAAGAAAGAGACAGAGAAAGAGAGAGGAAAAGAAAGACACAGAGAGAGAAAGAAAGCTAATCCGAACCTTTACTGGTCACTCATTGTTTGCTGTACTTTCTTTTGTTTTTGTTTTTTTAAACTGTTTTTTTACCCAGTATTGTGCCAGCAATATGGCTTGATCATTTTGGATGTTATCCAACAAATTTCGTCTGTGGCGTCAGTACATACGGAAACTATTCCGAGGGCAGAGACGCCATCTTGAGAAATGAAACTGAACCTGAAGCTGGCTGTTGTGAACCGATTTGAATAATCCTTATACAGTTTTAACACACAAAGACACACACACACACACACACACACACACACACACACACACACACACACACACACACACACACACACACATATATATATATATATATATGAAGCATACACATACTCAAACACACATAAACACACGCATACACACAAACACAAACACAAACACAAACACACACACACGCATACACACAAACACAAACACACACACACACACACACACACACACACACACACACACACACACACACACACACACACACACACCCCACACACGCAAACAAACACACACACACTTCTTTCCCTCTCTTTGTGAAGTACAGCAGCCACGTATAATGACATCACACCTTCGTTTTGTTCCAAAGAACGGATGAGGGTCTTTGATTAAAAAATATTACACCGACACATCTGACAGTAAACGTGAATTTCAAACCTTCTTTTTCAGAGTAATAATTTAATCATTTTAAAGTATCTTACTTCTTTTAAATTTATGTAGTAAATGTGCACTTTAAACTCATCGTACTTACTGTGAGATTTATGTAGTTAATTTTCTTTGTTTGTTTAAAACATAACTAAAACGCTTTTTCATGAGAACTGAAATAATTTTTGCCACAAATTGAATAGATTATCGATTATGAAATAAACTGCTTGTTGTACATCTGTAAATCGACACAAACATCAAAAATCGTTTTTCACAGTGTGGTCCTCAAACAGAAACAATGCCTCACAGACAGCCCAATAATCAGTTGAATTTCTTCCTCTTTGGACACTGCTAACTTAAAGCGGATGTTACGAATGATCTCATGTAATCCACACAGCTAAACATGTAAGTAAATACATAATAAACTTACTGATACCCTTACTTCATATGATGTTATCATACGATACGTAATGATGAGTAAACAAACATATAATAATAATCTAAGATGACGACGCACACTTTTCCAACAAAATCCACTCTGTCATACATTACGTGGTGGACATGGGGCAGAAATTAATCTCCAAGTGACTTTTATCATACGCTCAGAAACCAATGCTGCTTCAATCATGCCGCACCACTGCATAAAAATATGAGAAAAGGATCATCATCTACTGTTCACCGAAGGTTGACAACGGTGTAGGGCAATTCACTGTAACGTAGGCTACATGTCATTCACGCTGAATTGCAAAATTTACAAACATAATCTAATCCATGCTAAAGAGTATCGCTTTCTCACTTTCCATTTCCATCCATGCAGTGTTCTGAGACGAGATCGTGACAGTCAGACAGACAGAATGTCGATGGATTGGCGTTTCACATTCAGCTACTGAATAGTATTCTACTGGAGAAGAAAATCAGTTCGTAATATTGTAATTCTACGTATGAAACGGGCTTGAAGTGACAAACAACCGAAATCTACAGCAACTGTATACTAGCTTGACTAAACACATGAACATTGCACAAGATAGAACAATTAAAAAAAAGTGTAACGAATGAAAGAACATCAGTGACTAATCTCAACCATTTGGATAAGGTCAAACTTATCACTGAGAAACGACCATGTTCAGTTTTCTCAGCGGACACGATATGATCATTGCAAGCAACACGGGCTGTGTTATACGCTTTGTTTTAAAAATATTTGTTTCTATACTGCATAATGGAAAGCTTCCCCTGCCCTTTTCCCTTAATAAATGGCGAAAGAAACGTCGATACACGTCCTCAAACATTCCTGTATCATTCTCTCAAAGCTGCCGACGGAGATGACGGATTCTTCGGCGCTTGTTTCACGTACAGGTCTCATCACGTTCTTGTCTGTGGCTTGTACACTGTAAACACATCCACGTTGGTTCTGGGTGTATTTCTGAAGCCTTGTTGTCTCGTACGTTATCCTAGGAACGTATCAAGATGGCGGCTACCTGAGATCAGGGACAGATGTAAGGCTTTGAGGCCAGCAGGTCGGTCACATCTTTCAACACGCAATTTGAGGTATGGATCTATTCTTCCCCTGTCTAAACCAAAAACAATGGTAATTAATGATTTTGTACAAGTATACATAGTCTAAATAACCAAAACAGAAAGTTCCACTTTGGGGCTGTCTAGTTCTCCCAGCTCTTCTGGGAAATAATATTTTCAGTTTGCAAAGAACCAAGATGGTAGACAGTGATCGAAAACCGCTACCACCAGAAACAATGTCAGTTTTGTATGCGTATTTAACAGCTGATTTTGACAGAGTCGTGGCGAGGTTGAAGAAACGTGTCTGGTTATCCTATACTTTCCAGAATGCGTGCATACAGAAAATCGTATTTACTTGAAAATCAACATCATGCCTTGTCTCTTTCAGAAACCAAACCCTAGTAAGACATCTTCTCTTGCTGTACGCGGTACAGACGCCAGTGAATAATATATATATATATATATATATATATATATACAGTAGATGGACAGAGCACATGGCGACACAACAAGCAGGTAGATATATATCCATACAGCAGTCTGAATGACAACAACAACAACAACAACATCAACACTTCAGCACTTCCCGGCACTGGCAGGGAGCAGAGTTTGAGTTCAGAAATATCCAGTTCTATACTAAATCTCAAACAGCAACATCCGTCTTGGTCCACGCCGATACCGTGTCATTCGTGTCAACATGTGAAACCAGACTAACGCATCTATCACCAGGCATTTTGCAACATAAGCTACCTTTGAACAAACTATTAGACTGACTCACAGCAATTCACTCCCTGGCCAGTGTGCTCTAACAAAGTCTACTCAACTCACACGCTGGTCACCAGAGTGTCACTATCAATCTCCTTCTCCTCCTCCGAGGAATCGTGAATGCAGAATCCATTCTGTCGGCCCAGAGGCGCAAAACTCAGCAGCTCGATGCCGGCGGTGGTGGTGGGGCATTCCACATCCTGCTGCTGGGCCATATTCTCCAGTGACACGCTCTTAATCCTCAGCCACTTCATGACGTTTTGCACCAGCTTCCACCGGCGTACGGTTAGTCAGACATTGCTGTTGTCGTCGCTGATTTGGTTGGCGTGGCGGAACAGCGGTTTGTTGCGGTAGTGGTTCCACAGCTGCAGGATCAACTCCGACACCAGCACGTCGTTGGCGTTCTTGCCCACCAGCCGCAGGACGAAGATGCCGTCCTGACGTAGGTACTGCTCCGAGAACTTCACCGCCATCTTCTTGTCCAGCTCCGACTTGTAGCAGTCGTTGATTCGCAGGAACTTCTTCAAGTAGCGCAGGCGATGCTGGCGGAAAATCATGCAGTACACCCAGATGAGGAAATTGGCGGCACTTAAGGTCGAAACAAAAACGAGCCAGAACCAAATGAAAATAAAGATCTTCTCATTGAAAAGATTAATGGGTAGCACACACTGCACGGTGTACTGTTGAACATTTTGCATCTGACGAATTTTGAAATAACAATGCGTCACTCGAGGAAAGCGGGGGCTCTCGGACCAGTCTTTGCCCCGGGCGAGGTGATCCATGACCTCGAACCCGTACACGTTATAATTGGTGCCCAGAAACTCGTTGAGGATGAAGAGCTGTCCGATGGCGTTGGTCAGGTAGAGGAGCTTGATGAACATGTACATGGTGACTAGGTAGTTTCCATAACGCTTGCCCCACACTAGGCAGCAGTATTTGGAGATCTGCTGGCGCAGACGGATGAAGCAACCCGAGCGGTACTCGCGGGCGCTCTCGATCCAGCGGTCCATGTAGCGGACTATGTGCTTGATGGTTCGGTCCCGTTCGTCGGGTGCCACGTAAGCCGTTTCGGCGGCCAGGGTGACGATCTTGTCCAGGTTGACGCCGGCAGAGGCGGTCAGGATTCGCCACACGATGCAAGGAAGCTTGAAAAGCAGGGCCTGAAAGAGCAGGATCATGGGTACCCATTGGTAGTAGCCGATCTCCGTCTCGTGGGGCAGATTGTTTCTGGGTGGAATGTCGTCGAAGGCCACGTGGTAGGTGTTGGAGATCCAGCACACGTTGTTCGTGTAGTCCACCTGAAACAACACCAAAACGTTGTATGAAAAAAAAAAAAAAAAAAAGAAACAAAACAAACAAACAAACAAGCAATCAAATAAGCTAACCAAAGAAGGAAAGAAAGAACCAACCAACCAACCAACCAACCAACCAACCAACCAACCAACCAACCAACCAACCAAACACAATCAATCAGACAACAACAAACAAACAAACAAACAAACAAACAAACAAACAAACAAACAAACAAGCCCTGATATCATAACCATTCAAGCCACGTTTTGATGTTGATCAGCGAAGATGTTTGATTTAATCTACTGTTTGAAACAACGCCATGTTATTAGCATGATATGTATGAACAGCACTAACGATTTTCATTTAAAATAACGAACAGCAGTCACCATCATCATTAAAAACATTATTCCATACTGATTACCATCATCGTTATGACTGACACGGCTTGTTTGATCTATACAAATCCAATATAATGCGCAACAAGGAAAGGAAACAATCCAAGATAACACACAACAACGCATATCACCTTAATTACTGCTACTCCCACAACCACCATCGTCATCATCAGCATCACCATCGTCATATTCAAAGGTAATGATACTAAACAGTCATCGTCATCACCATGTGTCATGCCGTATGGCGTTGGCGGTCATAGCCCTCCATACAGATCTATCTTTTGTTGCTGCAAGTACATCTCCTACCCTTTCTGTCCACATCCACTCTGCGAAACTATCTCATATTTTCTGGGTCTCTCTTCTACTCTTTTTCCTTCTATCTTTCTTATTGTGACTAGGTCCTCAAATGTCTCTTGTTCATAAATGCCCTACAGATGTTGCTTTTTTCCCCTAACCTTCATTAATGTTCTTTTTGTGTTTACTTCTTTCAATACAGTCTCGTTTTTTGTGCTGTCCATGAACTCTTAACATTCTTCTGAGTAACCACATTTCAGCTGTCTCAATCTTGTTTTGACTTTGGTGGTTGATTGTCCAGGCTTTGCATTCATTCAACAGTTATGGTTCTATACGCCACTGAAGAACTCTCTTTCTGATGTTTTAATTGATAGGCATTTGTTGGCAAGAACTTTTTATTCATTTTCTCGAATGCTGTTTTAGCTTGGCCAGCTCTGCTGGATATTCCTTATGTGCATCTGCTGTCTGCTGAGATGACTCTCCCCAGATATGTAAACTTATCAACGTGTCTCAATGCTATGCCATTTATTGTTATTTTACGTGAGGGGATTTTGTTTTACTGATTGTCATGACTTCACTGCTCTTACTATTTACCTCTTGCCCTTTATTTCTGCTTTCTATTATATTCACAAGATTTGTAGGTCTTTTTTTTATTTTCTGAAATCAGAACGGTGCCATCTGCATAACATTTTTCCTCCAGCCTTTATCCCACGTCATTCTCCTGGGTTTTCTTGATGGTTTTGCTATAAAGTGAAAACAAATCTGATGACAGAACACATCCTTCTCTCACCCCTCTTTTGATATTTTGAAAAGAGCTGCATCGTTTTCTACTCTCATTGCTGCTGTTTGTTCCCAATACATATTCCTTATCATTCTTAGCTCCTGAATGATGAAATAAAAGGGAGTCAAACATTCACCTTCACTGACTCGATAAACCAACAGCCAAATGTGGAAAGTGAGTAGAAACCCCGGACTAACACGGAGCAAGACACAATGTCAATCTGTAAAATATCACGGACACGCTGGTGGGAAGGGAAATGAACTTGCAGGTAAATCCACTTCATCAAGAATACCACATCTTTGAAGATCCCAGGTTCTCAGGCACTTAAAATAACACACTCAGGAAACAGATCTGAGTAATCATACGAGCTGTCGTCTTCATTAAAGAGAAGAATGCTAGAGGAAGTAGCAAAAAATCCGCGCCTCTCTTGTCTTGTCTTGTCTTGTTCTGTCTTTGTCTTTTTTGTTGTTGTCTTGCCTTGTTATATCAAATAAGCATTCAGATTCGTTTCTGTGTATTTCTAGTTGCTCTATGCAATGAAAAACAAGCGTCATCACCAGTGAGACAAACATTAGTAGTATCTCAAAAATAAAATTGCGCAGATTCCTGTAACGTGGATTGGAAAATGTTGGGTTTTTCCTGAATCAGAGATCAAAAGAAAGTGATGGAAAAACAACAACAAACAAAACAAAAACAAAACAAACAAACAAAACAAACAACCAAACAAAACCGGAGGGACGGTGAGGAGAAATGCCATAAACAGAATACAATTAATTGTTGTGATGGTGGTGGTGGTGGTGGTGGTGGTGGTGTGTGTGTGTGTGTGTCTGCGTGTGCCTGTGTGTGTGTGTGTGTGTGCGTGTGTGTGCGTGCGTGCGTGCGTGATGTGTGTGTGTGTGTGTGTGTGTGTGTATGTGTGTGTGTGTGTATGTGTGTGCCTGCGCGCGCGTGTGTGTGTGTGTGTACGGACGTTTATGTGATTATTTCTATGTGTCAGTTTGTGTATGTGTGTGTGTGTTCATATATCTTTTTATCAGTGTGGAGGATCAACAAGGAAAGTTGGGATGACGGAGATGATAATCGTATAACTTGGACGGGGGCTGAGCGTCATATTGCCCAGAGATAAATTTCTCTGATATGTTGAGGTAGTCAGTTCGTGCTGGTGGAGGGAGGCTGGGTCATAGATGTATGTGTTTTCATCCGTTTCCACGGCCTTAACATTACAGACGAAGATACAAATTTCAGTGCAATGTGGCCATAGTTGTTTCAATGACGGATCATCATCATCATCATCAGGTGCCCTGCCGCATGGCGTTGGCGATCATGGACTTCCATCTGTCTCTATCTCTTGTTGCTTCAAGCATCTCTTCCACCCTCTTTGTCTTCAGCCACTCTGCAAGTCCATCTAGTATCTTCTCCCTGGGTCTACCTGGTGCTCTCTTTCCCTCCAGCTTTCCAGTTGTGACCATGTGCTCCAATTCCCCTTTCCTCATAAAATGGCCTATGAATGTTGCCTGTCTTTTCCTTATCTTCCTTATGAATGATCTTCTTGTGTCTGCCTCCATCAAGACTGTCTCGTTTGTTTGTTTGTTTGTTTTTTTGCTGTCCATGGAACTGTCAACATTCTTCTTAAAAACCACATCTCGGCTGCCTCGACCTTGTTCTGGCTTTGCTTGCTGACTGTCCACGCCTCACAACCGTATGACAGTATTAGTTCTATATAATATTCGAGAACTCTCTTCCTGAGTTTATTGATAGGCATTTGTTGGTAAGAATGCTTTTCATCTTCTTGAATGCTGTTTTGGCTTGGCCGATTTTGCTGGCTATTTCTGATGTGCATCTGCCGTCTGGTGAAATGACGGATAGACACACAGAACAGACACAAAAACCATACGCTAGGTTGGACATCAAGACCTTGAAAGCACACAGGGCTTATTCATAGGCTTATGGCGTATACCATGACTGTTTTGGATCTTCTCCATCATATGGAATCTGTGGAGTCAGTTCCTACGGAATTTATTCCAAGCCTAGAGACACTATCTACAGACACTGAAAGCACAGAACCTGGAGACCGCATTCACAAAGGTTTGCTTGAGTAGCTGCAGTGATAGTATAACAGTTATAGTAGCAATGACCGTGGTGCAAGTAGCAAGCAGCAGCTGCTAGTTGTATAGCACTAAAAGTGGTAATAGTAGTTGTAGTAGTTGTATTAGTACTAGCAGTGGTAGTAATATAGCATTGGTAGTAGTAGTAATAGTAAAAGCAATAGTAGTAGTAGTAGTAGCAATAGTAGTAGTAATAGTAGTTTGTAGTAGTAACAGCAGCAGCAGTAGTAGTAGTAGCAGTAGTAGTAGTAATAATAGTAGCAGCAAACAGCGGTAGTAGCAGTAGCAGTTAGTAGTAGTAGTAGTAATAGTAGAAGTAGCAGAAGTAGAAGTAATAGTAGTCGTAGCAATAGAAATAGTAGTAACAGCATAAGTAGTAGTAGTAGTAGTAGTAGTAGTAGTAGTAGTAGTAGTAGCAGCAGCAGCAACAGCACACAACGCAGTAGTAATATTACTACTAGTAGTAATAGTTGTCATAGTAGTAACATAGCAGATGTCTGTGCGTGAAAAATTGCTTGCGAGCGAACATGGGCACGCGCGTGTGTGTGAGTGTGCGTGTGTTTGTTTTTCTCTTGTGTGTGTATATGTGCACGCACGCGCGCGTGTGTGTTTGTTTATTTGTGTGTATGTGTCTGCGTGTGTATGTGTATATATGTCCGCGCGCGTGTGTGTTTGTGTGTGTGTGTGTGTGTGAGAGAGAGAGAGAGAGAGAGAGAGAGAGAGAGAGAGAGTGTGTGTGTGTAAGAAAGAGAGAGAGAGAGAGAGTGAGACAGAGAGAGACAGAGAGAGATACAGACAGAGAGACAGATACAGACGGACAGACAGACAGAAGCATAGTGAGTGAGCGAGTGAGAGAGAAAAAAAAAGAGAGAGAGAGATGAAGGTAGAGTGTAAATGCGTATATCGGTGTGTGTGTGTGTGTGGTGTGTGTGTGTGTGTGTGTGTGTGTGTGTGTGTGTGTGTGTGTGTGTGTGTGTGTGTGTGTGTATGTTGTGTTGTGTGTGTGTGTGTGTGTGTGTGTGTGTGCTTGTGCGTGCGTGTGTATGAGAGAGAGAGAGAGAGAGTAAGAGAAAGAATGACAGAGACAGGGAGTGAGAGAGAGAGTGAGTGAGTGAGTGATGTGTGTGTGTTTGTGTGTGTGTGTGTGAGCGAGAGAGAGAGAGAGAGAGAGAGAGAGAGACAGAGAGAGAGAGACAGGATAGGGACAGAGAGAAAGAGACAGAGACAGAGACAGAGAAGAAAAGAATATAAGCGAGCATGTTAGTGTTTGTGTATGTGCGTGCACGCACGAGCGTGTGTGTGTGTCTTTGAGAGAGAGAGAGAGAGAGAGAGAGAGAGAGAGAGAGAGAGAGAGAGAGAGAGAGAGAGAGAGAGAGAAGTATGAACAACTTCAACCTCTATTTCATTATGTGTTTCAATATGTTCTTGTTGTAACGAAAACGACAACCCATTCTCATTCGGTCTATCGTAATTGAATTATGTTAATATTGGACAATTCTTGATCAATGGATATTTCTTTCTCTTTTTTCATGTTTGCAATTGCCTGCTTTTGAAAGGGATAGAAATCATCATTTACGAAATAAAACTACACAAGACAAGC
>CM060306.1:73328011-73345511 GCA_030674185.1 Monoplex corrugatus | reverse complement strand
TTTGTGGTCAGCTTGGGATTTGTCCACACCCTTTGTGTGAGGCGGGCTAGTGTTGTGGCTGCCTTTCCGATCCTCTTGTCGACCTCTGTGTCAAGGGAGAGGTTATCGGTGATGGTGGACCCAAGATATGTGAATTGATGGATGGCTTCAAGCTCGTAATCATCAATGGTGATGGCTGGTGAAGATGGCGTGTCTTGGCCCAGGACGTTTGTCTTCTTAAGACTGATGGTCAGACCAAAATCTTTGCAGGCCTGGGAGAAGCGGTCCATTAGTGACTGCAAGTCCCGCTGAGTATGGGTCACAACTGCGGCGTCGTCGGCAAATAGCATGTCTCTGATGAGGGCTTCACGGACCTTTGTCCTTGCTCTGAGGCGGGCGAGGTTGAAGAGCCTGCCATCTGATCTGGTCCGCAGGTGGATCCCTTCTTGCGCTGTGCTGAACGCATGCCTCAGGAGGAAAGCGAAGAAGATTCCAAAGAGGGTTGGGGCCAGGACGCAGCCTTGTTTCACACCGCTGCGCACGTCGAAGGGCTTGGAGAGGTTTCCGTTGAACTGCACCATCCCTTTCATGTTTGAGTGGAAGGACTCAATTAAGCTGTGCAGTTTGGGGGGGCAGCCGATTTTTCGGAGATCCCTGAAAAGGCCATCTCTGCTGACTAGGTCAAAGGCCTTGGTGAGGTCAATGAATGCCACATACAGGGGCATCCGCTGCTCTCTGCACTTCTCCTGGATTTGGCGAAGGGAGAAGACCATGTCTACCGTGGATCTTTCTGCTCGAAAACCACACTGTGATTCCGGGTAGACGCGTTCAGCCAGTTTCTGCAGGCGGATTAGGATGACCCGAGCATAGACTTTGCCAACAATGCTGAGGAGCGAGATACCTCTGTAGTTGTTGCAGTCGCTCCTTTCGCCCTTGTTTTTGTACAGGGTGACGATCTTGACGTCCCTCATCCTGTGGTACAGCTCCCTCATTCCAACACTGACAGAGAACTGCGTGCAAAGGGTGCAGAAGAGAAGTCTTGCAGTGCTTGATGAGGTCTGGGGTAATTCCGTCGTTGCCAGGTGCCTTCCCTGATGCCAGGCTATCAATGGCCTTGCTGAGTTCGTCCGCAGTTGGCTCTGCGTCAAGTTCTTCCATTACCGGCATGCACTTGATGGCATCGAGGGCTAAGGGGGACACCATGTTCTGTGTGGAGTAGAGGTCGGAGTAGTGTTCCACCCATCTTTCCAACTGTTGGCTAGGATTGCTGATTACTTCCCCAGTGGAGGATTTGAGGGGGGCGATCTTGCTCTGTGTTGGGCCCAGTGCCTTCTTGATGCCATCATACATTCCTCGGATGTTGCCTCTTTCAGCAGCACTCTGTATCTCTTCACTGAGCTCTGTCCAGTACTCGTTTGCGCAGCGCCTGGCGTTAAGCTGAACCTTACTTCTGGCAGCCCTGAGGATTTGCAGGTTCTTCTCACTGGGTGACCGCTTATACTTGGTGAGTGCGGCACGCTTGGCCTCAACAGTGGGAGTCATCTCTGATGATTTGGCCTCAAACCAGTCGTGGGACTTCACAGTTTTCTTCCCAAAGGTGGCCATAGCAATGCGGTGCATGGTGTCTCGTAGCGTTTCCCATCTCTCAGTGGCAGAGTCTATGGGCTGCAATGCATCGTATTCTCTCTGAAAGGCCTCTGCGAACTGTTCTACAAGATCTGGCTGAGACATCTTGCTGACGTCAATGCGAGGGTTCCCTTGTTTCTTTGAGCAGTGGAACTTCTTTGGTTGTAGCCTGATCTTGCAACATACCAGAGAGTGGTCTGTGTCGCAGTCTGCGCTGTGATAAGAGCGAGTGTGGATTTTCGATAGCGGCACGTCTTACTAGGATCAAATCCAGTTGGTGCCAATGTTTTGAGCGGGGATGCCTCCAGGAGACTTTGTGCTGAGGCTTCGTCTTGAAGAAGGAGTTGGCGATGCACAGTTCATGGCAGGCGCAAAACTCAAGCAGTCGCTGTCCATTCTCATTCATTTTCCCCATTCCAAAGGAACCGAGGCAGAAGGGCCATGAGTCATTGTCTGCACCCACTCTGGCGTTGAAGTCGCCCAGGAGAACAAGTTGTTCTGTCCTGGGGATGTTCCTTATAGTTGATGCAAGATTTTCGTAGAACTCATCCTTGCCTTGCCAGAAGAAGGTGTAGTCCCTTTCCTTTAGTGTTCCTGAGTCAGCCAGCCGTGTTTCCTGCAGAGTGGCAATGTCCACATTGAACCTCTTGAGTTCGCTGTTTATGACGGCGGTTTTTCTGGCGTCGCTGATGTCTTGCAGATATTGGGAGAGCCCAGGCATCATTGTTCGGACATTCCAACAGCCCAGTTTCACTGCTGATCCTTTTCCTGATCCGTTTCTTGAATTTGAATTTTCTTTTTGTTTGGTGCGGTAATTAACGACCTGCTTGTCAGATTTTCTCCTAATCTTCATGCACCCAATGAAGAAGGCAGGTCGTGGCGGGACAGCACCTAACTGGGGGCTGCCCAGCTTAGGTGGGCGGTAGCTGTCCAGTAAGACACGAAGGTCTCTCCCACCGTCAAAAGCAACCCCTGGCGTCAGCTCTACGCCAGTTGAGCAATGACTTATCACCGGTATCTGTTGCTTCCCATGTTGTGCCGACACTAGTGTTAGTAGCGAGGCTGGAGTGTTCTCTCCAGGTCGTAGGTGCAGAGTGTTTGTGGATGAATGGACGGATGTAAACCTGGGCAGTGTAATATGGAAGACAGGCTGTTGCCCATGCAACTTGTCCCCCCTCTCCACCTCGCTGACAGATCCAAAGGAACAGCAGGGCTGTTACGTTTTGGTGCCAACGCGGCCGCAGGAGCTGCCGGAAAGTGACAAAGTTTGCCATCCAACCGCCTTAGGGGCCCCACACCGGATTTACTGTCAGGGTTTACTCCCTTAGCTAGATGGCCGCGGGTAGCTCTCCAGAGCTGGCGCCCTTTGATGGATCTAATTTATTTCCACCAGGGTTTCTAGCCACCCTCCTCACCATCCTCCTGAGAGGACTGGTGGGGTTGCTGGTTTAGTCGCCAGCAATTCGACCCTGTGACAGGTAGTACTGGGTTCCAGGTTACCAGTAACGGATACATCTATCCGACTTGACCTGAGCCACGGTAAGTATGTTAGATTAAACGTAATTTTAGTTCTGTTGTCAATGTTATGGGTTAACATGTATTTACATGTTTCTGCCTTTGTCTCTCATGCTTTTGTAAAGCGCTTGACAGACTGACACACAAAAGTCCATACCTTTAATTTATTTCATTTTCATAACTTCTTTGACATTATATATTTTATCGTTCATTTGTTTTTTGATAGACTTGAACGTGGAGAGTAAGACGGACTTGCTGTAAGACGGTCCAGTGGGAATTAATGCTACTATCCTTAAGTAATAAAGTGTTTCAAATAGGAAGTTTTTCCATGGATATTTTTTCATCCTTGCATCACATAACATGTGTGGTGTTAGTGGATATGGAATCACCCGTGTGTTGCAACGCCATCTTGAGAACAAAGAGAGACAGGAGGCAGACACCTCAACTTTTCCCGGGGTGACAGTTCTGAAGGCAAAATCCTTTCCTCTCCCTCGCTGCTTCACACTCTACAGCCCTAAACAGGAGCAGGTATCTGTTCACAGCTGGGTGGACTGAAGGCCGCACGCACGAAGTTTCAAAGGCCACTATCGAACCGATACAATCTGTACAGGCAGATTGGAAGGCAACAGCTTCATCTTCACACCAGTCTGGCTTCATCGTGCAAAAACTGGACCTGAATCTGAAACCATTTCCATCTGGCTTGCCTGCTTCTTCTATCGCACACCTCCAGCGTATTCAGAATTCTGCGGCCCGTCTTGCCCTTCGCAAAAAGACGCATGATCATTTCACCACCCCCTTGCTTTACTTTCTCCACTTGTTGTTGCCTGTTTCTCAAAGAATTCTATACAATATCAATACATTATGCTACATGTTTATCAGTGGCACTGCACCTATTTACCTTGTCACCACCCCTTGCCCGACCTCTTCGTTTTGCTTCTGATGTTACTTTTTTTTGAGGATCATTGCACTCAGGGAGGTTACCTTTGTGCTCACCTTTCTTTTTTTTTCGTCCCATTTTCTACGCCAATTTAATGGCCACAGAAGCTGAAACAGTTTTTGTTACGCGATGATGATGATGTCGATGCGGATGATAATAATGATGCTATGGAGTTCCATCTAGGATTGGGACTGTGTGACAGGGCTGTACTCTACACTTACTATCATAATATAGCCTGGCGTCAACCAGGCCCGAGAGATACAGACAACTGCGGTGTTGGTCAGAAGATCTGAGCAACACCCTCAATGACGCATCCACCAAGTGGATGAGACTCGACTGTGTTGTTCCAGTCTTCCCAATGAGCCCATAGCACGCCCAACTCTGGGTAGGAGCCGGTTAGAGTCGAAAAACCCCACAATGATTTTTGAAAGTGCTGATAGGGATTCGAACCCACAACCTTCCAGTCGGTAGTCCGTTGCGTTAGCCACTACACCACGGCGACTGGTGCTTCTGATGTTACTTGTTTACGAATTCCTCGATACAGATGTTCCACAGTCGGTTGCCGGTCTTTTTTGTGTGTCTGGTCCATAAAATTAGAATGAGTTCCCTGTCTGTTCGACTGTCACATACTTTGTCTTTCTTTCCAGTCTGATTCGAAGACACATCCTTTAGTCAAGCAGAGAGTTTCCCCTTTATTCGTCCACCTTTTGTCCTTCCTCCTCCTGTCCTCACCCCCCCCCTTCTCAGTCTGTGTGTACTTTGTACCGTTGAATTTTTGACATTCCGAGAGAATGCTTTGCTGAATGGTTTGCTGAATGCTGAAAGAGTGCGCTTTGATTTCATTTGTACATGAAGATTTGGCGCCGAATAAATGTCGTCGTCGTTGTCACCATCATCATCATCATCATCATCGACATTATCATCATCATCATCATCATCATCATCATCATCATCATCACCACCACCACCACCACCACCGCCGCCGCCGCCGCCACCACCACCACCACCACCACCGTCGTCGTCGTCGTCGTCGTCGTCGTCGTCGTCGTCATCATCATCATCATCATCATCATCATCATCAATATTGTTATCATCATCATTACTATCATTGTTCTTGTCATTCACATTACTGTCTCACGTACACCCACCTGACTCTCTTCAAACTGAGCAGGGCACCAGCAGTGAATGGGCTCGCCGACGTACTGCTTGGTGCTGACGACGATGGTGAAGATGATGAGGATGATGGTGGTGTACAGGTGGTTTAGCCGATCGATCCAGTCGTCGTCGTAGCGACCCTTCAGACGTGCGTAGGTCGCAAAACTGCCCAGTACGCTGTCAAGCCTGCCCAACACACACACAGAGAAAAACACTCGTGAGTCTCACAAGTATTGTTGTTATTCTTAGTTAAAAGCCCAGTCGACTGCATAGAGTCATACCAGGGCTATAACCGTTTCAAAACATATGCAAAACTTCCAAAGGGTAAAACAAAGGAAAAGAAAATTAGGCACACATATCCACGCATTTACGCACATACTCGAAGGAGATACCCCTGGCGTTGACCACTCAATCCAATTTATCACACAGGGGATTAAAAAACAACAACCAAAAAAACAAACAAACCTGAATATAAATTTAATCTAAGAGTATGACGTTCACAGATGTTCTAAAGAGGATTGTTTCATTTATACATGTACAGAAATGTGTGTACATAATATGAAGGGAAACTGAGTTATCAACTTAGTATTTAGAAAAAGAAATGAGTAAGACAAATGTGGTATATAACCCACGTGGCATCTTGGCGTGAGGTGGCAGAAACCTCAGTATTCTCATATTATGTTTTTGAGGGTGGATCCCGTTCCCTCTCTCTCAACTGTTACCTACCCCATGCCCAGTATACACACAGCCAGAAATACTCGGGAGTAATACAAGACACGAATGCCATACAATAAGAGTTGAAAATGTGACATGTATAAATCCCAAATGTGAGTGTATGAGCAACAGACCCGAGTCGCACCAGGACAGACCTGTGGGACCCAAAATCTAAATAGACTGAGAGAACAAGATAAGTTTACAACACGAAAGAGAGGTGGGTATCTACGAGAAATGTAAATCTCAGATGGATATCTACGAAAGATGCAATAGTCAGGAATCAGAAAGAGAGACGTGTCCAAGATCCATATAGGCTAGTGGAATAAGATACAAAAGACAAATATATATATATTCTTCATGGAAGACATGGTGCTATCATATGAGAATTAAAAACAAGAGTAGGTGTTATCCCATAGAGAAGAACGAAATGAGAATTGAAAAGAAGAGTAAGTTACATGACTGCCAGAATATCAGTAAGCTACTGAAGATCTGGGGTGTACAATAAAAACACGTTAATATGATCATTAGTCCAAGATCTGAGCTAATACTTTAAAGGAAAACATAAACAATATTTCGTAATAATCGCTAATGGGATAGAAGAAATCCTGAAGAATATACATACGGCTGAATCGACAAAGAAACAAAAGATTTCTTTAGTCGTTCTTTTAAGACTCTGTTGCAATTTTAACGCATACCGTTTCATTTGCCCATTCTGAACAAGAAGCTATGTAGGAGTGGGGCTAGGAGACTTTTTCCGTAGAATGCAAACTTTAAGTTTTTACTACCCAAGTTCAGAGTGTGATCGAGTCACCATATCGAACAAAATTTGAACAGCTAACACCAAGAGACACAGCAGATATTTAATAAGTAACACAACACGGTATTGTTCTGCGTTTCCCCAAACACTTCGTACGATCACTTCTGTCAACATAATCAAAAAAACAAACAGCACCGTATGACGGAATCTTACTGACACGAGAAAATGCAAACACATCATGAAAAGATATTGAAGATATTACGAATTTTATTGAGAACACATCTTCACTTTGAAAGAAAAATGCAACCATGAAGATCACATAGGTCAACAAAACACGTTTTGACATATTTAGACAGACAACAAGCCACCAGCTACACATATAAAGCACAAGACTGCATGCATAGAAAGCAGAAGAACGGCGTATTATTCTTTCATCCTAAAAAACACGTGTCTGTTTGATTAATTGATCGACTGATTGATTGGCTGACTGGTTGGTTGTTTTATTTGTGATTTGGTAAAAGCTCTTGCCCTTGGCTCTAAACAGACACGCCCAAAACATTAGCTTAACGTGCATGAATCAATTGCATCAAATTGTGCAATGATAACACACGACAAGAGATAAATTTAACACAAGATATACCATCTAACACAAAAAAATGAATCTAACACAAGAGATAAATCTAACACAAGAAATTAATCTAACACTTTCAGAAATCAAACGTGCAAGACACAAAAGATGAATCAAGCAAGCAACAAGTGAATAAAATTCAGACATCCAAACGATAATCTGGCATTCTCTTATCAATCTTTCTGTAAGAACAAAACTGAAAACGCCTGTAAAGGCTTTGGCTTCAATGGAAGCTACTTAAAACACAGGAAACAATACGCTGCGATACGTTGGGAAAACACTATTTAATCGACTGATCGTAATGTAGATAAATTATGTTCGAAATGATGCGTATGATTCGACAACGACACTTTGACAAAGGTTAAAAAAATCAGATTCTTCAAACTCCTTCAAGAAAAGATGTTCCTTGTTCCACCATCTAGTGGACCCACTCTGGGACAATTTTGCATAATGCTGTGGTAATACATAGGAATGGGGATGACAGTAACGATAGTATGAATTCCATTCTGGACTGAGACTGCGTGACAAGGCGTTGCTGTAAGATGAATGATAAAAGTCTGTATTACAATAAGCAACAAAAATTTCTTTCAGAATTAGCGAGTAGACCAGCTACAAAAGCCTGTTTTAGAATAACAAACAAAATGTTTGTTTTAGAATCAGCACGTAGCTTTCTTTAACAACCAGAGACCAAGTTTACTTACGGATTGACGATAGATATTTCCTAAAAGACCAGCAATTAAAGATTTTCTAGGATTAAAACCCAAAATTTCATTAAAGGTTAATAACAGAAATGTCTTCAAGAAATAACGAGCTAAATTTCTTGTCACATAATGTAAATCCTTAGCCAAGACAGATTGAAAGAGGACTGCAGGAATGTAGGTTGTGTAACTACGCACAAGTCGAAATATCCACAAAAGAAAATACAAAATAAAGTGCCCTCGAAGATCACGACTAAAACAAATAACCATCTATTCAATAAACCAAACCATAACTGCAGAAACAATATGACACTGAAAACAATTACAACTAACCAAATATTAATAAATTAACATTGTGCTGAATAGAATGACAATGTTGTAACCCGTGTGAATACAACACGCACAACCAAAGAGACCCTGTTACTTGGCAACTGTGTCACTTTATAATTTTCTTCTTATGAAGAAAAAATTGCCTTTTCAACAAAGCATACATTCACATCAATCTGCAAAACAGAGCACGTGTGCGTACACACATATACTAACACTCACACGTGCATACCTAGATACATACTCTTAGAAAAGTGGGGTGAGAGAGAGAGAGAGAGAGAGAGAGAGAGAGAAGACAGACAGACAGACAGAGAGAGAGAGAGAGAGGGAGCGAGAGAGAAGGGAGGGGGAGAGAGAGAGACAGAGAGACAGACAGAGAGAGAGGGGGGGGGGAGAGGAGAGGAGATGGAAGAGGAGAGGGACAGACAGACTGTGTGTGTGAGAGAGAGAGAGAGAGAGAGAGAGAGAAAAGAGGAGGAGGAGGAGGAGGAGGAGGAGGAGGAAGGACGATGGACGAGAGGGAGAGGAATAACAAAAATTTTATAACGGTGAATATATATAACACATATGAGTATTCCACAATCTTAATCTCTCCTTACATGAAGAAAGATATCTAATTAGTATAAACCTGAAAGAACAGGCCATGTCCACTTGAACGTTGGTATCAAAATGCATACCTGCCACCACCACCGCCTCCTCTCTCTCTCTCTTTCTTTCTTTCTTTCTCTGTGTCTCTGTTTTAAATCATATCGCTGAAGTTTCGACCGAGAACAGCCAGAAAAAATAAAGGGTAACACAAACGACGTGATCTCATGCATTAAAATTTAGCATCAGTGCAATCATAAAAATCAAAAACAAAGCCAACCATCCAACCAACCAACCTACCAACCAACCAACAACCAACCAACCAACCAACCAACCAACCAACCAACCAACCAACCAACCAACCAACCAACCAACCAACCAACCAACCAACACCAACAACCAACGCACCACCAACTACAAAATACCTCACATAAAAACCAACAACCAAACATATAAGCACAAATCAGAGGATCTACCTCAGTAAAGCGAGCATACACAAGTTTTGAAGAAAGACGTCGACACGAAACGGTTTACAACACGACCAAGACTCTATTCGGGCTAATTGCTCTCGTCTAACTTTAATTTTGTTTTCAATGTAAACGTGTGTTTAATGCTACATTATGCCTAAAGACATTGTACACTGCAAGGAAAAGGTTTTAACAGTCTTTCTAAGAAAAGTTGTCGACCATCTGTTCTTGTCAATAAGTTAGCTTTTCGCTTCTGGGCAACCAAGCTTCTTGATGGGAAAAGTTTCACACACATTACACAAATCATAGAATAATAAACACACTAACTCACTCACTCACTCACTCACCCACCCACTCACTCACTCACACCACTCACTCACTCACTCACTCACTCACTCACTCCATCCATTCATCCATCACCACTGTAAAAAACAAAATAGTAGCCTTATGAGTACGTGTAATCATCTCACACAGAAATATTACGGTACAATCAATCTGTTAAACAGAAATGCCACACTCATTCATTCACTCACTAATTCACTCACTCACTCACTCACTCACTCACTCACTCACTCACTCACTCACTCAATCATCCATCCATCCATCCATCCATGAATCCATGAATCCATCAATTCATCCATGATCTGTCGATATTGTTAACCATCTGAACCCGTAATATATTTTCAAAACTCACCTTTCTATGTCTAAGAACTGGAAAAAGCAAATATGACTTTTAAAAAAAAGAAGAATGGGGGAAAAACAAATGTGATAACTCAACGACGAAGATGTAGTAGATATACAAGGAAATACAAGGAATGCAGAGATATGCCAAAGAAATCTTACGAATTCTGCAAGTCCTCTAGAATGGTCTGATTCTCTTGCTTCGTCTGGCTGGAGCTGGCACAAGCACATCTTGTCGGGAGGCCATTTGATAAAGATGGCGCCTCTCTCTCCCCTTCAGTGTTATACTCGCTGAATATATCCACCTCACCTTTGTACCTGCTCATTTCATGGATAATCTGCGGTGGGGTTTCATTCAAACAATTGTACGTTGATCTGAGCCTTTTAAATCCGTTTTAAAAGTCGTTTCAAGCGTTTCTTTCCTTTTTCGTTTTTAAACTGAACGTTGAGAGAAAATATAGGAAATCAAAGTTGAAGTATGTCCATAAGTTTTTCTACGATTAGCTTCAGAATGTTTTGCTAATCTATGTATGAAGACTGAGCCGTCTCTAAGAACAAAATCTTTCAGAATTTAACGTTGAGCCAACAACACAGGTCTACTAATCCCAAGAAAATATCTTTTTGTCCAGAGACAAAGTCCTCTTGAAGAAATCACGGGCTGTACTGTAGAATGAACAAGAGAAGATTCAATGAATTCTGATTTGATGTAAGCAACCAGAGCTAGGAGCATATTCTGATAACCTGACACGGCTTTCCAATCATCTCTACACACTTTTCTGTTGCATTCCGAACACTAGAAACAAAATCAGTCCTGAACATAAAAAGTGCATTTATCCTAGATGTTTAACTGTAATTCGTCAGTTTGTGCACTCGTCTCTGTTTACAGCAGAACGAGTATAAAGGCGTCTACAGTATGATAATAAAGCCATGAAACACAAAATGCTAAGACTTAAAATAAACAGGAAAAGCTTAAGATATACTGACTCTCCACGCCTGCCCGACCGTCTCGAGGACTGCTGCTTCCTTTTCGTCATACGGACAGAGGCATAAAGACACATCCGACAACACAACCAGCTCTGGCATAGTTACTTTTCCGAATGAAACCAGCTGATCTCCATAGCCATTTCTGTGGAAATGGAACTTCGATTTACGAGTAACGATATGAAAATGGCTCCAATATCCATATGCTAATTTCTATGTAAACGTGTCGGATCCCGGGAGATTGTCTGATAAAATTGCTTTTTTCGATGATATGACGCCTAGGTGTTGATATGCATTCAGATTCCGTCTGCACAGACAGACCTATATGTAAATGATTTTGAAGCTTACATAAACTGTATTCCTTTCACGTCTGGCAAATATTCCCTGAAACACACATTATCTAGTTTATATGTCGAGTTATTTCGCGATGCTTTTAAAGTAAAAACCACTCACGAACGGCCAACACGTGAAAGCTCTTTAAAAATACAAAGATATTATAACTTTGGTTTCGTTTTGTGTTACTTTGAAATAAACTCAGCCACATATTAGAACACTTAATAATATTCAAAGATAAACGAAAGTACTGTACAGACATACCACAGTTCTGGCATGTTATCACTGTATGTCTTGAATTGTTTTATTCACATACAATAGTTTGAAACTACACGACTCGAAATTTCATAACATGGAGAAGTTTTGTGTCATACGCCTTATATTTTCAGTCGAATTAAATATAAACAATAATGACACAGACTTTTTGTACTATATTTCGAAATCAAACAATGTACACTAAAAATTTGGAATTTTCTCAGTTTAACATGTTTACACTACAAGCTTTAAAATTTTACACTCAGTAAAAAAATTTTTTTTACACCAGACAGTCTTGAAATTTCACAGTATGAATTTTCACTATATGAATTGTAAGTCCAGCGTTATTCACCCGATGTAACATGTTCACGTTCCGAGTTTTGAAATTTTAGGATAAGTAAAGTCAGTCACAAAAACACGTATTTTTACAGACAGTTTTAGAGAAATCTGCATTTGTACATTTAATTTTTATAGCGTAGAGTTTTCACACGATATAAGCTTTGTAGACCTACACACTAAATCACTCTGAAATTTAAGGCAGTAAAAATGGTTGTGCTCCAAGTTCTGAATTGTTCTTCTCGCTACGTAATTTGCACACGATGAACCATGAACGTTCGCACTACATGCTAACATGTTCGGACGTCGGCTGTGTCATTTCAGGTGGATGCAGACGCTAAATGGCAATTTACTGGTTTACAGTATGCCACTGCCAGCGACACACATGACGTACACAGACATGACACACGTCCACACACACAACAAACGTCTATATCTCCTCCCTCCAGTAGTACCCTTGTTGTTCTTCTTCTGCCCTTGCCCAGAAATAAGAAAAGGTAATTCAATACGAGCGTGTTAAGATGGGGATGCATGCACAGTTATCTAATTCGTCTAGCACATTGTGACCCGGGCCCATAAACTAATCCCACACCGAGTGCGAGCTCAGGCAAGCGAGAACAAGGAGATCCTTTCAATAAATAAAACATTCCGGCATGTGATCACAAGAGGGTGCAAAAGTCCACCTTGACAACAAATTATTTACATGCTCTCCGCATCTCCAAGTAATGAAGTTGATGAAGCACGACATGAAAGAAAGAAAGAGAGAGAGAGAGAGAGAGAGAGAGAGAGAGAGAGGAGAGAGAGAGAGAAAAGAGAGAGAGAGAGAGACAGAGAGAGAGAGAGAGAAAGACAGAGACAGAGACAGAGAGACAGAGAGAGGGATGGGCATGAAGTGAGGGAGAGAGGGATGGAGGAAAAAAGCATAGGGATAGATGGAGGTGGAGAAAGAAAGAGAGAGATATATAGATAGATAGATAGATAGATAGATAGATAGAGAGAGAGAGAGAGAGAGAGAGGAGAGAGAGAGAGAGAGAGAGAGAGAGAGAGAGGAGAGTCTGACACTAGGGAACTTTCTCTGCTGACACAGTGAAAAGCTGTGTCAAAAAGAAGCAAACAAACAATTCTTTACAGCTGAAGGATATTAGCATTACATTCCACTACATTGCATACACAACTTTATGAGTTCTGACCTTAGTGGACATGTCTTGTAGCTAGTTTTCCTATTGTAAATACACAAGAAAACCTGAAGGCAGTGGAAGACATGCACGAGAGAGACATGCGAGAGAGAAGTGCGAGGGAGAGAAAGGAGGAGGGAGGAGAGAGAGAGAGAGAGAGAGAGGAGAGAGAGAGAGAGAGAGAGACAGAGAGACAGAGAGACAGAGAGAGAGAAAAAGAGAAAGAGAGAGAGTTAAAGAGAGAGGGAATGAGAGAATGACAGAGAGAGAGAGAGAGAAAGAGAGAGATAATGGGAGAGAGAGAGAGAAAGAGAGAGAGATAATGAGAGAGAGAGAGAGAAAGAGAGAGAGAGAAAGAAAGAGAGAGAGAAAGAAAGAGAGGAAGAGAAAGAGAAAGAGAGAGAAAGAGAGAGTTAAAGAGAGAGGGAATGAGAGAATGACAGAGAGAGAGAAGAGAGAGAGAGAGAGATAATGAGAGAGAGAGAGAAAGAGAAAGAGATAATGAGAGAGAGAGAGAGAAGATACACAGAAACACACAGACGGACACAGAAACCTACAGAGACAGTCAGTCATAACACAGTGGGATGGTACAGGCAGAAGACCAAAGCAGAACCGATCCTCTGCCAGTAATTAAGACAGCATCCATTATAGATAGACACGCATCCTCCCTTACTGGAAGTATAAGTCACACACACACACACACACACCACCACACACACACACACACACACCACACACACACACACACACACACACACACACACACACACACACACACACACACACACACACCATGCAACAAGCACCATGCCCAAGCAAGCAGACACTAAGATGAAGGAGCTTACTGTCTGCAGTCACGATGCATCATCCTCATATAATCAGTAATGCCTTCTCCTCCCATATTTCATCACTCTTATATAATCAGTGCGCGTTATCATCAATTCCATCATCTTTATATAATGAGTTTGCCTGCTCTTCTTAAATCATCACTCTCATATAGTCAGCATGCGGTATTCTAATATTTCATCACCCTTGCACAGTGAGCTTGTTTTATCTTCATACGAGGGTTGTTCAATTTAAGATGTCACCACCCCTAAAAAACGTACCTCTCATCTCAGCAACTTGAAACTTTTACATCCCCTCGAAGTATTCTCCGTTGGCTAGGATGCAAAGTTCAAGCCTCCTACGCCAATTCTCAAGCGCCCTCTGATAGTCGGTTTTAGGCAGACCAGACAACTCTGATCTTACGGCTTTGGCGAGGTCTTGTACCCGGTCAAACTTACGCCCAGCGAGCTTTTCCTTCAGAACAGGGAACAGCCAGAAGTCGCATGGGGCCAAGTCGGGGCTGTAGGGTGGGTGGTCCAAAACTTGGATCCCTTGCTCGCTCAGGAAGGTTGTGGTGACCTTCGCCTTATGGGCACTGGCATTGTCATGCAGAAGAAGGGTCCTCTGGGTGCCGACGGTTGGGCGCTGCTCATGGATTTTTCCTACAACTTTGGGGAGCACAACTTGGGTATAGTAGGAGGCAGTGATTGTTGATTTCTCAGGCAAAATGTCAATTGCCACAAGGCCTTGCGTGTTGAAAAAAAATAGAAAACAGTCGCTTGCGACTCTGGAATCCTGGGCGAAGAACAACTGGTCGGTCTCCGTCAGGGCCAACCCACATGCGGTTGCAGCGTTTGTTGGGGATGCCGTAGAATGTGAGCCAACTCTCATCTCCCGTCACTAAGTCACACAGTCGTTTTGGCCCGTTGGGCTCAAACTAATCGAGCAGTTTGCGTGAACATGCCACCCGCTGCTGCTTCTGATCATCACTTAAGAGATGTGGCACCCATCTTGCAGCCAGTTTTCTCATGTGAAGGTCTTTGTGCAGAATGTTGTTAATGGTGCCAATTGAAAGCTCACATGCCTCGCTTAATTCCCGCACAGTCGAATGTGGATCCTCCTCTATCAGTCTTTTCACATATGCAATGTTTTGTTCGTTCCGAGCTGGTAAAGCTCGCTCTGCACGATTACCCCAATCAGATGGCACTCTACCTGCTCCTAATTGTTTGACCCACCTGCAAACTGTGCGGTAAGACACACAATCCGTTCCGTAAACAGCTTGCAAATCTGCGTGTATCTTCCTACAATCGTCACCAAGTTGTAGCCTTGTGAAAGTGTAGAAACGAAATTGCTCATTGGTGACGTCCATTTTTTTCAGGCTCAGCTATTTGAAACACATTTGTAATTACGTCATACTCCGAGTTGCGTCATGATGTCAACTTTATTTTCTGCATGCTAATCAGGTAAACTTTAAAGTTGTGTTTGGTATAAACATTTTTCTGTGCGTTGCTTCGTTTTCAAACGGCAAGCCTAGTGTCATCTTAAATTGAACAACCCTCGTACTTCATTACCCTCACATAATCAGCTTGCGTTATCCTCGTATTTTATCACCCTTATATAATCAGCCTGAGTTATCTTCATATTTCACCAACCTCACATAATCAGCTTGAGTTATATTCATATTTCATCAACCTTACATAATCAGTTTGAGTTATCCTCATATTTCATCACCCTTACAATATCAGCTCGCGTTATCCTCAAACCCCATCATCTTTATACAATCAGCTTGCCGTCTCTTCATCTATCAGCACCCTCATATAATCAGCTTGCGTTATCCTCATATTTTATTATCCTCACATAATCAGCTTGCGTTATCCTCATATTTTATTATCCTCACATAATCAGCTTGCGTTATCCTCATATTTTATTATCCTCACATAATCAGCTTGCGTTATCTTCATATTTTATTATCCTCACATAATCAACTTGCGTTATCCTATTTCATCACCCTCACAAAATCAGCTTGCGTTATCTTCATATTTCATCACTCTCACATAATCAGCTTGCGTTATCCGCATATTTCATCACCCTCACATAATCAGCTTGCGTTATCTTCATATTTCATCACTCTCACATAATCAGCTTGCGTTATCTTCATATTTCATCACCCTCACATAATCAGCTTCTGTTATCTTCATATTTCATCACTCTCACATAATCAGCTTGCGTTATCTTCATATTTCATCACCCTCACATAATCAGCTTCCGTTATCTTCATATTTCATCACTCTCACATAATCAGCTTGCGTTATCTTCATATTTCATCACCCTCACATAATCAGCTTGCGTTATCTTCATATTTCATCACTCTCACATAATCAGCTTGCGTTATCATATTTCATCACTCTCACATAATCAGCTTGCGTTATCTTCATATTTCATCACTCTCACATAATCAGCTTGCGTTATCATATTTCATCACTCTCACATAATCAGCTTGCGTTATCTTCATGTTTCATCACTCTCACATAATCAGCTTGCGTTATCTTCATATTTCATCACTCTCACATAATCAGCTTGCGTTATCTTCATATTTCATCACCCTCACATAATCAGCTTGCGTTATCTTCATATTTCATCACCCTCACATAATCAGCTTGCGTTATCTTCATATTTTATTATCCTCATATAATCAGCTTCCGTTATCTTATTTCATCACCCTCATAGAATCAGCTTCCGTTATCTTATTTCATCACCCTCACATAATGAGCTTCCGTTATCCTATTTCATCACCCTCACATAATCAGCTTGCGTTATCCTCATATTTCATCACCCTCACATAATCAGCTTTCCGTTATCCTATTTCATCACCCTCACATAATCAGCTTCCGTTATCCTATTTCATCACCCTCACATAATCAGCTTGCGTTATCCTATTTCATCACCCTCACATAATCAGCTTGCGTTATCCTATTTCATCACCCTCATATAATCAGCTTGCGTTATCTTCATATTTCATCACTCTCACATAATCAGCTTGCGTTATCATATTTCATCACCCTCACATAATCAGCTTGCGTTATCTTCATATTTCATCACTCTCACATAATCAGCTTGCGTTATCTTCATATTTCATCACTCTCACATAATCAGCTTGCGTTATCTTCATATTTCATCACTCTCACATAATCAGCTTGCGTTATCCGCATATTTCATCACTCTCACATAATCAGCTTGCGTTATCTTCATATTTCATCACTCTCACATAATCAGCTTGCGTTATCCGCATATTTCATCACTCTCACATAATCAGCTTGCGTTATCTTTATATTTCATCACTCTCACATAATCAGCTTGCGTTATCCGCATATTTCATCACTCTCACATAATCAGCTTGCGTTTCTTCATATTTCATCACCCTCACATAATCAGCTTGCGTTATCCGCATATTTCATCACTCTCACATAATCAGCTTGCGTTATCCGCATATTTCATCACTCTCACATAATCAGCTTGCGTTATCCTC
>CM060306.1:73308011-73315511 GCA_030674185.1 Monoplex corrugatus | reverse complement strand
AAATGTTATCACTCAAAAACAAAACAAGTATCCTGCCCATTTTACAGGTATGTTGAACACAAGCTGTGTTAATTTAAAAAAGCTCATAAATGAAACCTATCCTATCAAATTATGTTTCTCGATGTTTGAATGTTTACAGAAAGTCCTGAGTTCAGTATGGTTTTTAAATGTATACCTGATTTAGTATGGCTTGCATTCGGAGTTGGCGCACCACAGACTGTAGGCCTAACAAAGATAAAACAGATGAACAACACAGCTAACAAGTCCTTTGCCAACAGCAGACGACAGCTAGTCAGCCATCTTCAGCCGAGCTGCCCAAGTTGTAATGTCTCCTTTCTTTAGAATGCTGGGATCCTTTTGCATAATTGTCTTGTTTTTCAGGGCACATAATCTTGAAAAAATTGAAGCTTTGGGATATTTGTGCCGTTTCATTTTTTTTTAATTAAGGGGTCTTCCCGGAAAGAATAGTCTTCATGGCATCTAAGCAACTCATGTTTCTGTTTTTAAATTATTTGACATTTAGTACAATGATCACTGTTTTGGAGAGATATCATGGTTCAACTTTTAAAATCTTCGTCCACATAACAATTATAGTTTGCCGGATGTCCGAACATGCGCCAATAATCCTGGTTTTAATTCCTTTGGTCTTTCACACAATTAAAACCGAACACTTGTACATATCTTACATCATGCCAATACCGAAAATCCTGCAGCTGAATTTTCACACAGTAATGACCGCTTTTGAGATCTATGAACATTTCACAATATTTGATTCATCCGGTGACACTGCTAATTAAGTCAGAACGTTTCAGTTTTGAAATCCTCTGGCACTCGACAGAAACAGACTTTATTTGCAGGACATCCAAGGAGAAAAAAATCGAACAACTACACCAGTTGTTATGAAACCGCACAGAATTTGTAGATACAAGAAACCAAACGGCATGGCGTTTGCTACAAGGCTACTACTGTTCACGTATACTGCACATAATACCAGGAGCAGAAAGGTGAGGGAGCAGCCCAACAGACAGACTGCCAGGCTTGCTTGGCCAAGGTCCGAGCTCCATCGCTCCCTCCAGTCTCTCTCTCTCTCTCTCTCTCCGACATGCCTGCACTGGCCTAGGTGTGACAGGGTTGGTAAACAAGGGGACTGCATCGATACGGCCTACTAGCTATCGTTAACCCCTTCCCTCCCTCACCCTGTCTAGGGAGCTGGTGGAAGCTGGTGCATAAGGTGAGGGAGTGAAAGGGTGCGTCTGCCAATGGACTCATTGCTCCGAAGAGATTCGGTTGGTCGGACTTCTGCCAGTATCGATGGGAGTTGAGTGTTTAGTGCGGTGTGTGTGTGTGTGTGTGTGTGTGTGTGTGTGTGTGTGTGTGTGTGTGTGTGTGTGTGTGTGTGTTGTGTGTGTGTGTGTGTGTGTGTGTGCGTGTGCGAGTGTGTTGGTAGCGAGCAAGTGTGTGTGTGGTGGGGAGTGGAGCATGGGAGTGGGTGAGAGCGTAGTGAGTGAGTGAATGTGTGTGTGTGTGTGTGTGTGAATAAGTGTATGTGTTTGTATATGTAGTGTGTGCTTGCGTGTGTGTGTGTGTATGGGTAAAAAGGCCGGGGGGGGGGAGGGGGAGGAGAAAGGAGGGGAGACAGAGCGTAGAGATGATAGGGTGGCGTGGGGATGACTGTGCCATGTCGCGCTGTGTGTGTCTGAGAAAGAGAGAGAGAGAGAGAGAGAGAGAGAGAGAGAGATGGGGGTGGGTGGGGGTGGGTAGTATCGGGGATGTAAGTGATGGTGGTTGTGGTAAGGGAGTTGGGGACGACTGTGTTATGTAGGCTATAAACCATGGGGACTCCATAAGGCCATTCATTATAGGAGCTGACCGGAGCTCGGCAGGCATTACCTCCCCTTGACGAACTCTTCTTCGTTTTCCTTTTCCTCCCATTCTTCTTCCCTCCCCAAGATTGTTTGTTTGTCTGTCTCTTTATCTAGCTTCAAGGCTATTTGTTTATTTATATCTTTTGCGCATGATTCATTTACTGATTTTCTTGCTGATTATAGGCTTCCTAATTTCACGATGTCATTTATTTCTGTATTTATGTATCTATCTTCTGCTTTCATGGTGTTTTTTTTTCTTTCTGGTGTACTTATTACTTCATTCATTTACTCATTTTGTATGTTTAATTTACAAAAGGAAATAGAGACAGTCTGCTGCATGGTTTATTTAAAGTGACTCTTCTTATGTCGCTTACAGCTTTCGGAAATATAAGCAAATGATCAGCTTTTGATATTTAACAACCCCCATCAATTATTCAGGTCATTCCACGATTCTGTTTCAACGTGTATTCAATAATCAAAACAGTTTGAACTGAATTCTGAACTAATTTAACAAAAACCGCAACACCGGAGACGCACAATAACGCTGTGGAAGTTTTGTCCAGGAACGACGCGTAATGCTTTTCATTATGAATAAAGAAAAAAATGAATGAATACATAAATCAATCAATAATGGTCAACCCTTTCCTTAAAAAAATCGCCAAGAATTGTACCTTCGTTAAAAGAAATTTGTTAACTGTTGATACTTCATCTCCCTGTCAACTGATCGTCGTTAAAAGTTTTCGTCCGTTTACAGATAATCAATAAGTTAGAATTATCGCGAACAATCGGTCTTTTCGTCAATCGATCTCCTGCGAAATTCTTTTTCGTTGATTACAAACACACACACACACACACACACACACACACACACACACACACACACACACACACACACACACACACACACACACACACACACACACACACACACACACACACACACACACACACACACACACCACACACACACACACACACACACACACACAGATGAACTTTCTGCTATGAGAACATCGTCAAACAAAAACGCAGGGAGCACAGACGTTGCAAACAATGGAATGCAGACCTCTTGAGTACTAAGTACAAAAAAGAAAAAAAAAAGTACTCAGGGAAAGCTAACGTTAAAACACATTTTTGGGGGGCTCACTATACAACAGAAAACAGATAAAAAATTCACAATCTATCACGAAAAAGAAAATTAATACACATCTTCATGCAGCTGACTTCAAGGTTGAGGCTGATTCAACGAAAGCACAACGAAAACCATCCATAATGTTGTAGGAACGTTTTCTCACGGCAGTCAGGGAAAGTTTATTCCTCTCAAGAGAATTACGATCATGATCAATGGGACAAATGGAAGCCATCATCAGTGTTTGGTTTCTGTGTTCGAAGATAGCAACTTCAGCGTGTACTCGTCTTATTCGTGTGTGCTCTTTGTATAGTTGCTATTTTCTTCTGAAGCGCCATATAGGCAGTTATAATCTAAACAGAACTCTGAAGCAGCTAGTTTCCGGACTGCAACATAATCTATGTGAAGATTGGCATTCACGGAAACCTGACAGCGTGAAAAATCAAAATAAAACGAAGACAGACAGACAGAAAGACAGACAGGCACAAACACACACGCAAGCAAGCACGCACGTAAGCACGCACACACTCACGCAGAAGAGAGAGAGAGAGAGAGAGAGAGAGAGAGAGAGAGAGAGAGAGAGAGAGAGAGAGAGAGAGAGAGAGAGAGAGAGAGAGAATACTGTAGGTTAAGACACCAACCCCCATCAGCCAACAACAAAACAGCTTTCAAAACTGATCAATGTTAGACATCACGCAAGGATGACTCTGGCCAAACTCGGAGTAAGCACTACCCGATCAGACCGAAATAGAACAACATCGCTTAATCGTACAAACTCGCAATAACAAAATAACTGCAACTGAATACGTCCGTGGTTAGATCTTGGTCGGATAGTAATGAATGATTAAGATTCTGTGAAAATCGAACGTACGGCTGATGTGTGAGTTAAAACACTTTCGCTGCCAGCTCGAAATATATTTGCTGACTTTGAGAGAAAAATCAACAAGACATACAGCTTACGACAGTCGCGATAGTCATATGGTTGGGTGGGAGACTGGTCTTCCAGCTGGAAGGTTTGGGTTTGAATCTGCTAGGATAGCGCCTGGAGAGTAAACGGTGGTGAGTTTTCCCATTTCCCATGTTAACATATGTGCTGACCTGACAATATCTGAACATATTTTAGTGGGGATACTTTAATATGAAACTGACACAACGTTTCTCACAGACTATGATTTCAATGAGTAAAACAATAAGGCTTTATACTCTTTTAATGACTGGACAAAACATTTTCTCTACAAAGATGACTATAGAGACACATAAGATGTATCAAAGAAAAAAACATGTACAAATGTGACTAAGACATCAGCTGTCTTCCACTCTAACACAACTATCCGGTTCAGCTGTTCAGAAGAAATTCAATATCAACTTCTTCTTAGGATAGAATAGCAAAATGGAGCATTCTCACCAATGCGTTCAGCAATGTAGCAACGCAGACATATCTACTGCTTGTAAGACTCTGACTGATATTTTTTCCTTCTAAAATGTTTCTGACGTGAATGCAAAAACTCTTGAAAATGAGAAAGGCAAAAATGATTGCCCCTTTAATGAATTCGATTGCAAAGAAAAGATCATCTGAGGATGAGGAATGCGGGGTAGAGTGTGTAAGAGGGGAGGGGGAGAGAGACAGACAGGGGAGAGAGAGAGAGAGAGAGAGAGAGAGAGAAAGAGAGAGAGAGAGAGAGAGAGAGAAACAGCTGTTTTTAAACTACCATTTAAAAAAATAAAAAGAAAGTCGATCGGAGGGATGTGTGTGCGTGCGTGTGTGTGTGTGTGTGTGTGTGTGTGTGTGTGTGTGTGTGTGTGTGTGTGTGTGCATGCGCGAGCGCGCGCGTGTGTGTTTGTGTGTGTATGTGTGTATGTGTGTGTACGTGCGTATGTGTGTGTGTGTGTACGTGCGTATGTGTGTGTGTGTGTGTGCGCGTATGTGTGTGTACATGTATGTGTGTATGTGTGTGTTTCCTGTATTGTGTTGTGTTGTGTTTGTGTGTGTGTGTGACCAAAATGCGGTTAACAAGATTTTCTCATCTGTTTGAGGATGTCTCTTTACCAAGTTGGGGTCAAAGGGGTAGACCTTCAGGTGTCACGAGTACACCAGCTTGGAAGTTATAGCCTTGACTTCAAGGTCAAGGATATTTAAAAAAAAAAAGTACCTAAAATCTGGACTTTTGGGGGAAAAGTATGCCAGGAACACTTTGTCAGCAACTTTTGACAATATTTAAAATCTGTCTACACTGTTCTCGATGCACAAGTTTTATTTCAACTGAAGCTTCTTCAAGGTCACAGTGACCTGGAAAAGTACAAACTATGAATTTTCTGTAATACTGTTTTTGCGTAAAAAGGGAAATTATACAAATGGCTTGACTATCCTGTTACATAAGCGTACCGCAGGCAAAATAGTGCAGCTGGTCCTCGGGGATTTGATTTCTCAGACTCAGATTCAAAGGTTATCGACCGTTTGTCGCGCTACCAAGGTCACGAACAAAAGCTGTGACATTAGAAATTAATGTACCCGACGACAGCAAAGCCGCAAACAGTAGCGTCACTGTATGACCTCACTAATGCAATAACCCACCACCGGCACTGCATCCCATAATAATCCTTACAGCGCCGCAGCAGTTTTGCCCCTTATTTGGTCGGATACATGAACAATGCTTACTGCTTTTCTATCAGCTTCATTTGTGGGTTCGTTTTTGATTTCGCTCCTACCTTGAGCTTATATTTTGTGTTTTGTTTTGCATTTTGTTTTGTCTTTAACATCAGTCATAAGAATACCCTTCCTTCCCATATCCCCTTCTCTCTTTCTTTTTTTTTCCTGTGAATATTTCAGGAGTTACAAATCTCATGAGCTCTCCAATGAAATCTTAAATCGTCGTCCCGAACGGATGTTACCGGCTCTCTCTCTCTCTCTCTCTCTCTCTCTCTCTCTCTCTCTCTCTCTCTCTCTCTCTTCCGCGAGCCCAGTAGCTCAGTTGGTTTGAGCGTCGGATTCACATGCTAATGGTTGTGGGTTCGAATCCGGGTGCGCTACATTAAAACTGGCCTTCTCACTGTCGCATCTTAACATCATTGTTGTTCTGGTGGTGTCAGTATAGGATTAGATAAGCCCCTTCCCCACTTCCTGGGATGGTCATCCCCGTCGACCATATCACCTGAGGTGGGTGTCGACGTAAAACTGAGCCAAATCAAAAAAAAAATTCTCTCTCTTTCTCTCTCTTTCTCTCTCTCATCTCTTCTTTCTCTCTCTCTTTCTCCTCTTTCTCTCTCTCTTCTCTCTTTCTCTCTCTTCTCTCTCTCTCTCTTTCTCTCTCTCTCTCTCTCTCTTCTCTCTCTCTCTCTCTCTCTCTCTCTCTCTCTCTCTCTCTCCTGTCACATTTTCCGTCTCTATCGCAATCTGTCTCTCTCGTTTTTGACCGTGGCATTGTATAAATGTATATTAACTAATCAAGTTTGTAATCAATTCTAATTCTGAACTTAAATGAAAATCGCATCTGGTCTGACACTGGCAGAACACAGGAGCGAAGGGGACATTGTACGTCCTCAAATTCAACCCCTTCACGTTCATCTTCCTTTCCTCTCGCTCTTCTTCTCTCCTTCTGCACGCGAACGCGCGCGTGTATGTGTGAATGTGTGTGTGTGTGTGTGTGTGTGTGTGTGTATGTGTGTGTGTTGTGTGTGTGTGTGTGTGATGCGCGTAAGGAAATTAAGTACACATATTAACGCATTCGTGCACATAATCTGAGGAGATGCCCCTGGCACTGACCACTCGTCCAATCTATCACACTGGGGATTTAAAGAAAATAGCTGAATACAAATTTAAACATAACTAAGAACTCTAAAACTATATATAAAATTACCTAAAAAATTTCTTCCGAATACTGCACATTCCCCTAGAGCCAGAAATGCACTTAATACACGTACCCAATTATCAATCCTAAGAGAAAGTATGTAAGACTTTATCGAACACATACAAGTGAGTGGACCAGCATGGCAGAAAATGGTAGAGAGCAAAGGCAGAGAGCAAAGGAACAAAGCAAAAGAAAGAGAGTGACAGGAAAGCAGACATTTCTAGTACAGAATTTTCATAAGGTGGGGGGGATACTATTTATACTGAAAGAATCCCCCAGCATCCCCACGAGGGGAAAAATGCTGTGGAGTGGGATTAAATTCGAGATACCAGATCCTGAATCCACAGCTCTCTTGAGCGAACTCCAAAAGTCCAACAACATCAGGATAGGACCATCCCTAAATGTAACTCTCTCACTCTCTCCCTCCGTCCAGCCGCTTCCTGCAGGAGCTAGGAAACAGGGTGAGGGAGTTAACCCTTTGACTCCTGCACCCTCTCCACCAACATCCCGCACTGTCAGCCATGCTAGTAAAGCAAAAACTTAACCCTTTGCCTCCGCCCCTATCCACCAACATCCTGCACTATCAACCATGCAAAAGCTTGACCCTTTGTTCCCTCACCTTATCCACCAGCTTCCTGCAGGAAGCTGGTGGATACGGTGA
>CM060306.1:73288011-73300511 GCA_030674185.1 Monoplex corrugatus | reverse complement strand
AGTCAAGTAATTAGAAAATGGCCTAAACAGTTGTGTAATACAATGAGCTGAGGATAATGAGGACAGGCGCGAGCGCAGATGGGTGCCCATATAGACCAACACTTATAACAGTGTGCAGGGACTCTTTCAGTTTGTCATTCTCATACGTCTCATGTTTAAGCCACAACAGACTAACGCGCCACCCACACAGACGCACTTTCCTAGACAACATTTTCAAATTTCTTTCCACAAATTGTTTTATTTTTCGAAATTGAATTAAGTCGACATAAAAATAGAACTGACCGTTTGAAAACCCAGCAAAACAGAGAGAGAAGAAGAGAGAGAGAGAGAGAGAGAGATAGAGAGAGAGAGAGAGACGAGAGAGAGAGAGAGAGAGAGAGAGAGAGAGAGAGAGCCAGAGAGAGAGAGAGAGAGAGAGAGAGAGAGAGAGAGACGCTTGATTCTTGACGCTTGACGCGCGCTTAGCGCGCCATTTATTGACGTAACCATATACATGGTTTTAGCGCCAAGGAGCATAACTCATCCCTCTCATGCTGGCAACAAATGCAAATAATGGGAACAAAGGAAACAGAAAAATGGAAAATTCAAATAAAGAGCAGAAAAGTAATATTCACAATATCAAAACAACAGTTTTACAGTAGAAGTGGACATGCGTGACATCCAACTATGCCTAATATTGACCTGTACTATTTTGGTTAAGGAAAAAGCATTAGTCTTAACAGAAAACTATTTCATATTGAAATTAAAGCAGCAATGTTCTTCTTCCTATCTTATGTGCATCCGCGATGTATTTAGAGATTGGTTGTAAATTCTCTGTTTTTTCACATGCTAATAATGACCTTAGATCATGTCTTCACGCTGCTGGGGAGGAAAATATATCACATCTATTTCTAACAGTACTATAAGCTTCACATTAAAAAATAACATGATTTTCGTCTTCCTTTTTTTTGTGGCATAATCTACAAAGTAAACCATTCTCACTGCTCCGCTGAAATTATCTTTGACTCTCATCAAGACCAAGTGTTCTTGTTCTAAAACTTTCAAGTAGGCTCCGGCGCCATCTATTTGTAACAACTAAAAGTTATTTTTCTGCCGGAAAATATTTTTAAAGGAGAAATACCATGCACATTTTGGATCTTCTCCTACCTGGGAATGCCAATTTTGTTTATAAGAGCTAATTAAACGGTCTTTGAGTTCGGATAAAAATACAATGTCACTGCCTACACCCTGACTAATCCAAAATATTCCAAACCCATTATTTGTCAAAATGTTCTTTAAATTGTTTATCCAATTGTGTTTTCCTCTTTCGTGTTCGTGTAGCATCATATCATAAGCCTGTCTACATAATCTTCTTGTTGGTAGTTTCAAAATTCTTAGCCAGTACTTTACGCACTTAACGCTTGTACGAATACTTAGCGGATATCTGCCACTTTCTCCATGCCATTTTATTAGAAGAATGAATTGGCACATGAGGAAACGTTTGATTGCAAATGTATGTACAATTTCCATGTGTTTATTTTCTAAAGTACCCCAGACTTCTCCTGCGTATGTTAGTATTGGTTCTATTTGTGTATCGAAAAGTTTCCAATAAAGAGAGGGGTCAACAGAGTTTAATTTTGTCATCGCTCTCAATATTTCAATTACGCCCTTTTTGCTTTCGTACAGATTTCAGTCCAGGCTGCTGTTAGGCTTAATTTCGTAGTAAAAATCAGCCCAAGATATTTATACGAATTGATCACTTTAAGCTGACAATCCCCATACCGCCAATTTTCATTTTTTGAAAGGTGCCCACCCTTACGGAAAACAAGTATATTAGTTTTATCAAGATTAACACTCAAATATAATCTGTCTGCTTCTTGTTTTAGAATGTTTAACTGATTTTGTAATCCGACAGCTGTATCTGAGATGAGTACCACATCATCCGCAAATAACATCAAAAATACTTCAATAGTTCCTGGGATAATCTGTACACCGTGCCGTCCATTTTTGGATAAGTCAAGAGCTAATTCATTTATGAAAAAAGAAAACAACTGAGGACTTAATAAACATCCTTGCTTCACTCCTCTTGGACAGTTGAAAAACTCTGTACACAAACATTTATCTCTCACACAAGCTAATACTGTATCATAAATTACTCTCACCGCTCTAAACAGTTTTCCATTCACGCCACACTTTCGCAATACATTCCACAATGCATTCCTGTTTAGAGAATCAAACGCTTTTCTGATGTCAATGAATGCTATGTATAATTTAGAATTTCTATTCAAGTATTTGTGTACTAATGCATATAATGTAAATATGTGGTTCACAGTACTATACCCTGTTCTAAATCCAGCTTGCTCTTCAATACTAATTTTTTCCCTTTCTGCCCATTTAGTTAGTCTTTTATTCAATATATGTGTATAAACCTTTCCTACAATACTTGTGAGTGCTATTCCTCTGTAATTGTCTGGATTATTCTTATCTCCCTTTTTATGTATTGGTACTATAATAGATTTAGACCACGCTATTGGGAAATATCCCTTCTCAAATAATACATTAAACAGATCAAGCAAAAAGTTGAGTACAACTGTATTTGCCTGTTTTAGCATTTCACTGATTACATTATCAATACCGCACTTTTGCCTAATTTCAAATGCCTTACCCATCCATAACTTTCCTCATGTTAATCGGGTCATTAAATATAGGTTCTTCTAAGTATTCTTCTCCGTTTGTTTCTATCAAATTTTCATTTTGATCTTCGCTGTCCTCAGCATTGAATACTCTATAAAAATGGTCATGCCACTGTTGTAGGCTAATGTCATTATATATTACACTTTTCGATTGACAGTTGTAATTGTTGACCAGAACAGCTTTGGATCATTAATTGATTCTTTTAGTGTTCGTAGTCTGTTCTCATCATATTTACCCTTTTTCTGTTTAATCATTTTAGTATATAGCTTTCTTTCTTTAACATATAATTCTTTACGTTCTGCCAATCCGTTTTGGCTCTTCTCAAACCTGTCAATAAATTCTTTACGACTCTTCTCTTCGTTGTACATTCTTCATCAAACCGATCACTTCTTTTCCTCCTCTTTCTACCAGTCGCTCGAACCATACATGCTGCTGTTCCGTACAATGCATTCACAAATATATCAACCGATTCATCAACATCATCAATCATCCTCTCTTTAGCTCTTTCTAAACACTCTGTAAATCCATCGGTTTCTAATTCACTTTTGTACACATTCACAAATTCATTCGACCACACAACTTTCACCCACACCCATAACATTACCATCTCCCCTGTCACAGTTGCCAATCTCCCACGACAGTTCGACAGGCAGATGCCACGAATGTAATCTGTCACTCACACACAAATCAAAATTACCACCCAAACTTGCTGATACAATAAAATAATCAATAACACTAGATCCATTAGGTCCAACACACGTAAACTCCCCACTGTAATCTCCCTTACAAGTACCATTAATAATACTTAAAAATCAAAATCAAACATAAATCAAGGAGAGATGAACCAAAAGTATTAATAACAGAGTCTTTTGAGTGACGCACTTTGCACTCATCCTCATCATGATCAAAACCTGGAATATGTACATGTATATCTTGCGCTGTAGGCTGCCCTTCGCTTGTCTGGCATTGAAATCTTCAACCATCATTATATACAAGTCCTCTTCTTGAGTACATTGTAGCAAACGTTTTTCCAGAATAATAATACCATTTTTAACCATCATGTTATCGTATACTGTTCTTGTTTCAGGTGGGACATAGCAGGCAACCAACAATATGTCTTTATCAATTAGAGAGAGAGAGAGAGAGAGAGAGAGAGAGAGAGAGAGAGAGATGGTGAACACACACACACACACACACATACACACACACACACACTCTCTCTCACACACACGCACAAACACACAAACAAAAAAAACACACACACACACACACAACACACACACACACACCACACACACACACACACACACACACACACCACGCACGCACGCACGCACGCAAGCACAGTTGGACAGATACAACGATAGAAAAGTGCGTTTTCATTCTTGGGGCGATCTACCCCGGAAATGGAACATGGAAGAAGATCTCGTTAGGTCTCGCGAGTCGATCACGCGAACGGCAATTCCTTTCAACAACATGGTAGAGCACAACCCGACCCGAAGCTAGCAGTTGCATTTTGGACAACAACAGGCAGCGTACAGATAGGCGAGGAGGGAAGGAAGTGGTGGGGGGTCTGTAGAGTAGGGTGGGGGGGGGGCGGGGAGGTGGGAAGGGGGATAACGACTGTCCTCGAGGAATTACTGCCAGAATTGCAGACACACCGCTGCAGGAATGCTAGGCGTGGTTCCCCTTGTCGTCAGAATAGAAAGTAATCATCGTTTTTATTCGAGACTGACACCTGCCCTTTTCGATTGAATTAATATCGTTAATCTTCTTTTCTGTCATTGCTTGGACATGAGAATAAAACAGGCGTTATCTTTTCATTACTGAATTAAGAAAGGGAAAAACAACAAACAACAACAACAACAAAAAAAAAAATCCACTTTCTATATGCTAAAGACGCTTTCCTCGACCCAGTGCTGGTCCTTCTCGTCTAGTTATGGTCTTCATGTGGGATACAGGACTGAGTGTGGAAGCGAATGGTCTTCTGCAGGCGCTGTTTCAGTGTACAGAATTTGCATATGTAAATACATATACACTAAGACGGATATTTTGGTTTTCGTTTTTAATTAAAAAAAAAATCTGTTATAATTATAGTCTTATATCCATGCACTAACTGAAAAAAAGTTTAACTTACATGTAAAAATACACAGATACTAAGAATGATACTTTTTTCGATTTTAACTTTTTTAAAACCCTGTTTTACTCCTGTATCCATACATTGACTGGAAAGAAGTTTAAACCACATATATTTATGTAATTAGGAAAAGCCGCTATTTGAACTCGAAGGGATGAATACTTTCCATTTTAATGGCAAAGGGGCCACGCCTAGCATGGCTCATTAATCCATTCTTCATCGTGTGAACGGCAGGAGCAGGTGTGTACACGTCTTTACGGCGATTACTTGAACTTTGACAGTTCTCATCTGGAAAATATCGCAGTGTTTTCTGGTATGTATGAGTGTATATGTGTGTGTGTGTGGGAGGGTATGTATTTATGTATTTATGTATGTATGTATGTATGTATGTATGTATGTATGTATGTATGTATGTATGTATTATGATGTATGTATGTATGTATATATGTGTACATGTATGTTATGTATGTATATGTGTAATATGTATGTATGTATGTGTATATGTATGTATGTATGTGTAAAATGTATGTATGTATGTTATTATGTATGTATGTATTGTGTAGTATGTATGTATGTATGTATGTATGTATGTGTGTATGTATGTGTGTATGTATGTATGTATGATGTATGTATGTATGTATGTATGTATGTATGCGTGTCAAGTATGTATGTATAGTATGTATGTATGTATGTATGTATGTATGTATGTATGCATGTATGCATGTATGTATGTATGTAGTATGTATGTATGTATGTATGATGTATGTATATTATGTATGTGTATGTATTATGTTATGTATGTATGTATGTATGTATGTATGCATTATATATCTCTTTCTGAATGATAATGATAATATAACACTTCAGCAAATGACCAAAAAAAGAGAAAAAGAAGAAAAAGCAAAGCCAGCAATACACATCACCCAAATTTTCATGCAAACAATTTCACCAAAACGACCCAAATCCTTTAAGCCCCAAACCCAAGAAAAAACAAAACAAAACAAAACAAAACAAACAAACAAAACAAAACAGGAATAAGACGATGAAGCAGCCGCTGTGAAGATATACTGAAAACGAATAATCCCAGAACCCTCATCATACCCACACAACGCGATTCTAGTCCCCTAAAACTGCATGAAGTCCGCATCTAATATTCATACATGAGATGCTGGGAGAGAAAATGAGTCACGAAAGCCCACTAAAAGCGTAGAGTTACCGAGGTATTGATAGCTGATGATGCCAGTGAACGAATCATAGTCCACTATTCGTCATCGTCAGTAGGACAGGGCCAGGTGTAAGCACGTCTCTTCATTGATCACCTGGGTTTTGTTTCATTACTGTTGTTAACCAGTAAAAAAAACCATGCAGAGATAATGAGAGAGAGAGAAAGAGAGAGACAGAGAAAGAGAGAGAGAGACAGAGAGAGAGAGACACACACACACACACAGAAGGGAAGGTAAAAAGATAGATAGAAAGTAGATAGATAGAATATCATAGATAGATAGATAGATAGATAGATAGATACATAGATAGATAGAGCGAGAGAGAGAGACAGACAGACAAGCAGACAGACAGACAGACAGACACAGAGAGCGACAAGTTACAAGCGAATTGAGAAACAAAGAGAGAGAGAGAGAGAGAGGAGAGAGAGGAGAAGAGAGAGAGAGAGGGAGAGAGACAGAGAGAGACAGAGGGAGAGAGAGGAGAGAGAGAGAGAGAGAGAGAGAGAGAGAGGAGAGAGAGAGAGAGAGAGAGAGAAGAGAGAGAGAGAGAGAGAGAAGACCGAACTTGACCAGAATTATTTGACAATACCTTTTTTTTTTTGTCTCTTTTATCCGATTATCATAACTCATTTGATCTTTTCTTTTCATATATCCTTTTTATTCTTTATGACGTTGTTCACCGGCTTATTCGTTTGAGAGAGAGAGAGAGAGAGAGAGAGAGAGAGAGAGAGAGAGAGAGAGCCAAGAGAGAGAGAGAGAGAGAGAGCCAGAGAGAGAGAAGAGAAAGAGTAAGAGAGAGAGAGAGAGGAAGAGACAGAGACAGAGAAAGAGAAAGAGACAGAGACAGAGAAAAAGAGAGACAGAGAGAAAGAGAGAGAAGAGAGAGAGAGAGAGAGAGAGAAGAGAGAGAGAAAGAGAGAGAGAGAACGTACCAAACGAATCGTAAATCACAGATACACACACAGAGTGTTGCTCAATGTAGATCAGAAAACAGGAAATATCAAATGCGCAGTCAGACAGCTGGTTAAAAATCTATAGGTGGACAGGAGACTTAGTGGACAGCAAAGGCAAGAGTGGAAGAAATAGTGAAACGCAAACCATGTCTCTCTCTTACACACACAACACACACACACACACACACACACACACACACACACACACACACACACACACACACACACACACACACACACACACACACACACACACACACACACACACACACACTTCCTTGCCTATATCCCTAGAGGATAACTTTTTTTTTCATCTTTCACATATGATCATTAAATGTTGAACATTTGCAGAAAGTGGATAATATTCCTTTGAAGCGGTGAAAAGAAAAAAATCAAACAGTCAGCTGCATGGGAAGGGGTGTGTGTGGGGCGGGGATGGGTGAGAGAGGAGATGCTTGGACTGAGAAAGAGTGAACGAAGTCAGATGTAGAAAGACAAAAAATAAGGCAGACAGGCAAACAGACAGACAGGCAGACAGAGACAGACAGACAGACAGACAGGCAGACAGAGACAGACAGACAGACAGACAGACAGACCAGATCAGACAGAAAGGCAGACAGACCAGACAGACAGACAGGCAGGCAGACAGACAGACCAGATAGGCAGGCAGGAGGCAGGCAGGCAGGCAGACAGACAGGCAGACAGACAAACCGACAGACAGACAGACACACACACACACAGACAGTCAGACAGACAGACAAATATCAAAACGGACTCCAGGGCTGGAACCCAGACATTCAAGGTCTGCACAGAACTCCCAAAAGTGTTAAGGACAATAATTATCACACTAGCTGTCACCCGCCTCCACAAAAGCAAAAGAGAACAGATCGGGGAGGAGGGAGGAGGGAGAAGAGAGGAGGGAAGGAGGTGGGTCAAAAGAAAAAGTACTCTGTTCCCTTACCAACTATTTTCTGTTTCTTTGTGCTTTCGTTCTAGTTCCTTTTCGTCTGAACCTAGTAATTTGAGAGACACTAGCCATGCCACCACTAGCACGCAACATGCCTTGCCTCCCACCATACCCCATTCCCATGTCACGTACTCTTAATCCAAGCCACACAATGCCAAGAAATGGCTAAATGAAAAAGAAAGAAAAAGCCAGAGGAAGGACCTCATTTTCTCTCTATCACCATTACAATTCTACCCTTCTTTCATATCACCATTGCCACGCTACATACAATAAAGAGGAAAGAAAGAAAGAAACTTTGGGTCCATGAAAACAGGTGGAGGAGATTGTCATGCTTGTTGGTTAAACCCCTTCATCATCAGTCTGACATTCTGTTTGTCCATACAAACAGTACCCTTTCTCAACCGCAGCCATCCACTTTCAGATTTACTGGAAATTTTTGTGATTTTCAAAATGGCCAAAATCTACAGAAGTCTATCTTTTTTGTTGGGGACAGACGATGCGAAAGAGAGGGTGAGAATGTGGGTGTGGGAGATGACAATTATATGGAAAGACTTGACAGAATAAGAGAAAAACTATACCTTAAAACAGACAGTCTGACAGACAAAGCGACAGACAGACAGACAGATTTGATAGAATAAGAACCCATAGACCTAAAAACAGACAGTCTGACAGACAAAGAGTCAGAAAGAAAGACAGACAGACCTGATAGAATAAGACAAAATATATCCTTAAAACAGACAGTCCAACAGACAAGGTGACAGAAAGACTGACAGACAGACCGACCTGATAGAATAAGAGGAAAAAATTAGACTTAAAATCAGACAGCCTGACAGACAAACTGAGAGAGAGAGAGAGAGAGAGAGAGAGAGAGAGAGAGAGAGAGAGAGAGAGAGAGAGGGGAGACAAACAGACAGACACACACGCACAGACAAGATCATGTGGAAACAGACTTCAGGGTAAGGACCCAGACACCGTATGTCTCCACAGAACTCCAGCAAGTGTTAAACACAATAATTATCACACTGGCTGTCACCCGCCTCTAGAAGCAAAAAAGTTCTTTCGTGGGGTAAAAGCGAACGGACCCCGTTCCCTTACCCAACCATTTCTCTTTCTTTTTGCTTTCGTTCTAGTTCCTTTTCTCGCCTGAACCTAGTAATTTCAGAGACACTAGCCATGCCACCACTAGCACGCAACATGCTTTGCCTCCCACCACACTCCATTCCCATGTCACCTACTCTTAATCCAAGCCACACAATGCCCAAGAAATAGCCAGGTAGAAAAAAAAAGGAACACAAAAAGGAACAGGAGGAAGGAGCCCATTCACTGTCATGAGCAGTCTTCTCCTTTCCAATTTAACGTAATCCTCCCCTTTTTCTCATTCAGCTCCTCTCCCTACCAGTTCCAGCCTTTCCCCTCCTCTTTCTAGTCCAAGCATCACCACCACTACTCTATTCACATTTCCCCAGTTTCTCTTTTCAAGAGAAAAAAATGTCCTGTCTTTCCTCAGCTGCTAGCCTTCCATCCTCTCTTTTCTTGACTTAGATATAGACATGAAAATAGGTGAAAAGCGAGGACTTTTCCTTCTCATTTCTTAAGTTTAGTTTTCAGGACACATCATCACAATCTCTGTCACTTTTGTTTAACCCTTTGACTCCCGCACCTCATCCACCCACTGCAAAAACCTCACCCTTTGACTCACTCATCCTACACTAGCTTCCTGCAGGAAACTAATGGACAGAGTGAGGGAGTCAAAGGTTAGGTGTTTGCTTTTCTAGCATGATTGACAATGCAGGAGACTGGTGGACAGGGTGAGGGAGTCAAAGGGTTAAAGCTCAGCCATGTCAGGGCTATAACCATTTTAAAACATACACATCTCTGCAGACGTGTCACGTCCGTCAGCAGTGTATAACGTATCACATCGTACGAACAGTTCCATAATGAGCTATGCCATGATTTTCGTTTGTCATGGGTTAGAGATCTACAGTTATCGTAGCAGATACTTAAGCCTACGCATAAACCCTTCGCTGGCAAGACCAGTGGACTCTCAGAAAACTTCCGTCCTCTTTCTGCTATCTCCTATCTACACTGCAAACAGCCAGGACCATCCCGGCCTCAGAAACGTCCTGTCCTATTTCAGTTATCGGATCCGAAAGATCGATCACCCGGCAGGCTGCAGGCCCATACAGAAAGCCTCGTCTTTCACGCTCGGCCCGTCCCCGGGGAAGAATGGCCACACACAACATTCTCATTGTTGCCCTCCCCTCCTCCCCCATCCCCCATCAACGTCTCCCGTGTCCATAATTGATAATGCATTATATCCATCTGCAGCAGGAGTCAGCATTATTGGTAGAGAGAATGGAAGGTTTCTAGCGGAATGATGTCATTATTATGTACAAAAAGAGTGGAATTATATGATTCTTATGTACGCAGAGAGTTGTATTATATCAGTGATACGCAAAACGAGTGAGAATCGTATCATTACTGTGTGCAAAGAGTGTGGGATTTGTATCATTATCATAAGCAAAAAGAATGGAATTCTATCATAACGTACGAAAAGACTTGTCTTGTCTTGTATTAAATACGCGTTCTTATTCTTTTTTCGTTTTTTTTTTTCTGGTTCCTAATGACATTATATCATTTTTTTTTATACAAAACGAGTGACAGCGCATCATTCTTACGCACAAAGAGAATAGAATCATACCATTATTTATATACAGTACACGTAGAAAATATCATTAATATGAATGAATGTCATTATGGTGTACGAATATGGTGGATTTATGTCAGAATTTTCAATGAACTGAGTACAATCATATATTACTAAGTACAAGGAGGATGGATTTATGTCAGTATTATGGACAGAAAGAGTGGAATTATATCATTATCACGTAAAACGCGAATACAGTATATATTTTTTCTGCATACATATTTTATGCATCTTTAACGTAATAGGGATCTAGTAATTATAACTATGACGCGATTCTGGCAAAACTGACGTGATTTTGGGATTATTCGCTGACGCACTGGTGACAGTGTGATTCTTTGGCTTAAACGATGACGTCTATAATGACCTTTGTGAGTTAAAAAAACTGTGTGCAGCTTTGAGGCACAATTACATGCCCTCTTTCATCATTCGAGTTTTCACGATTTTCAACAGAGAAACCGCTTTTAATCTGTAGATATACTATGCCACAGGCATGTGAAAATGATAAGATGATGGCAACGGGATATATCCGCCACAAAACTGGAAGGGGATCGAAAGAAGACAAAAAAGAAGAGAGAAGAAGAAGAAGAGATGATGATGAAAAGAAGAAGAAGAAGATGAAGAAGAAGATGGAAGAGGGAAGAAGAAGAAGAAGAAGAAGAAGGAAGAAGAGAAGAAAAGAAGAAGGAAGAAGAAGAAGAAGAAAGAAGAAGAAGAAGAAGAAGAAGAAAGAAGAAGAAGAAGAAGAAGAAGAAAAGAAGAAGAAGAAGAAGAAAGAAGAAGAAGAAGAAGAAGAAAGAAGAAGAAACAGAAGAAGAAGAAGAAGAAGAAGAGAAGAAGAAGAAGAAGAAGAAGGAAGAGAGAAAAGAAGAAGAAAAGAAGAAGAAGAAGAAGAAGAAAAGAAGAAGAAAGAAGAAGAAAGAAGAAGAAGAAGAAGAAGAAGAAGAAGAAGAAGAAGAGAAGAAGAAGAAGAAGAAGAAGAAGAAGAAGAAGAAGAAGAAGAAGAAGAAGAAGAAGAAGAAGAAGAAGAAGAAGAAGAAGAAGAAGAAGAAGAAGAAGAAGAAGAAGAAGAAGAAGAAGAAGAAGAAGAAGAAGAAGAAGAAGAAGAAGAAGAAGAAGAAGAAGAAGAAGAAGAAGAAGAAGAAGAAGAAGAAGAAGAAGAAGAAGAAGAAGAAGAAGAAGAAGAAGAAGAAGAAGAAGAAGAAGAAGAAGAAGAAGAAGAAGAAGAAGAAGAAAAGAAGAAGAAGAAGAAGAAGAAGAAGAAGAAGAAGAAGAAGAAGAAGAAGAAGAAGAAGAAGAAGAAACAGAAGAAGAAGAAGAAGAAGAAGAAGAAGAAGAAGAAGAAAAAGAAGAAGAAGAAGAAGGAATGGGAAAAAGCAGGGACGATAATAATAATAAAAAAAAATAAAAGGGGTAATGTTCACGCTTTTCATTTCCATAACAATTATAACTATAGTAAAAGGTCAGTCATCCGGACGCCAGCTACGTTTGCATTTTAAACATAACACAAATGAACGAACGAACGAACAAACAAACAAACAAACAAACAAACAAACAAACAAACAAACAAACAAACAAACAAACAGGAAGCAAAGAGCATCAAGGCCGGTAATGGGGATACAGTTACCCCCATATCCATCAAGATGGTCCCAAACATTCAAGCTGAAATGTCTGTGCGTGTCTCTGGGAACTAATATCCTTTAATGTGTCTCGATAATTATTCTAGTTGAACAGTCGATAATGTGCTGCTTATGAAAAGGATAAAGCCACATTACCATTCTTATTACAAATTATTAAAAAACTACAACAACAACAACAAACGTCAAAGCAAACTTACAGCGAA
>CM060306.1:73273011-73280511 GCA_030674185.1 Monoplex corrugatus | reverse complement strand
ACACACACACACACACACACACACACACACACACACACACACACACACACACACACACACACACACACACACACACACACACAAGACATACAGACACAAACACACAGACAAACAGAGAAACAGAGATATAAGCAGGGGAGAGGCAGAAGAGTCACTTCAAAATGTTCTAAGTATCAGAGAGCAGACGACACAGCTGCGAATCACAGGCAAACCTATCTCCCGGCCACATTTCCAAGGGACGGACCCTAAGCTGTTGTACACCCCCAGATAGTAACTCCCCACTAAATAACATTCCAAGCTAATCAGAAGCACTGCAGTTAGGATTTTGCTGTTTATGGTACCGTGCTTAGCTCGCTCCAGACAAGGTTTGCACTTATAATACCTAGTACTAGTACCACGACCACACTGATCCGCCCCTATCTGTCCATCTGACCGTGTTTCTCTCTCTGTCTCTCTCCCTATCATCAACTCACTCTCCCTGTCTCTGTCTGCCCACCTGCCTGTCTGTCTCTGTCTGTCTGTCACTCTCTTTGAAGGATTAGGAGTAAGACAGGTCCAAGGAGACTTAATGCTACTCTCCTTGAATCCTTGAGTAATAATGTGTTCTGAACTCTCTCTCTAGCTCCCCCCTCTCTCTCTCCCTCTGTGCCCCCTCCCCCCCACCGCTGTACATTTTCCAAGGGAAGAGTATGTGGTCGCAAGTTTATAGAGGTAAGTATGGTTGTTTTCTGGCAATAGGCATTTGTTACTAGTGATAACATTAAAAAAACAAAAAACATACACAACAATCAGTTACAGCCTTAAAAGACTTTGAGTACTGAAAAAACTGAAAGAAAAATTGCAGTTAGGAACCATTCAAAACTAATCAGACCAATTGGATTTAGGAGCCTGTCGTTTTCAATACATGTGAAGGTCTCCAGACAAGCTCAGCGCTTTTCAGAACTACATCTAATCCCACTCTTTTTTTTTTTTAAATCTCTCTTTCTCGCTCTGTCTACAAGGCTTGGGAAGGGAAATACAGAGCTTTCTTGCAGTAGTCATTTGGATTTGGTGGAAAAAAGACATGGTCTGGACAAACACCGTACACACACATACATACGCACATACGCGTGCACACACGAATACACAAGCATGCACACCTCAAAAACATACACATACATACACATGTATGCGTTTACACACACACACACACACACACACACACACACACACACACACACACACACACACACACACACACACACACACACACACACACACATACACACACACACACACACACACACACATACACACACACACATACACACACACACCACACACACACACACACACACACACACACACACACACACACACACACACACACACAAACATATCAAAGAAACCATGCTCTCATCAAACTACTCCGACTCCAAGACAGCACTCAACGCAGCCAGCAAAGACGTTGCCAGCCACAACTCCCAGCCACAGCACAGGTCTAATGTAACAGTCATGAGCCGTAACACAGCGCTAAGAAGTATTCCCTACTAGCGACCATTCCAAACTAATCAAGACACTGCAGTCAGAAGCCTGTTGTTTATGGTAACGTGCTAAGCTCTCTCCAGACAAGCTATGCCTTATAACATCTACTAGTACTATGACCACCCCTTTATTCCACCATGTCCATCCCTCTCTGTCTCCCTCTCCCAACCAAACTATCTCTCAGCCATTAACTCCCATTCTCTCCTCTCTCTCTCTCTCTTATATATATATATATATATTATATTTATATACATATTATATACATACATACAGATAGATAGATGAAGATAGATAGATAGATAAATAGATAGATAGATAGATAGATAGACAGACAGATATATATATATATATATATATATAGATAGATAGATAGATAGATAGATAGATCTGTCTGTTTGACTCTGTTTTGTTTTCTTTCTCTCTCTGTCTATATGTCTGTCTCTGTTCTGCTGTCTCTCTCTCTCTCTCTTTCTCTCTCTCTCTCTGTATCTCCAACCAACAACTTTCAAGGAAGGAGTCTGTATCTTACTAGAAGTAGTCCGTCGCTTCCAGTGATATCAAATACGATACCCAACTACAGCTTTTAAGACTGATCATAAGTACTCCAAAAATGCAGTTCTGTACATGTTAAGTCCATTCCAAACTAATCAGACGCACTGCCATTGGAAGTCTGGTGTAATGGTACCATGCTAAGCTGCCTCCAGACAAAGCTCGACACTTTAAAAAGTAATAAAACCACCTGTCCTTCCTCCCTCACCTTCCTTCTTTCTCCCAATCCTAAAATCCCAAGAAAGGAAGTATGTGTCTGCAAGTTCTTGGACTAAAAACAGTAAACTATTTGTAGCTAGTCATTTGTTATTTGTGTTAATACAACTTCTAATCAATGGTTTAACTCTTTGACTCCTGCACCCTATCCACCAACTGCAAAAACGTAACCCTTTTATTCCTCACCCTATCCACCAGCTTCCTGCAAGAAGCTGGTGGATAGGGTGAGGAATCAAAGGGTTAAGTTTTTGCTTTGCTAGCATGATTGGCAATGCAGGATGCTGTTGGATAGGGTGAGGAAATCAAAGGGTTACGTTTTCGCTTTGCTAGCATGGTTGGCAATGCAGGAAGCTGGTGGATAGGGTGAGGGAATCAAAGGGTTAAGTTTTCGTTTTGCTAGCATGGTTGGCAATGCAGGATGCTGGTGGATAGGGTGAGGGAATCAAAGGGTTAAAGACTGATCACAAGTACCCTGAAACGAAATGACCTACATGTAGAACCATTCCGAACTTATCAGACGCAGTAGAGGAGGGAGCTTATGGTTTATAGTACCGTGCTAAGCTGTCTCAAGACATGCTTGCACTTTTAAGAGTACTGCAGTAAGCACCATTCAAAACTAATCACATGTACTGACTTAAAAACAAGTGTGACTGCCGGCGTTGAAGCAAAAGGAACCAGAAAAACACGAAAAAAGAATCAGAACGGGTTTAATACAACCAGACAAGCCAGGCGCAAATTTTCGGCCAACTGGCCTTTGTCAAGCGTAAAATCACAAACAAACAAACACCAAATACAAAAATTAGGAGAAAAAGACTGAAACTTCCCTGCTGCTTCGTCCAGTGGGAGAACTGAAACTTCCCTGCTGCTTTGTCTAGCGTCAGAAAAGTCCTTTTCTCCCACTGGACGAAGCAGCAGGAACGTTTCAGTCTTTTTCTCCTATTTTTTTGTATTTGGTGTTTGTTCGTTTGTGATCTTACGCTTGACAAAGGGCAGGTGACCGAAAACTTGCGCCTGTCTTGTCTGGTTGTATTTAATAAGCGTTCTGATTCTTTTTTCGTGTTTTTTTTTCCTGGTTCATATGTACTGAAGTTTGGCTACTATTTTTTACAGAACTGAGCTGAGCTGTCTCCAGACACGTTGAACACTTTTAAGACCTACTAAGACCACCCCTCCTCCCCATCATAGACCACCTATAAAGTAGGTGCCAGAAGGATCTCCACTTCATCATAGTTCGGAGGGGAAGGGGCTTCTGTGGCTGAGGGACCGCCAGAGCTGTGTTGTTGTAGCTTCAGCTACTGGTGAAGCCACCCAAGCCACACAGGTCGAAGGGTAGAGGTCTGACAAAGCACGACCCTTAGTCCCCCAGGTTGGGTGTTGGGCTTAGAGATAACGGTCCAGTCCTAGAAAAAAGCCTTGTTAACAGCAACAGAAGAAACCGACAATAGTTATTATGTGTGATGGACTTTCGCAGTCATCAGAAAATTTTCGAATAAATGGTTGCATTCATGCTGAAAGTAAGCCACTGCCAGGAAGATAGAAGTCATGAACGCGAAATGCAATACTCGGATAAGATTCTGAAATGCAAGAACCACACACTAAACAGGTGAATAAACTCATTAGAGATGAGATGTTATAATAAACACATCATTGAGTTTGCAAAAGCAGACGGACAGGATCAAACAGACGTAAAACTAACACAGGAGAAACAGTACTGTGCTCGAGAAAAGTCGACAACCAACATCATGAGGGGTTAGCTATCATCCTGAAGAAAGGAACAAGTATCTGATGAAATGGAAACCTATCGACAGCGAGAGCAGCCTTCAAACACAACATGCATGCTCTCTCTTTCTCTCTCTCTCTTCTCTTTCTCTTCTTTCTCTCTTTTCTCTCTCTCTCTCTCTCTCTCTCTCTCTCTCTCTCTCTCTCTCTCTCTTCTCTCTCTCTCCCCCCTCTGTCTCTTATCATCATCATTTTGTTTTCGCATGACTAGCATTTTGTTTATCGTGTTTGTAAATTTCAAATATTTTGCGGTGCCCTATTTTCTGTTGTCTGAATGCAAGTACTTTGCAACTGAAACAACCCTTCTTTCCATCTCTTGGGGCTATGACAATCTACCTACATTTGCCTCACTAGACACTTGACGCAAGTTGGTTGGCAACAGAAAATATGCAAGTTGATCTCTGTGCTAATATCTTTATCGTTGGAAAATAAACTTACATTTCATTTCATGTCTCCCAACGCTCAGTTTCTACGCAAAAAAAAAAAAGTGTCTCATGATGTCAGTGGATAAAATGAAAAAATGTGTGGCACTAGCTATTTGGACCTGGCGATAAGTGCGACGTCCAACCACAGATTTAAAGACTAACAGAAAGAACTGAAAAACTAAAACCGAACAACTCCACCACCCCTGCCGTCTCCACTGTGTACATGTGAGAACCATTCAAAACTACTCAGACGCACTACAGTCTGGAGTCTGTTGCTTATTGCATCGTGTACAGCGTATCATGTGCAAAGTTTTCAGACAAGCTGCACACTTTGAAAGCTACTAAGACCAGCTCACTATCCACCTACGCGCGCGCACGCGCGCGTGCACACACAACACACACACACACACACACACCACACACACACACACACACACACACCCCCTCCCACACACACATCTCTCCTCGTTATGCTTCCTCGCTCGCTCTCTTCCACAAATATCGAATACTTAGCAGAGAATTTATGATTTGCCAACTTCGCTGGCGAAGAGAAGGAGCTCTCATGGTCCTACTAGGTATGGGTGATTAGGACAGTGTTTATTTTGTCCAACATAATTTTTTCGCGTGTAGTGACAGTTGCTGTCCCCATAGAAGGCTGGTCTCAATAGTACGGCTCCATCCATTTTGTTTTCATGTACGCGTGTAGTGACAGTTGCTGTCCCCATAGAAGGCTGTCTCAATAGTACGGCTCCTCCATTTTGTTTTCATGTACGCGTGTAGTGACAGTTGCTGTCCCCATAGAAGGCTGGTCTCAATAGTACGGCTCCATCCATTTTGTTTTCATGTACGCGTGTGTTTTTGTCTGAAAATGAAGTTTGGTACAGAATTTTGCCAAGGGCAACTCTTTCGTTGTGATGGGATCTTTTATATGTATAAAATGCATGTAACACACATCAGTTTATCATCTTACGCGAGAGACAACCACATATACCATCACTAACAATGCACACATACCACCACTTAAAACACACATACCACCACTCACAACGCACAGACACCACCACTCAAAACACACACATACCACCACTCACAACGAACACATACCAGAACTCACAACGCACAGACACCACCACTCAAAACACCACATCCACCACTCACAACGAACATACCACCACTCAAACACACAACCACATACCAAGACACTCCACATCAAAACACACACATACCACCACTCACAACGCACACATACCACCACTCAAAATCTAGCGAAGAGGGCAGAAACTCCCTGTCTGCTTGGAAATCGAACCTGACACCCTTCGCCTCCAAGAAGGATGGTTTACCAACTGGACCACCACATTTATACCGCAAGAAATGGATGCAGTGATAACCAGGACGCCATCATCACCATGTGCCTTGCTGCATGGCGTTGGCGATCATGGCCCTCCACGTGAATCTGTCCTTTGTTGCTGCAAGTACTTCTCCCACCTTCTCTGTTTTCACCCAATGCGCAAATCCGTCCAATATTTTCTCCATGGGCCTACCTGGTGCTCTTTTTCCCTCCAGCTTTCCTGTCATAACTAGGTGCTCTGATTTCTCTTGCCTCACTAAGTGTCCTATACATGTTGCTTGTCTTTTCTTAATCTTCTTTATTAATGTTCTTTTTGTGTCTGCCTCTTTTAAGACTGTTTTATTTTGTGTGTTTTTTGTTTGTTTGCTGTCCATTAAACAACATTTTAGCTGCCTCAATCTTGTTCTGACTTTGCGTATTGACTGTCCACGCTTCACATTCGCACAACAATATCGGCTCTATTTAACGATGAAGAACTCTCTTCCCGAGTGTTAATTGATAGGCATTTGTTGGTAAGAACGCTTTTCATTTTCTTGAATGCTGTTTTAGCTTGGCCGATTCTGTTGGCTGTTTCTAATGTGCATCTGCGTCTGGTGAGATGACAACCAGGACATAGTGTGGGCAAAGTGCTCATTGTGTTTTATGGACAAGTGTTGGGGGAATGGCAATGCTGGGGTTGACACTGGTCTCTATGCTGTGCACGTGCACTCCACCCCTAGATCCTGATATAGAAGGGTTTTGAAATGCATGAAATTCAGCAGACGTTTGGAGCGGTTATGCAAGTTTGAGTTTGTGCGCCAATAACTGTCCAAACTTCAGACATTAAACTGATGGAGGGAGAAATCAGAATTGAAATATTCAGTGAGAAATAGCAACAACTCCATTTGAAGTGATGTGACTATATCACAAACATTTAGGGAATATAGTGTAAACAAGCCTACCATTGACTGGAGACAGAGCCAATGCGCATATGATTTAAATTGTAATGATTATAATCACAGATCAGTTACAATAAACATGATTCAAAATAAAGCAATTTATTTAACTAATGTTACATGTTGTATGAATAAAATACTGCATAATTTCATAATTACTTATTAACAGACATAAATAAAACAGAGAGAAAGAGAAAGAACAAGAGAGACAGAGTGACAGAGAGGCGGAGGACGAAAGAGAGAGAGACAGAGAGAGAGAGAGAGAGAGAGAGAGAGAGAGAGAGAGAGAGTCAGACAGACAGAAAATAAACAGAGAGAGAGAGAGAGAAAGAAAGAGAGAGAGAGAGAGAGAGAGAAAGAAAGAAAGAAAGAAAGAAAGAGAGAGAGAGAGAGAGAGAGAGAGAGAAGAGAAAGAAGAGAGAGAGAGAGAGACAGAGAGACAGAGAGAGATCAACAAAATACAACGTTGATAACGAATACATTCAGTGAAAACGCAGGCTTGTGTGACAAAGATAGCACACAAGGAATCGATACACACACGCAGACGATGTTCCTTCAAGGCACGTGCCGTTTGACATTTGAAGCTTTTTCACTTACATGTACTTACATTTCATTATCTGCGCTTTACATGCACTGGCTCTCACGTTAGTTCTCAGCTCCCGTTAATCAGCTATCTATTTATCTGTCTATCCACAGTGTGAAAATATTGCTGGGAATAAGTTCT
>CM060306.1:73218011-73260511 GCA_030674185.1 Monoplex corrugatus | reverse complement strand
CCCCGCCGCATGATGTTGGTGATCATGGCCCTCCGCACGAATCTATCCTTTGTCGCTGCAAGTACATCACCCACCTTGTCTGTCTTCATCCACTCCGCAAGCCCATCCAATATTTTTTCCCTGGGCCAATCTGGTGCTCTTTTTCTCTCCAGTTTTTCCTGTTGTGACTAGGTGCTCTTAATTTCTCATGCCTCATAAAATGTCATATAGATGTTGCTTGTCTTTTCCTGACCTTCTTCATTAATGTTCTTTTTTGCCTCTGCCTCCTTCGAGACTGTCTCGTTTGTTTTCTTTGCTGTCCATGGAACTCTGAACATTCTTCTTAGAAACCACTTTGCAGCAGCCTCAATCTTTTTTCTGACTTTGCCTCAGATCTAAAAGCAGCAAGCGTTCGATGGTGTAATGAAAATGGTATTTGTTCAGAAGATACTAAAATACATGACCAACGACAACGCCTTCAACAGAACATGATACTGGTGTTCACTGGCACAGCAAACAGACCGTTCATTGATATCAAGTACTTAGGATCGATTATCCATTACATAAAAATGTTTGTTCATTTTTCTTCAACTAGATGCAGATTGTTTTGACAAATAGTGGAGGCAGTGGTGAAATCGGTACAACTGTTTTTTCAGACCATTCTCTCGCAAATAACATTATGTAAAAGGCAATGCGTGCATGTCTGTGCATGCATATTTGTGTGTGTGTGTGTGTGGTGTGTGTGTGTGTGTGTGTGTGTGGTGCGCGCGCGCGCGTATGTATGTGAGTGTGTGTGTGTGTGTGCATGTGCGTGTGTGTGTGTGAGAGAAAGAGAGAGAGAGAGAGGAGAGAGGGATAGAGAGGGAAAGAGAGGGAGGGAGAGAGAGAAAGACAGAGAGAGAGAGAGAAAGAGGGAGGGAGAGAGGGAAAGAGAGAGAGAGAGAGAGGAAAGAGAGAGAGAGAGAGAAGAGAGACAGAACAGACAGACAGACAGACAGGGACTGTTTTCAGGGGAGAACCAATACCAGCAGAGTTAAAAAAATTGTTGATTTTTAACATGAATTTTTAAAGCCTTTACATTTAAATGCCAAAATGATCCCACAAAACGAGGACAATTACAACAAATAGTAGGTCTACTTTTCTATCTTGCTTGAATACTTTCCAAATGATACTCCATACCGTTTTGTTCTGTTATGATATCCTCAGACACACAACAGTAATATCAAGAGAAGTCTGCTGTAAACTCATCGCGTGTAGAATCGGCAGACAAACTATTGTTATTCATAGATATTGCAGTATAAATGAATTCTATCAGACAATGCCATAAGATGAAAGACTGGAAAGAGAGAGAGAGAGGAGAGAGAGAGAGAGAGAGAGAGAGAGAGAGACAGAGACAGAGACAGAGACAGAGAGACATAGAGAGAGGGAGAGAGAGAGAGAGACAGACAGACAGAGAGAGACAGATAGGGAGAGAGAGAGAGAGATAGACAGGGAGACAGAGACAGAGACAGAGAGAGAAAGACAGACAGACAGACAGAGAGACAGACAGAGAGAGAGACAGAGACAGAGACAGAGAGAGAGAGAGACAGACAGAGAGACAGGAGAGAGAGAGAGAGAGAGAAAGACAGACAGACGGACAGACAGAGAGAGAGAGAATAACAGACAGACAGAAGAGAGAGAGAGAGACAGACAGACAGAGAGAGAAGGAGAGAGAGGGACAGAGAGAGAGAGAAGAGAGAGAGGAAGAGAGAGAGAGAAGAGAGAGAGAGAGAGAGAGAGAGACAGAGACAGAGAGACAGAGAGAGACAGAGAGACAGAGAGAGGAGAGAGAGATTAGAGATGAAACCCAGTGTCGTGATGATTCTCATTTTGTTTTCGTTGTCTTGGCCTGTTACTGGTTTTGTTGTTGCAGTGGAGATAACAATGACGAAAACCAATAACAAAGGGTTGAGGAACTGGGCCCCGTAAGAACAAACACATCAGCACAGTATGTATTGTCGTCTGTCTTGCTTACAGACACCTGATATAGGGCAGACGACCCTTACTTGTGTTCTCTAGTATACAGACAGCTCCCTGCATTCATTAACTATGATAGTAACGTAAAAGATGTTTTTATTATGAAGATTATGATAATAGTACAACACAACAACAACAACAACAACAACAACAACAACAACAACAACACAATTACTACTACTACTACTACTATTTTTACTACTTCTACTCTGCTGCTACTACTTCTACTTCTGATAATATAACAACAAAAACACACCACCACCACTACTATTACTGATGATGATGACGACGACGATGATGATGATGACATTATCCTCCTCCTCCTCCTCCTCCTCCTCTCCTCATCATCATTGTTACAAAGCACTAAATGTTGACGTAGAAACCAAATATTGACACGCACTCTCGTTATTCACAACAGCATTCACTGAAAAATAACAAAAACAACTTGAGGTATAAAACATACACACACCGTAAGGGAGTGGACAGAGTGAGAGTGAGAAGGAGGGATGAGTGTGTACAGAGAAAATCACTACTGGACAAAAAAGATAAGTCTTAAAGCTAGAATTGAAGGAAGAATTTGTGAAAGTCGAAGAGACAAGGGAAGCTCATTCCATTCGTCCCAGTTTCAGTTCCAATTATCCTGCTGCTGCTGCTGATCATAAAGGTGTTTTCAAAGATAAAAAGAATGACGATGACAACGATGAAGACTATAATGGTGACAATATTGACAGTGAAGTTGCTGCTGATGATGTAAAAATTGTCTTTCATACAACAAAAGAATGATGGACTGTTTGAGTGACAAAGATGTCTTTTAAACATCAAACGATGATGATGACAAAGATGTCTTTTAAACTTCAAAACACTGATGACGAATAGTTGAATGATGAAGCTATTGATGCTGCTGGTGATAATAATGTAATTATGCTAGTGGTAATAGTAAGGTTTGTTTTTCAAACTGTAGAGGGATGCTGGTGATAATGATGAAGGTTATGGCTGGTAACGACGATATTGACTATAATACTGTCGTTGATTTCCTTCTTCTTCTTTTTTTTCCTGATTCTTCTTCTTCTTCTTTTTCTGCTTGTGTTGTCTGGAATTCTTGCGTGCACTCACAATACATACGAATAAGATTTTACGTGCATGGCCGTTTTCAGCCAGCCACGTACTCCGTTTTTGGAAAAATGTTGATGATGAGGAGGATGTCTCTCAAACTTCAAAGGAAAGATGATGATAATCATGAAGATTATGACGCTAGCGACGATGCTGAAAATGCTGCCGCTGCTGCTGCTGCTGCTGACAAGGATGTCTCCGAAACTTCAAAGAAACGGTTCCTCTAATTAGCATTGACACATCCCTGTCCCGTCAACGTGCCCGTGGCGTTCTGTCCGGCTGATTTTCCCCTCCGTGGGTCCTCAGCCGTTCCCTTGCTTCCCAGAACCCTCTTGTCCCAGTCTCAATAAGGTGCCGCCGACGGGCACACAAAATGTCAGGACCATAAATGGGGAAATGTGTCTAATTACTTCACGTATCCTACGCGTCTTGATAATTAAGCTGACTCGCTTCGATACTCTCATTCTCCACTCCTACACACAAATACATACGCATATCCACGCGCATGTGCGCAAACACACACATACTACAATAACAAAAAGCGGAAGAAGGAAGAGGAAGAAGAAGAAGAAAGAGGGAGGAGGAGGAGGAGGAGGAGGAGGAGGAGAAGATGGAGGACGAGGAGGAGGAGGAGAAGGAGAAGAAGGAGGAGAATAATAATATAATGATAATAATAATAATAATTGATAATAATAATAATAATAATATAATAATAATAATAATAATAATAATAATAATAATAATAATAATAACAATAATAATAATAATAATAATAATAATAATAATAATAATAATAATAAGAAGAAGAAGAACTGACAACGCCACAACCTTAAGTATACATATAAAATCCATTATAACACTTCCCATCGAGAACATTATAATCACCACCAGATTTCTATACTAACAGAATAGCCTAAGGCCTATGGCAAAGATAACGGAGTACACTCGAACACTTAATGAGAAAAAGGTAGAGAACTGCAACAGTGAAGACAGAGACAATAAATATGAACAAGATGGTCTAAAGCTGAAAAAAAAAAAAACCGCGGCAAAGTCTGGATCACAAAGCTTCAAAGATTTATTCACCCAGATGTAAATGGATGTGTGGTCCTTTTTAGGGTTGTGGAAGGTAGAGCAGTGAAAGACACTGTTAAAAAATAAGCAGAACCCGAGAGTAATGAGATTTCTTTTGCGTCATTTCCCAACGACCTTTAAGGTTAAGGGTCCACTCTTACTCTTTTATGAAACCATTTTGAACGCGGACTGTTAATGATCTAACCTAATAGTTATGAAAAAGGTATTTGATACAAAGGGGATAAGGTTAAAAGTGATACAGATAACAGGCGCTTGATAGATGGGATCAAGTAAAGAACGATTCAAACAACAGGCACGTGATAAGTACGGGATAGGATTAAGAAAGATACAAATAAGAGGCACTTGATACGTAAGGGATAACGTTAAGAAAGACACAAATAACAGACACGTGATAAGTAAAGGGTTAGGTTAAGAAAGGTACACTTAACAGGTAATTGGTAGGTAGGGGAAAGGTATAAGAAAGATGCAAGTAACAGGCACTCGATAAGAAAGGTGCAAAAAAAACAAGCACCTGATATGTATGGGATAAGATTAAAAAAAAGATGCAAATAACAGGCACTTGATAAGTAAGGGATAAGATTAAAAATGATGCAAATAACAGGCGCTTCATAAGCATGGGGATAGGGTTGAAAAGATGCAAATAAGAGGCATTTGATAAGTAGGGGATATGATTTAAAAAAAAGATGCAATAAAGAGGCACTTCATAAACTGGAGATAAGTTAAAGACATATACAAATATCAGGCGATTGGCAGGTATGGGATAACGCTAAAAACAATACAAATCATCCAAACACTCGCATTTTGACTACGACTTGTTGCAATCAACGAATTTAAAAGCATCTTCCAAAGTGACAAAGACGGATCACCCAAGAAAGTCATGATGGTTAATTTTTACAATAACAGGTTGTTGAATTGAGGTCATGTTACAATTAGATCATCGTCCAGCTGGAATCAGTAGATTACAAAATGTTCTAAACACGTAAGAAGGGATCATACAAGGTAATTGTTAACCAGAATCACACAAAAAAATAGAAAGAAAACCCACATTTAACCCGTTGACTCCCGCACCCTGTCCACCAGCAACCTGCACTGTCGGCCATGCTAGCAAAGCAAAAACTTAATCCTTGGACTCCCTCACCCTTTCCACCAGCTTCCTGCAGGAAGCTGGTGGATAGGTGAGAGAGTCAAAGGGTTAGGTTTTTGCAGTAATGTTGATGGGTAGGGTGCGGGAATCAAAGGGTTAAGACACAAAACAAACCAGTGCCAAGTTTCGTTCAACTGGCCTATGTCATGCGTACACACCAGACAGCAAGGAACTCGTACAAAAGCCTTAGGCCTTAGGAAAAAATAAAAACAGCAAGACTTTCCTGAGCATTGGGTAAACAAGAGAAAATGGACTCAGCGTTTTCTCCTGCTAAATCACACACCGGAGAAGTTTCAGTTACTATTTTATCCTTAGTTTTCTGTATCCGTCAATATACTGGCTGTTGGCTACGCTTGACAAAGGCAAGTTGGCCGAAACTTTGTGCCGGTCTTGTTTTGTGTCTTAAATACGCATTCTGTTTCTATTTCCCTATGTCTCTAGTTCCTCTTTGCTTGAACGCTGAAAGTCACTTGGATTCTGGTAATCACTGTACAAAAGATACCCAGTGGAATCAATATTTTGAAAAACCGTGGATAAAGGGTATTACACGTGATAGTCATCAATAAAAGATACCTAGTTGGAACCAACAGTTTAGAGAAAAAGCATACATAAAGAGCATTGCACCAGACAATCTTCATGCTCAAATCAAAATATGATGGCTAGAGGGAATCAACGGTTTTAAACCCATCATCTATTATCCAACTTATAAAGGGTATTACACAAGACAGTCTTCATACTCAAATCAAAATATAGCAACTGGAGGGAATCAACGGTTTTAAAGCCATCATCTATCATTCAACGTGTAAAAGAGATCACACAACGCAAGCCATCATACTCACAAAGAATGGTGATGATGATGAAAACGATGAAACATGTCTGACTGGTGAGACCCTGACCGATGCATCATAGTCGTTTTTCGGTCGCCCTCTCTTCAGTCAAAAAAATAAAATCACTCCAAACCGATGTTGAAAATTCAGTCCACCATCACTGTCCGAGTCCGATTCAGTCTGGCGACATCATATTGCACTATTCTTCTTCCCTCGCAGTGACTTTCACTTAGAACGACTATCAAACATTGTGAGATAGGCAGGCTTTGCCCAGAAATAATACAAACTCCTAAACATACAGAAATGGAAGTATCGGAGGTGTGAGGTATACAATATATCCCCTCCTCCCTTCTCCCTCTTCCTCCAAAAGACCCAACAAAACAACAACAAGCAGCAAACACCCAACTACTGGTCCTCATCAAAAGACAACCAAACCAAAACCAAAGAAAACAAACAAAAACACCCCAACAAAACCAAACACAAAACCAAGGGTGAAATAAAATTAAAACAAAAAACACACAAAAACCAAAAACCAAAACAAACCAACCAGAAACCTTTGAATTATGAACGAAAGAAAAAAAATGCAAAGATTAACCTTTTACACTTCGACTTACTGAACAGACAGAGGTTAATGTAAAACAAGCCATTATCCCTCCCCCTTTGAAGTCCAAGAATGAAAACAAAAAACAAACAAAAAACAAACAAAAAACAAAACAAAACAAAAAACGAAACGATACTATGAACTATAAAGCGAATATTAATGGTATAACAAGAAACAGTATTTCCTCAAACAAACAAACGAATCTAGACACTAGTGACTACAACCCAAAGACAGTAAAAAAAAATTACAATGGAAAAATCAGTATCGTATACAGCAGACGGCGACCGCTATAGTCTGACATTTGAAACCGAAGACATACTGCATTACAACGTGCACGCAGACATCTCTCCCCAAACATCGTCTTGTCTTTTCTTCACATACTGCATGCGATCGCCTTTGGCGTTTGACACCTCTTATCGATCAGAACAGAACACTGGGGTCTTTATTCGTAACACCACTGCCAGATCACATCGAGAAACCCAGACCTGCACATTTACAGCGCTTCTGAAATAATACTTTTAGAAATAAACAAAAATAATAAAAAGAGAAAAATAAAACCGGGAATGACTGACTGGTAGTTTTTATGAAATAAACCAGAATGGGCAGGGGAATTCTTAAGCAAAGAATGATTGAGTACAGGTAAAACGCATCTATAGATGGAAATCATAAATCATTAAAGAGAAACGTCAATAAAAACCAATAGATAAATAAATAGATAAAAAAGAAATACAATAAATAAATAAATGAATATGAATAAATAAAGAGACAAATAAAATAACCAGCACCAGTTAATATAAATTCACTAAAATTACCCCCTAAAACCGCTTATAGAAAAAAAAAAACCACAACGAAAAAGAGATTTCAGCAGATGCATAAGGTAGGAGGAGGAAGGACGCAGCAAGCGTAGAAGACAGTAATACATGTACAGTAGTGGCGACATGAGTAGCACCTGTCCACCCGACAGACGACCGCGCCAACAGACGACCAGTGTGACAGGCTGACTTTTCCCTCTACACCTCGACCACTCCTTCCTTTCCTGCCCTCCTTCCTTCCTTCCTTCCTTGCCTTGCCTTCCAGTGTTGGCAATCTTTCAGCCAGCCTTCCTTCCACTTGCCCCGTGTTCATGCGAGCACTGATTTGATATTCCTCACGGACTAGTAGTAGTAGTACACTTTGCCTTCGTGCCTCCCTCAATCCTCCAGGGGGCTTGGCCACTGTTCTTGTTGTTGTTGTTGTTGCAAGTGTACGTACGTCAACTTGCTTGACACGAGTACGAATGTTCAGCGCTTGTTGGCAAATCCTACACCTTTCTCCTAGACTTGGTCATTTGACTTGCAGGTATCTTATCTGCACCTTGATACACGTGCGAACACAGCCTGTTAAAATGCTTGTTCTTGGGAGTCTGACAGGTGATACCTGCCTTGTCACACATGCGCACGAATAGTGTGTCTGCTAACTGATACACGAAGAGATAAATGTAACATTAAACCCATCGTTTATTGGACTTTCCCCGACTTTCAGTAGCCGTATTTTGACACGCACGCGAACGCTGCTCGTTACAATTTTTCTTTTTCTTGGGAGTCTGTGTGGCAGGCACCATCTGCATTCAGACACACACGAGAATCGTGTGCATACTGAACTGAAAGAAACACCTGTCTCCTAAACTCCGTATGGCTAGTGGTACCTTGACGCGTGCGTAAACGCTGCATGTTATAACATATTTTTCCTTTGTACTTGCCGTGACAGGAAATAATCATTTCTATTCAGACACGTACATGAACTGTGCTTCCTAAAAAACTCCCTTTATTGGATTTCGTCGATTTGCAGAGGTACTTATTGCTATGAGATGGCATTAGTGGAGCGCTAAGCTCAATGGAAACAGAAGGCTACCTGCCATAGTTGTGTATCACAAAAGGACTGAAAAAGGTAAATACACCATTCTGATAGGTAACCCTCGAATTATGATGAAGATGATCTCATTTACATAGTCTAAACGGTCCACATATGTACAGCATGTTCGTTGCACTTCAAAGCAACAGAACATTATTACACTAATAGTCAAGTAACAAGTGACACTGACAAAACTTGAAATGAAAGTATTAAGAAACACCTGTGATCAAGAATAAAGGACAGAAAATACCATGAATGACTGGCTGTACAAACACTGCGCGTGCGTACACACAAATACATACGCGCGCGCTCGCGCTTGCGCACGCGCCACACACACACACACGCGCGCACGAGCGCATCACATTCTCTCTTTCTCTCTCTCTCTCTGACACCTGACCATGCACATATGATGCTGAGCTAGATGCATTCAGCCTGTTAGGGGTGCGATCCTTCACCCAAGTCAGCATGCTCTGTTTCACACACACACACACACACACACACACACACACACACACACACACACACACACACACACACACATACACACAGCATGGCTGGCTGACTGATCGCAACAGCAGTCACATTCCATATACTATGGGGTACGATTCAGACATTGTATAAACTGCAACAGCAGTATCAACACACAGTGTTGGCTGTACGTCATCTCCTTTCTTGGAGTATATATATATTGTGGTCTATATTACCGACCAATGAAACATCTATATCCCACGAAACTAACAATAATAGCAGCGTAACTGTCATTTGTCACACCAAACGCGCATCTACACCAAACAAACAAGTAACTTCATATGAAAGTACCGCCTCTCTTTCTCCAAAACACAAACAAACAAACAAACAAACAAACAACAACAACAACAAAACCGAATAGTAGTAGGAGTAGGAGCAGCAACAGCAACAACAGTTGCAGCAAAAAAGAATAGTAATTAAGACATGCAAGGAAGCTCAATATATCATTATATGCATCGTTTTTTTTTTGTAGGCTCAAAATGACAAAATTAGCAGACGAAGCAGCAGCAACAGTAGTTGTGATGCAGTGGTAGAAGCAGCAATTGCAGCTGTGATAAGATTCTTCACTTTGAACACTCTTACTTTGCCACTGTTTGTAAACTATTGCCTACAGCTCACAAAACCTTTCACACCGGACAAAACCACACATAACCTATACTATTTACACTCACAACGAAACTCCTCGCTCTCAGAATCTCTCGTTTTAGGCAAAACTGTCCACACACAGCCCAATACAAGTACTAGACCAACAGCATAGTTAGTTCCTCATGTACCTCACACACCTGAAGCATATCATCCTCAAAACTGTCACAAACCCTTGTCACACTGGGTTCTGGCGACTGTCAGAACAATTGTCGTTGGTTACACGTTTATTTCCAAGTCTGCTTCGCTCTGGTCATAGGGTCATTAGGCCTAGAACACTGTGACACACAGTTTCTCCATAAGCAAAGGAAGCGGGTAGCTCAATAAAACCTATTTGCTGTACAAGAGATTGTTGGTTAACCCTTTCACTCCCTCACCAACCCTGTCGCTGCTCGCACTATCCATCAACTTCATGCGGGAGGCTGGTGGATAGGGTTAGAGAGTGAAAAAGGTTAAGCCGGGTCATAAACCGGGCGACCGGAATGACAATACAAATCGAAACTTGACGTCCTGGTCCGCGAAAAGATCAAAAGCTAGTTCAGAAATAAGGAAACAGTTTAAACACTGCTGCGATAGTTTGTCTCTTAGAGGAAAACATTCATGCCAATTGCAAGTTTTGGCTAGATGGATGAAATCGTGACAAACAAACAAACAAAAAACAAACAAACAAACAAATAAATAAACAAATATATAAACAAATAAATAAGCATAGCCTTTCTTACTAAATCTTCAATATGCAGGACCTGGCAGTCTCCCTGATTCTGTAATTACAACAGTTATTTTAGGAAGGTAAAACAAATAAATAAATAAATAAATGAATGAATGAATAAATAAATGAATAAATAAATAAACAAATCAATAAATAACCACCAATCTCACAAAAAAGGCACAATGTTTTATGAAAAAAATCCTGATTTCCACAAAATGAATACCAGCAGGCATCGGAAACACAAGACAAACACACATACACATACACACGCTATGAAATACGCCCAGACTTCCAGCTCGTTCATTTGTATACATACTGCCATGCCCCTATGGCCAACCTTCTCCAGATTTCCTGCGCCCTCGAAATAATGCAAACGGCTTTCCGCGTGACTGCTTATCCATCTGTCTGCCCCCTCGCCTTCCTGATCGCATTGCTTTGACCTCTGCACCTCTAAGATTCCTCTCCCCCATCCCCCCACCCCACCCCACCCATCCGTACATCCCATCTCTCAAAGGCTCCGGCCATAACCAAACACCCACCCATACATGCATGTATAATATAAACACATGCCCGTATCTTCTTGCCATCTATTTCTCGCTCGGTTCTGATCATGCAGCTGACAACTGGGCGATTGCCATATGGTTGCGCGGATGAATCTTGTTGACTCCAAATCTGAATTTTCCATCTTCCTTTACGGCAAAGTACAAGAGACTGATATACGAAACCTCTCTCTCTCTCTCTCTCTCTCTCTCTCTCTCTCGCTCTCTGTCTGTCTTTGACTCTGCCTGTCATCTGTCTGTCTGTCTCTCATTCTGTCTTGTCTGTCTCTCGGTCTGTCTGTCCTGTCTGTCTTCTCTCTCTCAAAGTGCGTCAATAAAACAGCTCTAGCATTTTACTGATGGGAAGCTGTATTGAAAATCGATCGTTGATCAGGTCCACAGAAAAGTTACGAGTGCATGGCTTTCGATGGGCTTATTTTATATTTATCTCACAGCAAGCAGGAAAGATAAAATATGTCAGAGTATGAACAGAACAAACCAGATTTGGATTAGGTGTGAAGCAGGCTTCCAGGAAAAAGTAACGACTACTACATACGGGTTTGACTCGACTTTTCTTTCTTTTATTTTTCCCTAGTTTTTCTGTTTTAACTCGTCAAAGTCACAACTATGCAAAAAGAACGAATAAATAAATACATAATAAACAATAATAATAATAAATAAATAAATAAATAGATAAATAAATAAATAAATAAACAAACAAATAAATAAATTAATAAATCATAAATGATTCCCAGCTCTGCAACAGCGCATCTCCTGAAGATCTGTCAACTCTTTTTTCCAAAGCCTCTGACTACTTTGTCGAGATCCAGAATTGGATGATACAAAATATGTTACAGTTGAATGGAGATAAGACTGAAGCGATGCTTACTGGCACAAAGCACAAGCGTGCCGTCGTAAAAGTTTGTTCTATCCAACTAGGTGACAACACTGTTATATTTCTGAATCAGTCAAGAATCTTGGCATTGTTCTTGATCCTCAATTATCTATGCATTAATTCATCACCCAAAAAGTCTCTCAGTCGTGTTACTGCAACTGCCACGTTTTAGTTCTATTCATCTTTATCGTTCAACTTCAGCAGTATCTAAACTTGCGACTTCTCTGATCTTGTCTCACATCGCTTTTGTAACTGTCTGCTCTCTGGCTTGCCTGTCTGTTCTGTTGCGTACCTCCAGCGTATTCAGAATTCTTGCAGTCCGTCTTGCCCTTCGAAAAAAGATGCACGTTCATGTCACTCCCTTGCTTCAGTTTCTCCACTGGCTGCCCATTTCATACAAAATCAATTACAATATGCTAGAAGCGTATCAATGGTACTGCATCTGTTTATCTTCGTGACCACCTCCGAATGTACAACACTGTTCGACCTCTCTGTTCTGCTTCTGATACTAGTTGTCTACAAATTCCTCAACGTAACTGTACCACAGTTGGTCGCCGCTCTTTTTCTGTGTCTGGTCCATACAACTGGAACGATCTTGCCCCTGTCTATTCGACAGTCACAAACTCTGTCTTCCTTCAGTCTAGCTTGAAGACAGAGCTTTTTGCCACCTTACATGTTCCTTCTTTTGCCCCACTACCCTCCTGTCTCCTCCTGTAGTCTGCGTGTGCTTTGTGCCCCGGAGGTTGGGTCGTTACTGGGTGTACTGTTTTGGTGAATGATAAGAGTGCGCGCTTTGGTTTGATTCTTGTGTCAAGATCTGGTGTCTTATAAAATATCATCATCCATCATCATCATCATCATCATCATCATCCATCATCTCATTATTAATTGTTATCATCCTATTATTATTGTTGTTATTGTGTGTATACTGTGACCATCTTGTATCAAAGCTATGTACTTATTTGTTCATACGTTCCACGTTTACATTACCAGCTTTCAGTAAACTGGCATTTGATTACAAGATGAGATGACTATGAATGTAGCTTCTTTTCTTTACGCCTTTCTCCCTCCCTCCCCCCTCCATTTTTTTCTTCCTTATCTTTTCCTTGTTCGTCATTTATCGTGTTCGCTGACAACATCTGAAGAATGGGGTCGATCTGGACTTGACAATGACCTGTAGTTTACTTGTTCACAAGTTGTATTTTCACGGCCTTGTCGTAGGTCGATAAATGGATTAGTCTGTGTCAACCAGCCCGACAAGTCCCAGCTAACGATTTTACATACTTAGTTTCAAGGGTCGTGGTGACCGTGTTGAAAATTGATCAGTGTGTGTGTATGTGTGTGTGTGTGTGAATGTGTGTGTGTGTGAGTGTGTGAGTGTGTGTGTGTGTGTGTGTGTGTGTGTGTGTGTGTGTGTGTGTGTGTGTGTGTGTGTGTGTGTGTGTGTGTGTTCGTTCTTTGATTTAACGTCTGTTCACTATGAGTGATATTAGACGGGGAAAAATGGAGGATGGGAGATGGGCGAGTTGGATTGGGGGCAGAGGGGAGAATGAGTATGAGACATGAGTAAGCGGGTAAATATAAAAATGGAACAAAATCTTAACACTAACAGTTAACATTAACAATGCGAAGGGAAAATTTAACGCTAAAGTACAAACTTCATAAACTTAAAGCAATACATTAACAGCACTGTGAACCAATGATTCTGAAATTTTAACTGACAAAGATTGATCTGAAGTTACTTCTTTAAAATGAGTTTCAGAATAGTTTTCTTGTGTAAACATTTTTGGTAAAAAGGAACGTAGCTTTTTGCAGTAAAATAAACAGTGAAACAGTGTGAACTGTTCTCCGCAAATACACTTGATATTTTTACAATGTTTTGTTTTCAACGCGTTTAGCTGAATACGAAAATGAACAAGCAACAATTGATCTCGAATGATATATGGAAGAATACTACAATTTTTTACATACATTTTGAAAAGAACGTTTTATCATTTGTTGTGTCACAAACTTTTCATTGAAATGTTCATGAAAACGAATCCATGAGGCTGATTCTAGCAAGCCGCAAGCTTCTTTTACGGAAGTTTTAATACGTAATTCTATAGTATTATCAGTGTTGTGTGCACCTTGCTTAGCTGCTCTGTCTACTACTTCGTTGCCGTGAAGACCAACGTGAGAAGGCACCCAGCATAAACTGATGTGTGGTGTGTGGTGTGTGTGAATGTGTGTGTGTGTGGCGTGGTTGGTTCGCTGGATGTGGGCAGATGTGTGTGTGTGTATGTGTATTGTGTGTATGTGTGTGTGTGTGTGTGTGTGTGTGTGTGAATATGTGTGTGTGCGTACGTGCGTGCGTGCGTGCATGTGTGTGTGTTTATGTGTGCTCGTATTTGTGTGTGTGTGTGTGAATGTGCGTCGACATTAATGCGAGTCCGTGTTATGTATGCATGCACGTGCCTATGCGTGCATCTGTGTATTCTTAAATGTGCATGGGCATAAAATGTGTGTTTGCGATATGTACGCATGCGCATTCCTGCGCGTGCGGCTGAGCACTCGTTAACATGACCAAGTACCAATTTGAATACGTGTTCACGTTGTTGCTATGCCATGTGGACCGGAAGATGTTAAAGGTCAATGTAAACAACAACAAATGATACAGTTATGCGGTGCCTGTACATCAATTTCCTGATGGACCCAGTCACATTCCTGACCTTTTCCTCCCCTTACTCCCTGAAGGAAGTCAGTTAAGTCTTTGTCGTTTCAGAAATTCCAGAATCTCATTTTACCGAAACTTTTGATTAATTAGATATTGAGCTCACGATAAGGAACTGTATTTCAATATAAAGAGCTGTGACTGTCAGTTTAAAAAAAAGGTTGGAAGTCAAAATTAAAAAGTTTTGATTATTTCTCTACAAACTTAATTTAATTACATTTCACTAAACGCCTTGAGGAAACGACACTGAGAAATCAAGACCACCATACAAAATTCTGTAATTTGGAAAAAAAAATACACAAAACAGGATTACAGGTTTTACTAATCATAAAATGGAGACTGTATTTCAAATTGAAACGTAACTGTGTAAGAAAACAGTACGTTGAATGGAATGTAACTATGCGAAGTGAAAAAAGAAACTGGAATAAGAAGAGACATGCCCACAAAAGGGATATTTTTTCTCTTTATACTCCTGGGGACTGTAATTAGAAACCAAACATCAACTGTGTATGGGTACCAAAGAAGAGACATGCCTCCTTCAAAAAAGAGCTCGTGGGCAGTACTGGAGTGTGCGTGTCAGCGATAATTGAATGAACTGAGGAACTACACTAGCATTAATGCAGAACCAAAAAGAGAACAAAAGTGTCTGCCTAACTTTGTCAGGATGCATTACACTTCTACAGGCATCGTCTTTTGTCCTCACACTGCATGCCACTTGAACACTGACAGGGAGAGGAGGTGGGGGGGGGGGGGTTAAGAAAAACGAAATGCTCCACAATTCCTTTAACTTTTGTTCAAAGCAGTGAATTTCTTGACAGAACATGGACAGTCTCTTTGGTATGGGTACACACAATTCCGTTCGTCCTGTCTCACGAGGCCTCAGGGTCTGTTTCAATGCACAGTATGTCTCTGCACACCACAGGGACTACCGTCCAATGGGAGCACCATGACAGTCTGTGGGGGCCGGAGATGAGGGGATCAGGAGGCTATAGGCTGTAACCCATATAAACCATCCAGGAAATTCTATCAGCAAGGATACAGGCTTCAGCGAGGGGTGTGGGTGGGACTCGCTCGTACTCTGTCTTTCACACCAGTGACAGCTGTGATGTGTCTATACTGTTCAAAGCTGTTGATTCTTCTCACAATTTTTGCCTTGCTTTGAACTATGGTAAACCTTCCTGTCAGATGAATGACTTCTATACGTAATTTTCTCTAATAATTGTGCGAATTAATAGCTGTTTTTTGTGTGTGGTAAGTTTGTCATAATATGCATTTGTTGTAAGAGTAAGTGTGCTTCGTGTGTGTGTGTGTGTTGTGTGTGTGTGTGTGTGTGTGTGTGTGTGTGTGTGTGTGTGTGTGTGTATGTGTGTGTGTGTGTGCGTGCGTGCGCGTGCGTGCGTGTGTGCATGCGTGCGTGCGTGCGTGTTTGTGTGTGTGTGTGTGCGCGTGTGATTATTGTGAGTGATAAAGTAGCGATCTGAGTGTGTGGCTATAATGTTCTTATGATGTGCAGACAAAATAGGCCTACAGATCTGTGCAGTCGACCAAAACAGATGGAATTGTCAAGTATCTGTACATCGATTTCCTGACTGACCCAGTAACACTCTCAACATGTTATTTCCTCCACTTCCCAAAGGAAGACATTTCAACCTTTTCACAAAGTCGGTCTTCTTTTTCCGACCAATCAAAGCTGTTTCCCTCACACGTTGAAAATTCAAATGCTGAGCATAAACATAAACACTAGAGCTCATACAAGAAAAAATACATGTTTTGACAGTCTACCAAAAACAAAACAAAACGATGATTTGTTTTTCATTTCCCCGGTGAAACAGACTACAGATTTCACTAAACGCGAAGGATGACAGCATTTCTAAAGAAAACATCATTCTATAGGAATACAGTGACTTGACTCAAAAAAGGTAAGCTGACAAAAGAGACCACGGACTTTCCACAAATGTCCTGAGGAAGGCTACATCTAGAAATCGAACGTACTCGTGTACGTGGATATATAAAAGAGAGCCGTGACTCTTTAGACAAGAAACTGTTGGCTATGTTGCAATATGCAACCCGTTATAACTGAATGAATCAAGAAATCACTCCAGTTCCAACAGGGCAGAACCAAGCAGAGAACAAGAGTGTGCTGTCAACGTTTGAGTCCCTTAGACTTGTGCAGGCATTCTGTATTGTCCACACATAGTATGAATCATCAACAGTGACGGGGAAAGGGAAAAACGCAATCTTCAGCAAGTCTTTCTCTCCTGAGAGAGTATGGACAAAGATCTTGCCTGAAATTCAAGCATCCTTTTGGAAATGTCACACAGTTCTGCTCGTCTGGACTCCACAGTGCCTCAGGGTCTATTCCAATGTACAATAAGTTTTCAGACTAGAGGGAGTAGCTTGACAGTCTGTGGGAGCCGGAGATGAGGGGACCAGGAGGCTGTAACACAAATAGGAAATTCTATCAGCAACGATACAATTTCAGTAAGGGGTGGATAGGACTCGCCCGCACTCTGTTTTCACACCACTGGCAGTTGTGATGTGTCTGTACTGTTCAAAACTGCTGATTCTTCTCACACTTTTTGTCTAGGTTTGTTTGCTTTTAACGTTCTGTTGGATGAACGAAGTCCATTTATATGTCACGTTTTAAATATATTTTAACCGCAGTTGTTGTTTTTTGTGTATGGTAAAGTTTATAATATGCACTGATTTTGCGTGTGTGCATGTGTGGTGCGCACGTGCGCGCGCATGTGTGTGTGTGTGTGTGTTTGTGTGTATTGAATCTTGTTGGTGAGCATGCATTCATAGTAAGAATGGTAAAGTAATGATCCGAGTGTCTGGCTGTGATAATGCTATTCTGTGCAGACAGAAGAGATCTAAAGGTCTTCACAATCAAATAATTTAGATGGAACTGTCAGGTGCCTGTACATCGATTCCTGACTGACCCAGAAACACTTTCCACCTTTTCTTTCCTTCACTTCCCCAAAGGCAGCCAGCTCAAACTTTTCACCAACTCGTAGTCTTAATTTTCCCATTCATGGAAACTTGTTTCTTGAAAAATTGAAACTTTTCACTTGAACGTTGAGAACAAAGATACGAAAGTGGAACTTATATGAAAATAATATTGTTTCGATTGTCTGTCAGTTGTTAACAAAAAAGATTAGATCGCAAAATAGCAAATATTTTCTTTATTCCCCAAAACGAAAAGGACTATAGAATTTACTGAACACTTAACGCGACTGCAATTTGAAATAAAACGTAATCCTACATGAACACAGTTACTTGTGCCAAATAGAGATATGCCAACAAAAAGGACCAGAGACGTTTTACTATATGCCCTGAAGAGATTCATCTAGCAATCAAACATAGTCGTATGTGGACCCAAAAGGAGAGACAAGTCCTTGTTTAAAAGAGCTGCTGGCTGTACTGTATTGTGTGCAAGTGCATTATAGCTGAACATATCGAGAAACCAGTCTAGTTATATCAGGGCAGAACCAAGAAGAGAAGAAGAGTGTCTGGCTACTTCTTGAGTCCATTGGACTTATGCAGACATTCTCTTCTGTCCACACATAGCATGAAACATGAACAGTGATGGGGAAATGCAATGATCAACACGTCCTCCATTCCTGAGAGAATATGGACAAAGACCTTGCCTGAAATGCAGGCGTCCTTTTTGGGAATGTCACACAGTTCTTCCTGTCCTGGCCCACGAGGCTTCAGGGTCTGTTTCAATGCACAGTACGTCTTCAGACCACAAGGACTATATGTACTGTCCATGGGAGCAGCATGACAGTCCTCTGAGTAACGTTTTTAATACGAATCAACTGCTGTTTTGTGTGTGTGTGTGTGTGTGTGTGTGTGTGTGTGTGTGTGTGTGTGTGTGTGTGTGTGTGTGTGTGTTGTGTGTGTGTGTGTGTGTGTGTGTGTGTGTGTGTGTGTGTGGTAAAGTTGTTATAATATACACTGTCTGTGTGTATGTGTACTTCGCAAAGGTGCGTGTGTGTGTGCATTGTTTCTCTGTGTGTGCTTGCCTGTGTACATGCGCAGGTGCGTGCGTTTATTGAGAGAGTGTTAACGTAATGATCAGATCGTGTGGCCATGGTGTTGACGGAAGAGGCCCACAGGACTAAGCAATCAACTTAAACAGATAGTAGTTGTCAAGTGCCTGTACATCGATTCCCTGATTGACGCAGTAACGCTCTCAACCTTTTCTTCTGTCACGTCCCCAAAGGAAGTCATTCTAACATTTTCACAAACTGGCAGTCTTATTTGTCTGCCTCACGGACGCTTGTTTCGTAAAAGTCTGAAACTTTTCACTTGAACATTATGTATAAAGGAACTGGAGCTAACCTGAAAGATAAACTGCTTTGACCATGAATCAGTTCTTAATAAAAGATTAAAACAAAACATAGTGAACATAACTTTTATTCCGAACAAAAAAGGACTACAGATTTTACTAAATACCTGAAGTGACTGCATTTCGAAATACAATGTGATCTTATAGGAGCACGGTAACTTGACTGAACGAGACATACGGTGGTGAAAGGCACTACATATTGTCACAAATGTCCTGAGGAGACTACATGTAGAAATCAAATGCAGTCGTGTGTGAATACCAAAAGGACAGACATGCCTCTTTCTACAAGAGGCTGTTAGCTGTATTGCAATGTGTGCATACTCGTTATTTGAATGAACGGAGAATCCAGTCAAGAAGAAAGACAAAAAATGTCTGGCGAAATTTGAGTTTGTTAGACTTGCGCAGGCGTTATTCTCTGTTCACACACAGCATATCACATAAATAAGGACAGGGGAAATGAAGAAACAAAATGCTCGACAAGCCTTCCACTCCTGAACGGAATGTTTCGTGAGATAGTATGGACAAAAACACAGCCTACAATTTAGGCACAGTTGTGTTCAATCTAGTTCACGAAGCCGCAGGGTCTGTTTCAATACACGGTATGTTTCCAGACCACAGGGGAATACTGTCCATGTCAGCAGTGTGACAGTCTGTGGGAACCGGAGATGAGGGTATCAGGAGGCTGTGGCCCAGATAAACCACACAGGAAATTCTATCAACATGGACATAGGCTTCTGCGGAGGGTGTACTCATTCCTCCTCACTACTCACACCACTGACAGTTGTGATGCGTGATTATTCCAACTTCGATTCTTCATGCAAGTTCGTCTGGTTTTGAAAATAGTTTAGAGTTAAATTGAATCGTTGTTACATGTAATGCAGGTACGTTACAAATATTCATTGCATTCATTTGTAAAAACGGTTGCTGTAACATGTATTGCTATGATGCGCTTATGCGCGCGCGCGCGTGTGTGTGTTTGTATGTGTATGTGTATGTGTGTGTGTGTGTGTGTGCGTGTGGTGTGTGTGTGTGTGGGAGTATGTGTTTGTGCATTTACATGCGCATGAATGTGCATGTATGTATGTGTGCGTGTGCATTGTGTGTGTATGAGCGTGTGCGTATATGCTTGTATGTGCAGGCCCGTGTGTGTGTGTGATGTGTGTGTGTGTGTGTGTGTGTGTGTGTGTGTGTGTGTGTTTTAGCCTGTGTGTATCTTTGTGCATGTGTGCGCGTTAGTGTATGCACACACCTACGTGCATGGATGCTTATATATGTGTGATCGAGTACCACCGTTACTGCTTGTCCATCGAGCTGCTATACAGACAGGAGTTACCTGAATGTCTGTACAATGGACGAAAACATATACAGCTGCCTATCGTGAGCCTGTACATATCTGTTTCTTGACTGACCCATCAATATGTTGACCTTTTGCTGCCTTCGCTTCCATGAACAAATCATCTCACCCTTTGTCATTTCATTAAACTCCCAGTCTCATTTTTCTGACAGACGCGGTCCATTTCCATAAAATCTGAAAGTTTTCACTTGATTACTCGTATTCAGCATACGATAAGAAAGTGGAATTCAGAGAGATCGATACATTTTCAAGATTTAGGGGATACAGATGAAAAATGACATAAAAAAATCTTAGCAAGTTAGATACATGTATGTGTTAATATTCTGGTACACGATTTACCAACTAATCAAAACGAAGTTGGGTAAGCTATGGACCTGGGGAAATAAGTGATAGAGACAGAGACCTTCGACCCACACGTCTGTTAGTGAAAGGCTTGGCAAACAAATATGCCATATTTTGTGAGTTTTCAAGAAATTTTACATTGCGAGTTTGCGAGAAATGTTACGTAATGGAAACTGCAAAATAGAAAACACGTTGTTGTTGTTCTCTAGTAAGAAGGACCACATATAATACTCCACACCCATAGTAGATTACATTTAGAAATAAAATGTAGGGGTGTATGGATAGCCAACACACAGTGTTTTCCGATCATTGGGGACGCTATCAATGGGAGTAGTGTAGTGTAGTATGGCAGTCTGTGGGGGCCGGAGATTAGGGGATCAGGAGGCTGTAGACTGTATAAACATACAGGAAATCTAACAGCAAGAACACAGACTATAGCTGGGGGGATTCACTTATCCTCTGTCCTAAAACAACTGACTGGTGTGATGTATGTATGCTCTTCTAAGTTTGAAATTCTTTTCACAGCTGCATGTGGCTTTAAAAGTGTTTGAAGCTTCAAGTCAAATAAATTTCTATAATATGCAACATTGACCCTACCAATTTAATACGTACAAAATGACTGATCGTTGTGACAAAAATAGTTTAGTAACATAGCTGCTGCCTGACAATTATGTTTTCATGTCCGTGTTTTCTTCTTCTTTTCGATTACACATTTGCTGTGGTTGACAGACACCACTGACTCATTTTGTCTAGTGTACAAACTGGTGTCTCACTGAACAGTTGTGGACAGATTTTGAAACAAAAATTTTCAATACAGAGTTTAGATGTCTCAAGGGTATATCAAAAAGCTTTGAGTTGGTTCCAAGTTCACTTGTCTCAACACTAAAAAGACATTTTGCAGGAAAGTTTAAAAACATGGAAGCTGATAATAAAGGAAACACAGGTTGACAACAAGTAAGGGACAGGAGACAAAAGTACGTCCTGACCACTATCTCTAATGCTAACAGTTACAGAAAGATTTTGTGGTAAAATGTTCTCGTCTATCTGTGAGTTTCAATGACAAAAGCCTTCTGTGAGTTGAATGACAAAAGCTTCTGTGAGTGATAAACACAGTGATATCTGAAATAGCAATGGTTTAACTAAAATGACTATGACTATATTTGAAGAAACACACACAAAAACAAAAACAAAAAAGCAAAAACAACCCCCCCCCGACTTTAAGAGGGTAAGAAATAATGCCCCTAACGTTGAAATATCAAATATTGATTACCATAACTTTCTGCTAGCTAGCTAGGCTAAAACTACTCAGTATAGACCATGACTGAAATACAGAGACTGAGCACATTTCAGGCACCCCAGTCTCCTTCCTGCATCGATCATCTTAACTTCCATTATCCTCTCCTTCCAATCTCCCTTGTCTCCGGTCTAGTCCTTCCCCCACCATCACTCCACATTCTCACACCACCACCACCACCACCACACCACCAATGATTTTTCTGGAAATCTCTCGGTAAACTCGTGCTGCTAGTCTTACGTGCTTCCTGGCGAAAAAATTAGCAAGTCTTCATGTAGATTATGCCAGACAGGCCTCGCTTCTCTCCTTTCATCCCGTGTCCTCTATCTTCCCCTGCCCTTCCCTAGAGACCTGTCACACAAATAGTCCAATCAAAAAGTGCCACAGACCCATGTGAACAGGCTGCTTAAACCCCATTTCACAACTAAAGCCACCCGTCAGAATCGAAATGGGAGTCAACAGGGACGGCCATTTTAAATAGCTTTACGTCGGCGGGGTGATTAGAGAGCTCTGAGAGCTTCAGTTCAACGTCATGATTAAATGATAGAATCACGTGGACGTGACGTGTAAATGGCATAACACGTCCTCATGCTGATATCTTGTATAGATACATACAGCAAATGTCCTAGTTCGGTACAGCCAACAAAAGCTGTGGAAATGGCAGAGGAAAAAAGACTTGATCAGAGCTATGCCATCAGACAGTGCCACACAAGGAATTGTTAAACTTTTGACCACATCTCGTTAATAAAAAGTTAGGTCTGCAGATTTTTATGCAAAGTGATATTACAGTTTGACAATGTGGATGGATGCATTAGTTTTGTCTATAACAGCAAGAAAAGTTTCTTTGCAAAAGAGAACAATCCGCCTGATACAGGTCTTGAGAGGGGACAAAATTACCAATGGAACAATCAAAACCATGACAGTTTCTGAGGTACCTTTTCTAATTCTGATTAATATCATTGCTTTTTGAGTTTTACGTACTCATGCATGCACACTTACATGCACGACAAGTGAGTGTTTCCTTATTGGAATGAAAAAAAAATCGCGTTTGGTTCCAATGGATTTACTTAGTAAATGACAAATCTGAACCAAAGTGACTGCAAATGTTCAAGCAAACATGAACCAGTGAAATATAAAAAACAGAACCAAAACGGGTAATGAGTATAACAATACAAGATAGGTAAATGCTACATTAGGGGGGTTCTGTACTGTGCATTCTTTGTTGTCTTTTGCATACGCTTGACAAAGGCCAGTTGGTCAAAAATGTACGCCCGTATTGTTTTGCTATATTAAATACGCGTTCTGATTCTATTTTTGCGTGTGTGTGTGTGTTTTTCTGGTTCCCAATAACAAAGAGATAAAGTTAATATAGGCATTTCATCATTACTTCATAGGTAAAAAGTATGAAATAATTGTGTATATATGTATATATAAACTAATCAGTTTTATGTATGTATATACATATGTATACATATTTATGTATATATATGTATATACATATACATATCTATATATGTATATACATATACATATTTATACATATATTCATATATATATGAACTATCTAATAAATGGGATGCAACCATTTAATAAAGACTGAAATACAGAGACCAGCCACGTTTGAGGTAACCCAGTCTTCTGGCATCGATTCTTCCAACTCCCATTTTACTGTACTTCACGATTGTCATTGGTATAACTACTACCACCCCCACCCCCAATCTGTCACATTTCCTCTCGCTGTATTACCTCACGACCCATAATTTTGTCTAGAAATTTCTCAGTGAACTCGTGCTGCTAGTCTCACGCGTTTCCTGGCTGAAAAATTAGCAAGTCTTCATGTAGATTACGCCAGACAGGGCTCTCTTCTCTCTTTTAATACCATGACCTCTGTCTTCCCGTGCCTGTCCCCGAAGACCTGTCACACAAACAGTCCAATCAAAAACCACCACAGACCCATCTGAGCAGGCTTGCCAAATCCTATTCCACAAGCTAAAGCCACCCGTCAGAATCGACATGGGAGTCAACATGGAGAGCCATTGTAAATAGCTTTACTTCAATGGGATGATTAGAGAGTTCTCAGAGCTCCAGTTCAAATTCGTGATTAAATACAGTCACGTGGATGTGGTGATTATATGGCATTACGTTACGTGACGTAACGCAGTGTGCAGACTTGTGTAGACACGTCCGATGAATGACCTTAATCCTGCACAAATGACAAGTTTGAAAATGGCGAGAAGAGAGAGAGAGAGAGAGAGAGAGAGAGAGAGAGAGAGAGAGAGAGAGAGAGCAGAGAGAGAGAAAGCGAGAGAGAGAGAGAGAGAGCGAGAGAGAGAGAGAGAGAGAGAGAGAGAGTGAGACAGGATGGGGGAGGGATCAGAATAATGCCATGAGACAGGGACGCTCGAGAAATTTAGATATATATGAATATTCGTATCTGATTAATTATAAAGGTCTCAGAATTGTTATGTCAAAGAAACAGTAAAAGTGAATTTACGGTAAGAAACAACTACATCTCATTTTGACAGAACTATAGCATAAACTGCAATCTAAAGATTTACCTTGCACAAGATAACATTCCACTTAAATAAGGAAGGTCTCGACTATACGCATCCCCTATGAGTCTGTTAGATAACTGCTTACAGCTTGAGTGAAGTGTAGATGGAACAGTTTGTGTGTGTATGATGAAACTTGCTGACACAAAAGGCCTACTCCTGTTCAAAATTCACGACGAATCCCAAATTTAATGAGAACTAGAAAAACACAATTTTGCAAAGTAACTATTGTGATTTCAATTCAAGTTACGGACATTACAAACTGGCACATTTATCATTTGATTTCCTACATAAGAATCTTGAAAATGTGAACAATATCACCATGATAGGTATGAAAAAACAATATCACATTCATTTCTAAAATCTAATCAAACAGCACGTAGTCCAACAAGTAAATATGCTCGCAAGATCCTGACGTTCATTTTAAAACTTCCAATGTGTAAAGCATCATTGTGTCTATTTTATATACTATGATGGAATTGATTTGTCAACATTGTCATTTCATATATGTATAAATATTTGTCGTTTTTCGTTGCCATATTGTGTGTTAGATGTTTGTTTGTTGTGAAGCAAAAAGGCGAATTGAATAAAAGTTAACTTGGTAAGCTAAATTGGTAAAAGTGATGAAAAAAAACCGTGTCTTGAGTGACAGAACCTCAAGTGAAATGTCTGGTATAGAACGGACTCTTCAGTAGGCATGTCTGCCTGAATTCATTCACGCTGTTTTCTCTGCTGCCTCCCGCCATCATGAAGTATAGCCTCTGGCAAGTTTGTGGTACTACAGTCTGCTGTGAACATTGCAAATTTTATTTGTCTGTCTGTCTGCCTGTGTCTTTGTGTTTGTTGCTTGCTCGTTGTCCCTGTGACAATAAAACACAAGTTTGCGTTGATATATTTTAATATGAACAATTGCAGATTCTCTTTCTCTCTTTCCCTCTCTCTGTCTGTTTGTCTCTCTCTCTCCCTCCCCTCTCTCTCTCGTTTTTTCTCTCTCTACGTGTACGCAGTCTTTTCTCTCTGATCTTTTCCTCTCTGTTCGAATGTGATCAATTTGAGAGAGAGAGAGAGAGAGAGAGAGAGAGAGAGAGAGAGAGAGAGAGAGAGAGAGAGACAGACAGAGACAGAGACAGAGAGACAGAGAGACAGACAGGCAAGGTAGAGACAGAGAGACACACAGACAGACAGGCAGGCAGACAATCAGAGACAGGGATAGACACAGACAGGGAGAGACACAAACAGAGAGAGAGAGATACACAGATAGAGAGAGACACAGACAGAGAGAACAAGAATCTGCACCGCTACGCCATCTCAACAACATTAGCGTTTGCAGACTTTTGCTGATTCTTGGGAGAGTTCACCAAGAGCACAGGCCAATTATTTTGTTTGTCTCACATGATAAGTACTGGTTGCGAGACAATGTTCAAATTGCCAGTACTGGGAGGAGGCAACTCATTTGTGCCCGATAATCATTTAGCAGACGAAGCAAGGTACCATCTTTGGGGGTCCACCAACGGCCGCACACGCGCACGATAATGTACCTACAATATATGATTTGGGGGTCAGATTCAGTCCTTTGATGACTATCCAGAATGACTGATTAGTCTTCTGCTTGCTTGTGTCTTTGTCCTCAATTTGTAACCTGCGCAGGTAAGGCAAAGCAGAGACTTTTAGTTAATGATGACTATGGAGATTTGTACAGGAAAATAGATGGTTGGCGTATGTGAACATGAGGAGGAATAAGTCTGTGTGTGGGCTGTTGTATATGTGCGTGCGTGCCAGAGTGGCTATGTGTGAGTGTCTGTGTGCGTGTGCGTGTCGTGTGTGTGTGTGTGTGTGTGTGTGTGTGTGTGTGTGTGTGTGTGTGTGCGAGTGTGAGAGAGACAGAGAGAGACAGAGAGAGACAGAGAGAAAGAGAGACAGAGACAGGGCCAGAAGAAGAGAGACAAAGACAGAGACTGAAAGAGAGAGAGAGAGAGAGAGAGAGAGAGAGAGAGAGAGAGAGAGAGAGAGAGAGAGAGAGAGAGAGAAACAGACAGAGATATAACAAGAGAGCCCAAAATCAAAAATGAAACTTGAAATGTTATTAATAAAAGACAGTAGCATAATAGTTGATTGGACAAGTCTTACATATAACATAATCATTGTTACTCCACCAAAATACCTCTCTCTCTCTCTCTCTCTTTCCAGCTTGGAATCAAACCTGAAACCTCAAGGCTATTATTCAAAGACAGTAGCAGAGCGTTAATTGGGCCAGTATTACTTCTGATTACTGTCACCCACCAACATTCCCCCTCCCTACCCCCCCTCTCTCTCTCAAGAGTGTTTGAAATCAAAATTGAAATGTGAAATGTTACCATTCAAAGGCAATAGTATAACGGTTAACTGGACCAGTCCTGCCTCCCCCTCTCTCTCTCTCTTATTCAAAGACAATAGTATAACGATTGACCAGTCTTTTTTCTCTGTCTCTATCTCTCTGTCTGTCTATCTGTCTGTCTGTCTGTCTGTCTATCTATCTCTCTCTGTGTCCCTCTCTCTGTTTGATTGCGTGAACGACCGTTTTAAATCAGTCTGCCTTTCCATTTTGGAATCACCATTATTCGTCTTCTGGAGAGTTTCAAGCACTTTTAATGTCGAGCAACTGCAACTGAGAACATGTTCAGCGCAGAGACCATAAGATGGTGTAAACTTAGTGACAAAAGAATAGAATGGTAACAAACAATTACTGGATCATATTTCTTTTCACAGTCACCAGTGACATTTCTTCGTGCCACTTTTGCTATAGGTTAGATATTGAGATGTAAAGCTAGACATTAATTTGCTCGCACGGTTTTCGTCATATAACACGCAGTGCTGATAATTGTAGAAATTATCATACAGCAAATACCCAAAGGCGCGAGCTGCCGCATTCAAATAATAATGCTGCTGCTGCTGCTGCTGATAATATAAAAACAACAACATATAACAACAATAATAATAATAATGATAATAATAATAATAATAACAATAATAATTATAATGATATTAATAATACTGATGATGATGATGATTATGATGATGGTGACGATAATAACAATAATGGTAATAATAACACAATAATGCAAATGGACACTTATACAGCACGCAACCCAGAAAACGACTGTAGGTGCCTTACAAAAAGAAACGAGATGCAAAGTAGATGTATACAACACAAATAAAATTGCACACACACATTTTTTCAATATTACACATATACACACCAAAATGCATCTAGCAAACTACACATACATAGATGCACACATATTACATGCCAAATGTCAATATTCAGGGATTTAAAAAAAGACCATTTCCAGTGATGGGGAACCATGGATCGCCAAATGAGTATAATATAGGTTACATCCTGCAATATTTTTGACTAGATCATCAAACGGTTATTATGATACTCATTGTCATACTTCGTTATTTAATTTCCAAAACAAAACACAATAAATTATATGACTAATAAGGGAATGGTGGAGCGGATGTGTTTGTGGTTCAATAAGAACAACTGCGGCGTCTGTAGGTCTGTCCACAACCGAACGATCATAATGCTTTCCTCAATATAATTTTCTGGGCACACAAACCCACACTTAGTATTAGCATTATAACATAATCTCCCATTAAACAATCTCGGTGTGGAAGATAAGTCACAACAATCTGTAGCATCTATCGATTGCCAAACGAGTAAAATATTAGGCCTAGGCCTATAAATCAGGCCTTATCTAGATTTATGGAGCCAGGTTCTTAGCGTAGTATGAGCAATACGATCAATGATACATACAACAAAAGATGGGCGTTCCGAGAGGAGGGAGAGGGAAGAAAGCCGTGTTGTTAAAAGATACATAGATAAATACACAGAAGATAGGTAGATAGGTAGATAGATAGATAGATATAGATAGATAGATAGACAGACAGACAGATAGAGAGAGAGAGAGAGATAGACAAGCAGATAGCTAGTTAGCTAGCTAGCTAGCTAGCTAAAGAGATAGACAGACAGTTAGCTAGCTAGATAGGTAGGTAGGCAGATATATCATGCACTAAATCTTGATAAATGGATCAAACCAAAGCGCACACTCATCATTCACGAAAAGCATTCGCTCAAAATGACACACACACACATACACACACAGACACATACACACATACACACACATATACACACACATACACACACACATATATATACATACACACACATATACATATATATACACACACACATACACACACATGTATACATACACACACATATATACATACACACATACACTCACACACACATACACACACACATACACACACAGACACACACACACACAACACACAACACACACACACACACACACACACACACACACACACACACATACACAAATTGAGTGTACAAAGCACAAGCACACCGGAAAGGAGAGGACAGGAGGGAAGGAAATGGGACGAAGGGGGAAATCACTGCTGGACAAAAAGTATGTCTTTAAGTTAGACTTAAAGGACGACAAAGAGTATGTGACTGTCTAGGAGATAGGGGAAGCTGATTCCAGTTGTAAGGACCATCATCATCATCACCATCACCACCATCCTCCTCCTCCTCCTCCTCATCATCATCATTATCATCATCAACATCATGTGCCTTGTCGCATGGCATTAGTGAGCATGGCCCTCCAGACGAATCTATCTTTTGTCGGTGCAAATATATCTCTACCATCTTTTGTCCCAACCCACTCTACAAAACTGTTTAATATTTTCTCTCTGGGTCTACCTGGTGCTCTTTTCCTTCTAGCTTTCCTGTTGTGACTAGGTGTTCAAATTTCTCGTCTCATAAAATGTCCTATAAATGTTTCTTGTCTTTTTCTCATCTTCTTTGTTAGTATTCGTTTTGTATTTGCTTCTCTGAAGACTGTCTCGTTTTTTTGTTTCTTTTGTTTATGTTTGCAGTCCACGGAACTCTCAACATTCTTCTTAGAAACCACATTTCAACTGCCCCAATCTCGTACTAAAATTGCTTGATGACTACCCAGGCTTCGCATCCGTACAACATTATTTGTTCTTTTTATGCCGAAGTACTCTCTTTCTGATGTCAATTGATATGCATTTGTTGGTAAGAGCGCTTTTCGTTTTCTTGAATGCAGTTTAGTTTGGCCAATTCTAATGGATATGTCTAATGTGCATCTGCAGTCTGGTGAGATACTGTTCCCAGATATTTAAACTTATCAACTTGTCTGAATGTTGTGCCATTTGCTACTATTTTACATGAAGGGATTTTTTGTTTTTTTTAACTGATTACTACAACTTCAGTATTCTTACTATTTAAGTCTAGGTTTTTATTTCTGCTTTCTATTTCTCTTATATTCACAAGAACCAGACACAGAAAATGAGTGACATAACTGTGCAAGGTGTACAACTGTTATGGTAAACTCCATAACCCTGTGCATGAATCCTCCATGAGGCGACCTTTTCTGTTTTTTTCAGATTTGTGACTTCTACAGTTTTTATACATGTCGTTCTTTATTTGGTCTTTTCATTTCTTTTGCTTTTCTGTTCTTTTGTTCTTTCTATTTTTTCACAAATACATTTTCTTTTGATGAACAAACCCCCATCTATCTTATCATCATCATCATTTGTGCCCTGCCGCATGGCATTGGCGATCGTGGCCCTACATATGAATCTATCGTTTGTCGCTGAAAATTCAATGTACATCTCCCACCCTGTCTGTCTTCATCCACAGCGCAAGTCCGTCCAATTGCTGCCTACTTTCTGGAATATCAGCATCCCATAATAATTTTGTCCCCTTTTTTGATTATCTCTCCTTTTTTCTTCTTTAAGACAATAGTTGCCCATTAGGTTGTTAATATTTTGTTACAACACCATGCTCATCGTGCAAGAGTTGTGTGTTCAATCCTCAGGTGAGTCATGATACCTTTTTTACACGGGATGGTTGGTTCTTTTGTCAGAGTCGTGGACTTAAGGTCTGATATCTCGTGCTTAGTCCCAGCCTTCAACATTAGAAACTGGCCTGTTTGCTGCCCATCTAAATATTTCCGTCAAATCGGTGGTATCAGCTTAGTGCTTAAACAGGTTCCCCTCCACCCATCTTAAACATCTTCAACCTGGTGGTCCGATGTCAGTGGAATTGTACACCCTGTTCATCTTCAACATTCCAAGACCTTGCAAGCAGATAGGCTTTTGTGCAAACTCAGGACAGGTTTGGGTAGAGCGCATATGAAATTGCTCGAGTGCGATGAATCTTTCTTAAACAAACTCCAAACTTGTCTGCTGTATTTTCCAAGTTTTTACTCACAGGCAAGGTCTCAGAAGATTTCCAGCATACAAGCGATCCTTCCGCTCCTCTGATACTAAAAGGGAGTTATGATATACATTGATATAAATGGCCTTTTCCAAGGTCGCAATTATCACGTGCAACGTATCTGATGATGCTGACATACAGACTGTCTTATGGCGTCATGCCGTGTTTGACATTCATTTGCTCGTCTCCTACTCTCTCTCTCTCTCTCTCTCTCTCTCTCTCTCACGCACTCACACACACACACACACACACACACACACACACACACACACACACACACACACACACACACACACACACACACACACACACTCACACATGCACATGCATACGCACACACACACACACGCGCGCGCGCGCGCACACACACACACACACATCACACACACACACCGCTATACATACATCTACTCGTCTAATACTACAAGGTATCTCGAATATGTAATGAGCGAGAGAGAAAAAAAAATCAGGAGTGGCACTTAATATTTTCAGAAACTGACAAAATGTAGCATCCTTCAAAATAATTGATACCAGCATCTACACACTTACGCAGGCGTTTCTCCCAGTCGTGCAAAACACCCTTTTCAGTCTCCCAATCCTAGAAGACCCCATTCCAGTCCTTCTGCTGCAGTTCCTTCATGTACTTTGACGATTCCCTTTTTCATCTCCTGCATATAGAGAGAACCCGATCCCCCTCGTGCTGTCTTTCATGTGAGGGAAGAGGAAGAAGTTACAGGCAGCCAGGTCAGGACAGTAACGTGGGCGTCTGAACAGTTTTTATTCGCATAACGGCCTCCTAGGTGGTCATCATCAGCATAGACCAATGGCTCAGAGCACAGTCTCCGCACAAAGCTGCACATGGTCTTTGGGGAAGATCTTGGGCGCCAACTTGGCGCAAACCACGGTCAGGATTGTGTTGACAGTGCCATTACTGATGTTGTGTGTTCATAGTGCCATTACTGATGTTGTGTGCTGACAGTGCCATTACTGATGTTGTGTGTTGACAGTGCCATTACTGATGTTGTATGTTGACAGTGCAATTACTGATGTTGTGTGTTGATAGTGCCATTACTGATGTTGTGTGTTGACAGTGCCATTACTGATGTTGTGTGTTGACAGTGCCATTACTGATGTTGTGTGTTGATAGTGCCATTACTGATGTTGTATGTTGATAGTGCCATTACTGATGTTGTGTGTTGATAGTGCCATTACTGATGTTGTGTGTTGATAGTGCCATTACTGATGTTGTGTGTTGACAGTGCCATTACTGATGTTGTGTGTTGATAGTGCCATTACTGATGTTGTGTGCTGACAGCGCCATTGTTCATGTTGTGTGTTGATAGTGCCATTACTGATGTTGTGTGTTGACAGTGCCATTACTGATGTTGTATGTTGACAGTGCCATTACTGATGTTGTATGTTGACAGTGCCATTACTGATGTTGTATGTTGACAGTGCCATTACTGATGTTGTATGTTGACAGTGCCATTACTGATGTTGTATGTTGATAGTGCCATTACTGATGTTGTGTGTCGATTGTGTCATTACTGATGTTGTGTGCTGACAGCACCATTGTTCATGTTGTGTGTTGATAGTGCCATTATTCATGTTGTGTGTTGACAGTGTCATTACTGATGTTGTGTGTTGATAGTGCCATTACTGATGTTGTGTGTTGATAGTGCCATTATTCATGCTGTGTGTCGAGAATGCCATTATTCATGTTGTGTGCTGAATGTGCCATTACTGATGTTATGTGTTGATAGTGCCATTATTCATGTTGTGTGTTGATAGTGCCATTATTCATGTTGTGTATTGACAGTGCCATTGTTGATTGTGTGTGTTGACAGTGCCGTTATTCATGTTGTGTCTTAGCAATGCCATTATTCATGTTGTATGTTGACAGTGCCATTACTGATGTTGTGTGTTGACAGTGCCATTACTGATGTTGTATGTTGACAGTGCCATTACTGATGTTGTGTGTTGATAGTGCCATTATTCGTGTTGTGTATAGACAGTGCCATTACTGATGTTGTGTGTTGACAGTGCCATTACTGATGTTGTATGTTGATAGTGCCATTACTGATGTTGTGTATTGACAGTGCCATTACTGATGTTGTGTATTGACAGTGCCATTATTCATGTTGTGTGTTGACAGTGCCATTACTGATGTTGTGTATTGACAGTGCCGTTATTCATGTTGTGTGTTGACAGTGCCATTACTGATGTTGTGTATTGACAGTGCCGTTATTCGTGTTGTATGTTGACAGTGCCATTACTGATGTTGTGTGTTAACAGTGCCATTACTGATGTTGTATGTTGACAGTGCCATTACTGATGTTGTGTATTGACAGTGCCATTACTGATGTTGTGTGTTGACAGTGCCGTTATTCATGTTGTGTGTTGACAGTGCCGTTATTCATGTTGTGTGTTGACAGTGCCGTTATTCATGTTGTGTGTTGACAGTGCCGTTATTCATGTTGTGTGTTGACAGTGCCGTTATTCATGTTGTGTGTTGACAGTGCCGTTATTCATGTTGTGTGTTGACAGTGCCGTTATTCATGTTGTGTGTTGACAGTGCCACTACTGATGTGTGTTGACAGTGTCGTTACTGATGTTGTGTGTTGACAGTGTCATTACTGATGTTGTGTGTTGACAATGCCATTACTAATGTTGTGTGTTGATAGTGCCATTACTAATGTTGTGTGTTGATAGTGCCATTACTAATGTTGTGTGTTGATAGTGCCATTACTAATGTTGTGTGTTGACAGTGCCATTACTAATGTTGTGTGTTGATAGTGCCATTACTAATGTTGTGTGTTGATAGTGCCATTACTAATGTTGTGTGTTGACAATGCCATTACTAATGTTGTGTGTTGATAGTGCCATTACTAATGTTGTGTGTTGATAGTGCCATTACTAATGTTGTGTGTTGACAATGCCATTACTAATGTTGTGTGTTGATAGTGCCATTACTAATGTTGTGTGTTGATAGTGCCAATATTCATGTTGTGTGTTGATAGTGCCAATATTCATGTTGTGTGTTGATAGTGCCGTTATTCATGTTGTGTGTTGATAGTGCCAATATTCATGTTGTGTGTTGATAGTGCCAATATTCATGTTGTGTGTTGACAGTGCCGTTATTCATGTTGTGTGTTGATAGTGCCAATATTCATGTTGTGTGTTGACAGTGCCGTTATTCATGTTGTGTGTTGATAGTGCCAATATTCATGTTGTGTGTTGATAGTGCCAATATTCATGTTGTGTGTTGATAGTGCCATTACTGATGTTGTGTGTTGATAGTGCCAATATTCATGTTGTGTGTTGACAGTGCCGTTATTCATGTTGTGTGTTGACAGTGCCGTTATTCATGTTGTGTGTTGATAGTGCCAATATTCATGTTGTGTGTTGACAGTGCCGTTATTCATGTTGTGTGTTGATAGTGCCAATATTCATGTTGTGTGTTGATAGTGCCGTTATTCATGTTGTGTGTTGATAGTGCCATTACTGATGTTGTGTGTTGATAGTGCCAATATTCATGTTGTGTGTTGACAGTGCCGTTATTCATGTTGTGTGTTGACAGTGCCGTTATTCATGTTGTGTGTTGACAGTGCCGTTATTCATGTTGTGTGTTGATAGTGCCAATATTCATGTTGTGTGTTGATAGTGCCGTTATTCATGTTGTGTGTTGATAGTGCCATTACTGATGTTGTGTGTTGATAGTGCCAATATTCATGTTGTGTGTTGACAGTGCCGTTATTCATGTTGTGTGTTGATAGTGCCAATATTCATGTTGTGTGTTGATAGTGCCAATATTCATGTTGTGCGTTGACAGTGCCATTACTGATGTTGTGTGTTGATAGTGCCATTACTGATGTTGTGTGTTGACAATGCCATTACTAATGTTGTGTGTTGATAGTGCCAATATTCATGTTGTGTGTTGATAGTGCCATTACTGATGTTGTGTGTTGATAGTGCCATTACTGATGTTGTGTGTTGACAGTGTCATTACTGATGTTGTGTGTTGACAATGCCATTACTAATGTTGTGTGTTGATAGTGCCAATATTCATGTTGTGTGTTGATAGTGCCATTACTGATGTTGTGTGTTGACAGTGCCATTATTTATGTTCGTATTTTTCATTCTTTTGTAGTATCGTATGATACATCAGTTGGCCTATGTGCTAACACGTACACGTCGGGAAACAAAGTTTCATGTCATTTCTCTAGGCTCAAAGAATACATATATATAAGAATACACTCACTTCGCTACATAAACAAATCAATAGTTCTGAACACACCTGCCTTCCGTGTCACAGCGCGCGTCAAAATAACATGATGGGACTCAGCAGTGACATTTCGATTCCCGATTCCAGGCAAAATGTCGAGGGACGATATAGTGGCAACAACAACATAAGATCCACATCTCAGCGCTCAATGTAACGGCAAGTCAGCACTTACTTCACACTTGCCTTGTCTCGGATTTCGTCACCCGATCTACTTCTGCAGCCGATCGTTCGCTTAACCTTTTAAAAGTCTTCCTACTATCGACCAGGTTTCTGTATAAAGCGGTTGGATAGGGTGAGGAAGTGACAGGGTTAATTGTATGTTTGCAACTATTACAGCACGATATCGATCTACCTGCGATCACGTGCTGGAGTCTTGCGATCTGTGATCAGAAGAAATCAGGCTTCGGAACAACACTGAAAATGCATCCAGATAAGGTCCTACGAATAGTCTCACTTTTCTAAAACATTAGTGATATGTGCACGGCTAACCTTCCAAATTTACCAAATTTGGGTAAATTTCATACGGTCGAGACTCCCTCCGGTAAATATACAAGTTATTGTTATCGCTATTTTTGTTTAAAGCCCAACCGACTGCGTAGAACCATATCAGGGCTATAACCGTTTCAAAACATACAATACTTCAAGAGGTAAAAAAGGAAAAGAAAATAAAGTACACACGTCAATGCATTTGTGCACATAATCTAAGGAGATGGCCCTGGCGTTGACCACTTCGTCCAATTTATCATAAGGGGGATTTAAAAAACAAACCTGACTACAAACTGAAACACAATAAGGACACTAAATGCCCCTGGCGTTGACCACTCCATCCCATTTATCACACAGGGGATTTAAAAAACAAATCTGAATACAAACTGAAACAAACTAAGGACACCAAAACATGTATATGTATACAAAACGGGCTTAAAGTACCTAAAATTGCTTCGGCATATCTCATTTCCATAGAGCCAAAAATGCACATAATACGTGTACCCAATTATCAATCTGATAAGCCTTTATCGAACACTTACAGGTGAATGGACCAGCAAGGCAGAAAATGATAGGAAGAAATGACAGAAAGCAAACAAAGAAAGCAGAAACAAAGAGAGTGACAGAAAAGAGGAAATTCCTAGCACAGAATTCCCAGAAGGTGGGGATACTATTTATACTGAAAGAGCTCCCGGCATCCCCATGGGGGATAAGTGTGCAAGTAGAACAAAATCAGCACACAGGCTGTCAAGAAATCTTTGATGAAAGATTGCCACAGTCTTGGTTATTATGATCAATGGACATGTTCAATGAATTGTATGCATTCACGACTGCGCTTTGAACTGGACCATTGGTCTTGTATTATTCAAAGATCCATATAACAACAAACAGCCCAGAAAATTTGTGCCGAAGTGTTCCTCCTACTTTCTCTCTCTCTCTCTCTCTCTCGCCCTCTGTTCTTCTTTCTTGGTCTATCTCTATCCCCCATCTCTCTCCCCTCAACGCGCAACCCCCACTTTTATTAGTGTTCCGATTTTCTCAGATATGAGTACGCACGTTATTTAGCTCACACTGAGTCTATACAGAGAGAGTGAGAGAGAGAGAGAGAGAGAGAGAGAGAGAGAGAGAGAGAGAGAGAAAGAGACAGAGAGAGAGATAGGGAGAGAGAGAGGGAGAGAGGGAGCGAGAGAAGGGCAACAATATTCAGAACCAATTGGTAGTTTCCTTTCAAAACAGAAAGACATCCCCCCTCCCTAGGAAATCGTCACGGACGATCGAAAAATCGCCAGAGCATGGTGGTGTCAAACGCTTAGGGATCCGGAAATCAGATAAACCGGAACTTCCTGTTTTGGTGCGCGCTTTTTCTTTGCGCTTTTTCTTTTTTCTTTTCTCTCTGTCTTTCTTTTCTTTTTCTTTTCTCTCTGTCTTTCTTTTCTTTTTCTTTCTTGCTGGCTGTAGAATAGTCTGTCCTTAATTATCACTCATGTGTCCGATGAACGAAGAGTAATGAGTTTTATCGACTAAATACGCAGTTTTTTTTTTACTGTTCTGATAAAGCATTTGTTTGTATGTTCTTAATAAATTTCTGTTGTCGAAGCAACTACAATTTGTTGATATGAATGGGAAGTCGTTTCCTTTACAAAGAGCAGAAGTAGAGTTTATAATATATATATATATATATATATATATATATATATATATGTATATATTATATGTATATATATATGTATGTATATATATATATGTATATATATACATCAATAAATATTTGTATATATTCATTTTCCATCTATTCATCTATTCAAATACTTAGTACATATGACATGCAATGATAGAGTGAGAGAGAGAGAGAGGGAGAGAGAGAGAGAGAGAAAGGGAGAGAGAGATAGAGAGAGAAAAAGAGAGAGAGAAAGAGAGAGAGAGAGAGAAGCAAGTCCAACAGGTCACATAAACACACACTACCACCACCACCAACAACAACAGCAACAACAACAGCAGCAACAACAACAACATTAACAACAACAACAAAACAACAACAACTGTAACGGTAGCGAAAACGTTAAACCTTAACAGAAGCAATCACCTTCGCAGCTGAGGCAGCAAATCCAAGGGAGAGAAGCAAGTCCTACACAGAGAGGCCGGCATTGATTGAGAGACCTGATTCCATCAGCTCACATACCTTGGAGGGAACATGAAGAGAGAGAGAGAGAGAGAGAGAGAGAGAGAGAGAGACAGAGACAGAGACAGAGACACAGAGAGATGCAGACACAGAAAAAAGGAGCGACAAAGAGAGAGAGAGAGAGCGACAGAGAGAGAGAGAGAAGGAAACAGAGAGAGAGAGAGAGAGAGAGAGAAAGAGAGAGAGAAAGAGAGCGAGAGAAACAGAGACAGAGACAGAGAGACAGAGATACAGGGACAGACACAGAGAGAAAAAGAAAAACAGACAGGACAAACACATAAAAACAAACTGAAAAACAGACGAACAGAAAGACAGAGACACAAAAATAGAGCCTAGCTTTGCTACGTCAGTTCACAATTCACAAGACTGTGATTTTTTTTCCTCGTTTGCTACCAGACTTAAAGAACCACACCCTCTTTCTTCTTCTTTCTTCGCGGTCGGGGACTGGCGCACCTGAGATAGCTAGCGTATGACATTTGAGAGATTAGCCGAGGTCGTGTGACTACCGTGTTTAATGTCTCATGACTCGAGTAGCATGACCAGTATGCTGACTTATATGTTAAACGCCTTATGATTATTGCTTCGATACTAGATAGTCATTTCATCTTCAGTTTCGGTTTGAGTTTCTAAAGATGACGTCTACGCGCTCGATTGAATTCTACTATACATGCACTAACATTACTTGTGCCACGTAACGGAGAAGATCCAAAAATGATCATGGCACAAGCCTCAAGCCTGCACATAAACCCATGAGCTGGTCAGGCCTCGAGGTGCTACTTAGCCTATAGCTTTTGTATCTTATAATAGTACTTGTAGTCATTGGAAAGGAGAGTATATAGAGCCAACCAGATAATACATGTCATCGCATCAGAAGACCTGATCGGCGACGATCCAGAAAATCTAAATACAGTGGCCTGACAGTTCAGCGTTCAGATGCAGACATAATCTACCCTAACCTACTGAAAGTCATACAAGTCCATGTCGTCCCACAACCCTAACCCAGATGGTAGGGGAGTGAGGTGGTAGAGATCTCAGCTTTTCTTAGGGTCAGCAAAATGAGTATTGTGCCCACCTCCTCATCCTCGTTGTTCTACCTTCCATTACCCTCAAAAGGGCAAGGTAACCATTCACTTAACTGGAAGCCACAGGTACAAAGTTTCACGATCCATTCTCAAACTCATGCCGTTAGAATGAAAGGCGGTGGCTGTACCTCAACACTAGGCAAACCTCCACTGACACTTTAACGTCTCCCACATAGTCGTGTGAATATCATATGTAAACCCTCATAACCATGGTCCATATTAATAGGTTTAATGACTCTTACACATTTAACTAGTGAGTAGCACGTTTAATGCCTTTCAATTGAATTAATATTGTGAATAGCGCGTTTAATGTTTAAAAAAAAGTTAATGAGAATAGTTAATTTAACGCCTCTTGAAAATCAAAGGTGTGAATAGCATGCCCGATGTCTATTAAAAACATAAAGTCGAGTCGTGAATAGCACGCTCAATGCCTGTTAAAAACATAGAGTCGTGGATGGCATGCTCATGCATATTAAAGAATTAAAATTCCTGATATATATGTTAATTGCCTCATAGAATTAAAGTCGTGACTTTCACTTATTGTCTCCCTCTCTCCCCCTCCCTCTTTACAAGATATTTTTATGGGTATAGATTGATGTACGCTCATCTTTGTGTTTAATTGCATGTCAACCGTACGTTGATTTTGGTTTAATTGTATGCTAACCGTACGCTGATTTTGTGTTTAATGTATGCTAACCGTACGCTGATTTCGTGCTTAATTGTATGTTAACTGTACATTTATTTTGTGAGTTCTTGTATGCTATCATATGTTGATTTTGTGTTTAATTGTATGTTAAGCTTACACTGATTAGGAGTTTTACAGCATGTTAACCACAAGTTAATGTTATGTATGAAGGTATGTTAATTGTGTTTAATTGTACATTAACCATTGAGTATACGTTTAATTATATGCTACACAAAAATGTGTGTCACATGATTTCCCATCACGAAAGGGATCATTGGCTTAAATTCATTAAAATTCCGAGTCCCCCCCCCCCCCTCTCTCTCTCTCTCATATATATCTTGGAGGCGACCGACGGAACCGGAAGTCATCATTTTGAGTGATTAAAATCGTGATAAAAATACTTAAAGCCTCAAACAGATCAATCAGACAAAGCTTGCTGGGCTTACAGTCTTTCCTTGCCTGTAGAATTCAAGCCGGTTATTGAGGTTATTTCTCCACACTCATTCTTCTATCAGTCTTTTAGCAATAATCACACTACCTTTTAATTAAAGACAGATCAGTTATTCTATCTCCACTGGATCATGAGTGTTGAACAGAAGTCAACAATTTTCTTTTTGTTGTGCAGGATTTTGGGGTTAAGCTGTAATGTTGGCTTGCTTTCCTTCGTTTCGTTCGCAAATAATGTACACTTTAATATATCCGTATTTAACATAAATCGTTCACATAAATCGTTCAGAATCGTTTTTGTTAAAAACCAACATATCATATCTATGAGCGATATAACTCTCTTTCTTGTCCATTTCTGTCTCTTGCTCTCTATTTTCCCCTCTCTCTTCCTTATTGATTTGTTTCCACAATATTCTCTCTCTCTCTCCCTTTCTCCTCTCTCTCTCTTTCCCCTTCTCTCTCCCTCCCTCATCGCTCGCTGGCTATTCGTTCAGGGACCGCCGACGCAGTAGCTGTCGAACGTCATTATTTTGAGTGAATAAAGTCGTGACTAACATGCTTAATGCCTCAGACAGTTTGATCGAACGGTGCTTGCACAGCATATAGAATTAGAACAGGCAGTCTTTGCTTCCGTGAACAGTTCCGTTCAGAATTTTCTGTTCAGTTTCTAAATATGTTTCAAACTGTGTCTAAATGTAAACGTCCAGGCCCTTGATGTTAATAATCAACGTTACGAGGTACGAATTAAACATAATCCTCTCCTCCCTCCCCCTTATCCCTTCTCTGTCAGTCTCTCTCTCCTCCTCTCCGCCTTTCTCTCCCGCCCCTCTTTCTCTGTCTTTTCTGGGACCTCCTGCCTCTCTCTGTCAAGCTTAGGGACCACTGGCCCATTTAGCTGTCGAACTGTGTATGTGTGTATCGAGAGAGAGAGAGAGAGAGAGAGAGAGAGAGAGAGAGAGATAGAGAGAGAGAGAGAGAGACAGAGACAGAGAGAGACAGAGAACGGTTTTATCAGCCAATACTTGCTGGACACACACACACACACACACACACAACACACACACACACACACACACACACACACACACACACACACACACACACACACACACACACACACACCGATTTTTGCTTACCGCTACATTTCCGTAATTCTAATAATTTCTCATATTGCTTCATTTTCATCCATAACTTACGATAAAATATTGTTTAATGTAAGGGTTTAGTGCCTTTACGGTAACGATTTATGCCGCAGATGATGCGTTCAATACAATCTCCTTCCCCTTCTCTGTTTCTTTCTGTCTCCTCTTCCTCCGTTTTTATCTTTTTTCTACCCCTCTCCGTTTTCTCAATCTCCATCTCCATCTCCCCCCCCCTCTCTCTCTCTCTCTCACTCTCTCTCTCTCTCCCGACTCCTCCTGAATCGGAGATTAAAGCAGAATAGCTGTTCAATATCAATCTTATGAGTGGATTAAAGCCATGACTAGCATGCTTAATACCTCGAACAGTTTGATCTGCAGGGCAAAGACTTTGTCTGCCTATGTCTGTATTTCGTTAAGGAATTTTAAATGGCATTTTTCGGATTTACTCATAGTTTGCTATAACTATTGTTCTAACTTTGTCTTCAAAGTAAACGTTCAGGTTCTTCATTTTCGACAATCAACATCTCCCGCAGTGGGGGTACAGCGGATGCAGAAATTAAGGTCCCTCCTAATTTTTGGAATCACAGGAGTTTACTACTTTGCTTTTAAGTGGTCAGGGGTTTCTCTTTCCTGTCATGCTGTCTTTCCCTCACAAGATCTTTCTTATTTCTGCCTTTTAGATTATTCATCTGTATTTCTTCCAAATTCTCTCCTGAGTTCCCCAGAAACAGCCTATGATTGACTTTAAGGCGGAATAAAGAGTGGTCATAAGTGCAAAAGTCCTCTGCTAGACAGGTAGGTTTGTATGAATTTATATGCTTAGATAGGGAGTAGAGAAATTAGAGCACCTAGTCACAACAGGAAAGCTGGAGAAAAAAAAGAGCACCACATAGACTCGGAGAGAAAATATTGGACGGACTTGCAGAGTGGTTGAGGGCACAGAGGGTTGGGAGATATACCTGCAGCGACGATGAATAGATTCGTATAGAGGACCATGATTGCCAACGCGATGCAGCAGGGCACATGATGATGATGACGACGAGATAGGGAATGCACACAGGAGCTCTAGACTGGGTAAGCAGAAGAACACTCAACACATCTGATACGTGTCCACAATGACCACTTCCCACTTCTTCGTCTCCACTCAGGGTAACTGCCGAATGATGTTAGTTTGAGCGAATAAGGTCTTGCTTAGCAAAGACCTCTCATAAATCAAATTGCTCAGGCTCTGCTTGCAAAGTATAGGCTGTGTAGGAGCGGAGTTTGTGGGAGTTTGTGAGGGCTACCATGCAATATCTGA